>JAVJIF010031525.1:0-248494 GCA_038442645.1 Agave tequilana
CTTCATCTTGCCATGTGATATGCGCCTCTTCTCGAGAAGCGGACACTGATGTTCCCTCGCTGACTGACTCAGAAGAGGAAACAATAGTCCTGGCCGCAGAGCCCAGCCAACCTACGGCGGGGACCCGTTCAGGACAGGCATACTTGAAGCAGTACGGCGAGACATCAGCGGCTTCTCCGCAACCAGCCGTGGAACCAGCCAAGCCCTCCTCTAAACAGCCTGGGGAGAAGCAGAAAGAAACTCGGTTTTCTCGAGTTCTTGCGAAAGGTGAACAGAAGGATCCTCGACACCTTACCGCTTCGACGTCTTGGCTCAACTAGCCAACATCCCGGCACGCATTACCTTGTATGAGCTCCTGAGGCTATCAAAGTCAACTAGAGAGGCTCTACAAGAAGCTCTGGCAAATGCTGAGGTCTTTATGACCCGCGTGCCAAAGGAGGAAGATGAAGAGGATTGCCTCCACACCTCCCCAAATGCTCCCTGCATCACCTTCACAACAGATGACATGCAGGTTAAAGGGAAGCATGACCGACCCCTATACTTCACAGGGTATATTGGGTCATCCGAGGTGAACCGCATCCAGGTAGACCCAGGGTCCGCGCTGAGCATCATACCTCGCCGGGTTATGCAGTTTCTAGGCATTCCTACCCATCGTCTGAGCCCTACCCAGACGACTATTTACGGGTTCAATGCCAACAGCTCCCGCCCAATGGGGAAGATCAAGCTCAAATGCCAGATCGGGAGCCTCAAGTCAGAAGTGACGTGTTACGTCATTGACGCGGACACTTCCTACAACCTGTTGCTGGGACGACCATGGATTCACCGCAATTCCATCGTTCCCTCTACTCTCACCAAGTCATGAAATACATTGATGAGAGTGGACAGGTCCGAACGTTGATTGCCGAAAGGCATCCGTTTAAAGGGGTTGAAAATTATTTCACGGACTCCCTCTTATATCAGGATCCGGAGGAGACTAATGAAACCCCACAACCAGAGGAGCCAGACTCTGGTAATGAAGCTGACGTTGAGCCTGAGAAAGAAGAGTGCCTGTGGGAGTTGGAGCCCATTGTAAAGAGCACTAATAAGCTCGATGTTGATACCACCGACGATGCGGGTGGTTGGTACATTAATGAAGATTTAGACTTTGCGTATTTCCCGTGTATGTTTCCGATTCAATACCGTCGGATACCACTACCGACGTGGACGATGACCTCTGGTCGGCAATAGATGCCTTGACATCTTTGCATGTACGGTGAAATCATCCTTCGGGACATACCAAGATAATGGTGACGCGCAAGAGTCTGTATTCATGGTTCCAGCCGGACGAAAAGGCCAAAGACCAATACTTTTGGGCGAATCGCATCTGAACCTATGCCCCACGAAGAATCGGAAGGTGAGGATGAATCCCCTCAGTTCGATCATTATGAACCAAGAACGCTCAAGATGATGAAGCGCATGGGGTATGATCTAACCAACAGGCCTGGGTTGAACTTCGGAAAAGGAAGAAGAACACTGCTTCGATCCTTTGTACCGAAAGGAAAAACCCTGATTACTATCATCGGACGCGCCGGGGGTTGGGCTATATATCAACTCCAGTGCCATCAGCCTCTGATTCGGAGAGACTGTCAAGTCATGACTGCTCATCAGACACGTCGTCATGGGAATCAGATGTCAGTGTCGGCAACATCTTCAAAGGGCTTTCAGTAAACATGGTTTCGACAAGCCATCTGGAGGATGAAGATGAAGAAATGATCCAATCTGATACAGATCCTTGGATCAGACATTTGAATGCTCTTTGGGACATCCGCTTTGAACAGCGTGAGCCACCCACAGAAGACAAGGTTGTTCAAGTCAACCTAGGAGATGAAGACAATCCTAAACCCATCTTCATAAGTGACGGCCTGTCGCCTCCAGAGAAGAAGGATTTAATATCTCTTGTACAAGAGTATATAGATGTCTTCGCCTGGAATTATGAGGACATGCCTGGACTTGATCCTCAAGTGGCTATGCATCGCCTCAACATCAATCCGGACATGAAGCCCGTTAAACAACAGCAGCGACGGTTCCGTCCAGAGATAATGGAGGCAATCCAATCAGAAGTCAGGAAGCTTATTGACTCCGGCTTTATCAGGGAGGAACAGCATCCCGACTGGGTAGCCAACATCGTCCCCGTCGCCAAGAAGAACGGGAAGATCCGGATCTGCATCGACTTCCGTGATCTAAACGAGGCCTGCCCCAAAGACGAATTCCCATTGCCAATCACAGATGTCATGATTGACAATACTTGTGGATTCGAGCGAATGTCCTTTATGGACGGGTTCTCAGGATATAATCAAATCAAGATGTATCCCGATGACGAAAAGCACACCTCCTTCAGGACACCTCTAGGGGTATATTGCTACACCGTCATGCCCTTCGGTCTGAAAAATGCGGGGGCAACCTACCAAAGGGCCATGAATGCCATTTTCCATCGGCAGATACGCAAAACGGTGGAATGTTATGTCGACGACATTGCGGTGAAAAGCCGCACTAAAGGTGATCACATAGCAGACCTGAGGGTGGTCTTCGACATCATGCGGGCTCATCAATTGAAGATGAACCCCACCAAGTCCTTCCTGGGGGTAGCCAGTGGCAAATTCCTAGGGTTTGTCGTGACTTCCACAGGAATCCATTTGGATCCGGAGAAAGTCCGCGCTATCCAAGAGATGCAACCCCCCAAAAGCCTCAAGGAGCTCAGAGGATTACAAGGACGATTGGCATATATCCGCAGATTCATTTCAAATCTCTCCGGGAGATGCCAACCCTTCGCTAAGCTGATGAAGAAGGGCGTTTCGTTCATTTGGGACGACGCTTGCCAGCAAGCATTTGAGGAGATCAAGCACTACCTCACCCAACCACCAGTCCTGGCAGCTCCGGTATCCGGAAAGCCTTTCCTGGTGTACGTCCGATCAATGGATCATTCTTGGGAGCTCTACTAGCTCAGAATGATGACCAGGGGCGAGAACAAGCAATCTACTACCTAAGTAGAACGATGATCGGAGCCGAACATCGGTACAACCCGATCGAGAAGGAATGTTTGGCACTGGTGTTCGCCATTCAGAAAATGCGACACTATCTGGTGGGCCAAACCATAAATGTCATATCCAAAGTCAACCCCCTGAGGTTACTTATGACAAAGCCTTCTTCACTAAATGGCCGGCTGGCAAAATGGGCCATATTGCTATCACAATATGAGATGCATTTTCTGCCACAAAAGGCTATTAAGGGACAAGCGGTGGCGGACTTCTTAGCTGAACACCCAGATCCCAGGGCAGCCAAACTCTACGAGGATCTCCCAGACGAGGTCACCGAAGCCTGCCTGACCCAGACATTGTTCGAAGGACAAGTATGGCAACTTTTCTTCGATGGCGCATCAAGAACAAGCTCTAGGGGACATACAGTTGCGGGGTAGGAGTAGTACTCGTCTCCCCACAAAATTACGTGATTCCCCGAGCTATCTCGTTAACCGAGCCCTGTTCCAACAATGTGGCGGAATACAACGCTCTTTTGATTGGGATGCAATTCGCCGATGAGATTGGCGTTAAAAATCTCGAGGCATACGGTGATTCTAAACTCATCGTCAGCCAAGTTCGCGGAGAGTATGAGGTCAGGCATGAAGATCTAGTACCCTACTACAACGCGACAATCCACATGGCCGAGAGGTTTTCAAACTTCTACATCGACCATGTACCGCGCAAGCAAAATGCGCATGCAGATGCACTTGCATCCCTTGCTGCCTCCTTAGCTCTTCCAGCTGGAGCAATGGAGAAGGTATTCGTCTATAGCCACGACCTATACTGCCCAAAAAGTCCCCTTGGAGACTACCAGAGGTCAACGGGAGATCGTCGCGGTAAGGAAACACTTGAAGTGTCAACCGATCCAGAACTTAAAGACTGGCGATTCCCTACATTGATTTTGTCTTGTACGGCATCTTGCCCGAAGACACCAGGGAGGCGGCTGCCATCCGAAGGAAAGCCTCCAAATTCTACTACAATGCGATTTCGCGAACATTGTATCGTCGATCGCATGACGGGATCCTGCTCCGATGCCTCTCATCAAAAGAAGCCCAAGGAGTATTGAAAGAAGCCCACGATGGTACTTGTGGAGCTCATCAACCTGGCCCGAAGCTGGCAAACCGACTCCAAAGATTGGGTTACTATTGGCCCAAGATGGTTGCCGAGCTGTTGCCTATGCCAAAAGATGTCACGCCTGTCAAATACATGGCGATTTCATCCATCAAGCACCAGGATACCTCCACTCTACGACCTCTACCTGGCCGTTCGAAATGTGGGGGATGGACGTGGTTGGTCCTATCAGCCCACCATCATCAAAGGGACATCGGTTCATCCTAGCGATAACCGATTACTTCTCAAAGTGGGCCGAAGCTATCCCTTTGAAAGAGGTGAAATCTTCTAACGTGATCAAGTTCGTGAAACATCACGTTATTTACCGGTTCGGTGTGCCTCGGCGGATTGTCCATGACAATGGACCCCAGTTCATCAGCCAGGCTTTTCAGAGATTCTGCGCCAAGTTCAGAATCCAGAGTGTGTCATCAACGGCATACTATCCGCCCGCTAACGGCCTCGCAGAAGCTTTCAATAAGACTATTGGCAAGCTTCTCAAGAAATTCGTCTCGAAAAGTCAACGAGACTGGGACGATAAGTTGGGCGAATGCTTATGGGCCTATCGCACGACTGTGCGAACCCCAACTAAAGCCACGCCATTTTCCTTGGTGTACGGATGCGAAGCCGTCCTTCCACTGGAAATCCAAATTCCATCTCTTCGCGTCGCTTTGACAGCGGAAATGACAACAGAGGAGAAGCATCGACAGCGACTCCAAGAATTGGAAGCCTTGGACGACAAGCGTCTTCAGGCCCAACAACAAATCGAGCTTTACCAAGCTCGTATCACCAGAGCCTTCAACAAGAAAGTCAAATCCCGAACTTTCAAGAAAGGCGACCTCGTCTTAGCCGTCCGAAGACCCATGGTCATGACACACAAGACGAAAGGAAAATTCCAACCCAAATGGGAAGGACCGTTTGTAGTAGAGTCAGTCTACTCAAATGGATCGTATCGCCTCATAACCTCAAATGGCGATACACTTATGATGCCAATCAATGGCAAATTCCTGAAGAAATACTATCCCTAGATGGCATTCTTCCACCGATCAAGTTAAAAATACACCTCTGATCAAACATCCGACGCCCTTGACGGCTAAGGATAGAAGAAAATGTTGGCTTTTAAGTCCAACATAAGTCTTCGACAACTCATCATGCTGAGGGGAATAGCATGGCTAGCCCAACTCAAACGGTAGTTGGTAAAGGCATGACAAACCCGTTGACAGCTGAGGATTTGCTAAAAATCCTAAGGGACACATTCCCATTTGATCCGACGCCTCCGACGGCTAAGGATAGAGGAAAATGTTGGCCTTTAAGCCCAACATAAGTCTTCGACAACTCATCATGCTGAGGGGAATAGCATGGCTAGCCCAACTCAAACGGTAGTTGGTAAAGGCACCTCAAATCCGTTGACAGCTGAGGGTTTGCTAAAAATCCTAAGTGGATTTGATTCCACTCTTCCCTCCAAAAATCCCTTACCAATTCTCACCCATAGAATGGTAGGACCACAAAATGCAATCATTACCATGTTAACACTATACCTCTGGTAATGAATACTCTTTGTCGAGTACAAACCTGGCTTGTTAACTCTGCATAGAGTAACAAACTCTCAAATTTGCCAAGTTAACACTATACCTCTGGCACCTCAAATTCCACTTGTCAATTCTCATCAATAGAATGACAGGTCCTCAAATTGCTCCTATCGCAAGCAAATTCTTGTCAAGTTAATATCACACCTCTGACAAACTACTGTTTAAGTTAACATTACACCTCTAAGCAGTACATCGAGTGCCTGTCAAGTTAATATCACACCTCTGACAGTTACCTTTCTCGACTTCCTTGTCCAAGCCGAGATGAACGATGCCAAGTTAACACTACACTTCTAGCATCCGAGTCATTGCTAAGTTCAACAATACACCTATGGCTATGACCTTTCCTCGACTTCTTTAAGCCGAGACGACTAATGCCAAGTTCAACATTACACCTCTAGCATTTCTATCACTGTTAAGTTAAACATCACACCTATGACAGTGACACCCTCAGTTTTCCCAAATAAAACTGAGATGCTGATGAGTTAGGTTAATATCACACCTCTAACTCACATCCTTGTCAAGTTAATATTACACTTCTGACAAGACTACTTCTAAACCGTTAAGTTAATATCACACCTCTAACGGTAAAAATCTTACTAGATTCCCCACGAGTCTAGTTTCATTTGATATTCTCCCCAACCGAGTATCAAATTCATTTTGGAGGCAGTGTTGGTTAA
This sequence comes from Agave tequilana, assembly GCA_038442645.1. NCBI lineage: Eukaryota > Viridiplantae > Streptophyta > Magnoliopsida > Asparagales > Asparagaceae > Agave > Agave tequilana. The sequence goes on from JAVJIF010031525.1 coordinate 6,427, forward strand.
CATTACACCAATAAACAATGCTTCCATCAAATCCCCAGCTGATCTTAAATCAAGTCAATCCCAAATCCTTGATAAAAGTTCACCTTCTCTGGGGTACGCGCTCCACTCGTCACTTTCTTTTATAAAGTGGCGGGTCCACCAAAATTATTCTTTAGCTTCTAAAACAAAACGTTCAAGACAACAGAAAGAAGCAAAAAGAAAAGTGTCACTTTTATTCATATCCAAACACATGAAAGTGATACAAAACGCTCTCTTATACAATAAGATTGAGTGTTACAATTAAGGAGTACAAAGAAGTCCCTCTCTCTCTCTGAGGCCGTACTCACTCCTTGAAACTGCATCTGATCCCAGGTGCACAATTGGAGCCGGTTGCACTTTGATGCGTGACGCCAACTTCGAAAGCGCCCTAGCTGACCAAGCCAAGAGCAATGGTGTTCTTGAGGTCCAGTGGCAACAGAAGGTCCTGCAACCCTTCGGTCAGGCGCGTCTCTTTCCCTAGTAGACTATCCAACAAACATGGAGTCACTCTTGGGGTGAGAGCAGAAGTTTCGGAGTCATCACAAAGGATGCCACCCTCCACTTAGTCCGGCGGCAGCAAAAAGTCCGGCAACTCTTCCTTCAAGAATTGATCCTTCCCCCAGCAGAAGACTCAACGGACTTTAACTGTCCTCGATGTCACTTCTGGGGTTTCATCACCATCCCTTTCCCCAGCAGGCCATCCAACGGAGTGTCCTTGATGTGACTTCTGGAGTGGGAGAGGAAGAGGATCTCATCTGCCGCCGCAACCGCCGGACCACCCTCGCCGGTACTCAGCCTATCCGTCTCTTGCACCAGATCTGAAGAGACCTTGGCGAGGGTTGGGTCCTCGTCAGAGATGTAATATACTCTCTTATAGGTGACGAGGACCATAATATATTCTCTCATAGGTGAAGGTTGAACGAGTTCGCCGACCGAAGTATTCTTCCAAGGGCCCAGCAAGCCTGCAAGGAACAAAAAGAGAGAATTAGAACAATCTGCAGCTTAGTGTAAACAGAGAAAAACTAAGTCAGCAGAGGCAAACGCGGGAATGATCCACGCAGTCAGCCAAATGCGGGAATGATCCATGCAGTCTACCAAGACGCAGGAATGACACGCTCAGCAAGCCAAACTGTTGCGTCAGCAGAGACAAACGCGAATCAAAACGCGGTCCCATTCTGTGCCTAGGTCAAAGAGCACAAACGCCGAAAAGGCACAGACGCCGAAAATTGCCATCTCCATGAACAGGAGTTGCAAGGTGCGGGTCTGAAACCTTTTTTTTTGGAATTCGTCCAAGGCATTGGCCATGAAACGCGCTAAGGCACAAGCCATAAAACGCGCCAACACCAAGGGCCAAAGATTCCTGCACGCGCGTCCGGAGAAGTTCAGGTCCATGGTACAAATTCCAGAAGGAATGCACCAATGCAGACTTCATGAGGGGTCCAGATGACATGAAGCCAAGGTACAGGCCATGGTGAATCTAAAATATCATGGTGAAACGAACGGCATACCCGTGGAGACCTCCGTCAAGAGTTGTAATCTCTGCACCAGGACGCAAACGCGGTCACCGGGCAAAGAGTTGTTTTCTCCTAAAGAGACCAAACAGGAGCTTAAAAGCCCTGGGTCATCTTCAGAGCCATCCTCATCCATGGAGACAATTCTCTGAGGAAGATGAAAGTTCTCAAAGCGCTCTCTCAAAAAACAAAATAGTCCAAAGGCAGGATTGAAGGGAGAAAGGGCGCCCTATTTATAGGCAGCTCCTGATAACAGCGGTTAATGGCCCCGTAATCTGAACCGCCGGCATTAATAACTGCACAACTGCCAAGATCCAATAAAGGCCGGACGCGTGTAACGCTGCTTCGAGAACCGCCGCTGGCGCTGATCTCTAACCGCCCGCACTGGTTTCTCATTTAAGAGGATCAATACTCAAGCCCAATCAGCAGCCGACGCGTGGACAACTGCTTCGGGAAACAAAGCGGAAAATCCGCATCTGACGTTTAAAGATCACACCAAATCCCTATGACAGGCTGTATGTAACGCCTGGGAGTTTACACCCAGACGCGGATTGAAGAACTATCCACCCATCCGCGTCCCAGAAAGATGCCTGCGCGAGTCAAAGTCGCGTCCCCTCAGAATTAAGGGAAAGGCACAAGGCTGCGTCTCCCGCGTCTGCCTGATCCGCCTCCTTCTTCGCAGAAGCAGATCCGCGTTATTCAGAGCCGCGTCTCCCTGAACGAATGCCGCGTCTCATGAATCAATGATGGCCGCGTCTCCCTATGGATTGATGCTGCGTCTTGTCAAAAGGACTTAGTCCTGCCTAAGTTCTCATGAACTAAGAACCGCGTCTCACCCTGTGATTGACGATGCGTTCGAAGGCCGCGTTTTCACTCTATGCTGCGTCTCATCAAGAAGACCGCGTTCCGATTTGTGATTGACGCCGCGTCTCATCAAAGGACTTAGTAGAATCTAAGTTCTTATGAAATGATGACCGCGTCTCACTTTATGATTGACGCTGCGTCTCAGTAAAAGGACTTAGTAAAATCTAAGTTCCGGTAGACTGATGACCGCGTTTCACCCTGTGGGATTAATGCCGCGTCTCGCCAAGACCGCGTCTCATTAAAAGAACTTAGTCCTACCTAAGTTCAGTAATCACGACTGGTGATCGAGAGTTGGACTCATCCACAACAAGACAAAGAAATTGGGACAAAAGCTTTAAAGAAAACTTCTATTATACCAAAAAATGATAGAAGTGGATACAAACACTCTTAATAGAGTGTCCCTTTTCTTTACAGGAAAAAAAAAGAAGGCTAAATGTCCTGGTTCACCAAGGAACGGATTTGTTCCCTAAGGCGGTGAATCTCATGCTGGCGCGTCCTCTCAGCCTCCATGATAGCCCGGTCCCGCAGCTCCGCCTCAGATAAGAAACTTCTGGCAGACAGTTGCATCCGCAGAGAGTCCACCCTGGAAGATTGCAGAGACAGACTCTCTTCAGCCCGCGCCGTAGCAGCCCGTTGCTCCTCAAGCTCCTTTTTAGGGAGACAAGTTTCTCCTCATTTAGTGCAAGAACAGCTTCCGCCTTGGCAATAATGTCCCGAGTTCTGAGGATGACCTGCTCCGTGCTCTGCACACTGAGCTCAGATTCCCTCGAATCTCCGGCTAATTTTTGAAATTCAGCCTTGGAATATTCAAGGTCACGGATCTCGGCAGTGATCTGCGCCTCCGCCTCCTGTCGCTCCCGTTCCTGAGCAGCTAGGAGCCTAGTCAGGATGGCCTGGGCCTCGCCGGAAGAACCTGCATCTTCCAAAGATTCCAGCTCCCGCAGGTTATCTCCAAGTTGCTCTACCACCCGTAGGCATGCCCTGGCAAGTGAAGGGCCTCCCGCCAATTCGACGCTCACGGCCATATTTTCAAGAAGCCTCTGGGCGAACTGGAAGGTGCTGTGTCCACGGAAGATGAGATCAATACATGATCCCATCGAGGTGAAGAATTGTTGCACCATCTGACGTGCCAGATCCCCCATGTCTTCACCACCTAAGAAGCTTCCCGACCCTTTTTCTGTCACGGGACAAGGGATATAGGGCGGGTCTTCTCGCACAAGAGCCGTGCCAGCCGTCGATGTGACCAGAACAAGACTACCCATTGGCGCTTCCGGGAGCGCTGCCTCTGCAGGAGCTTCCACGACCAAGGAAGGAGCTGTAAGCACAACCTCTCCAGAAACTTCCACCGAGGATTGAGCTGTGTGGCCTTCTGGAAGGGTGCTGATCGTCAGACTCCCCACCTGAGCCCCCTCAGTCAGAGCTGCCTTACTAGGATCGAGGTCCAGAGGCATCGAGTCCTGTAGAATGGGAGTCTCCCCAGCTTCAGCAGTAGCCTTCTTCACCAGCGGAGTGAGAGCCTCCTCAGCCTCAATGGTTGTTTCCCCTCCTGGCAAAGGGGAAGGCTCCCCAACTTCAACAGCTGCCCCCTCCGAGGTTATCTCAGCGGCCGAAGCCTCAATCCCCTTGGGCTGGGTCAACTCTGTTTCCATCGCCTCGACATGCGAAGTTGTACCTTCAGCAGGGATTATCGCCAGCGGTAACGCAGTCGATGATTCACCCTCATGTTGTTCCTCCTCCGAGACGTCAAAGAATCCGCCCTGATCAGGAAGAGCGGGTTCATCGCCATAGTCGACTTTATCTTCAAAGTCACTTTCTTCCGATGACGAAGAAGACGATAGCGCCACGCGAGGAAGCTCCGCAACAGGAGCCTTACCCCCAATCACTCCAGTGGTAGGACTAGGGTCGACTGCCCGAGGATTGGAAATAAAGACACTAGGAGACCCCGGTTGCTGTACCTCGTCTCTCCCTTCATGAGCAGAAGGAGACTCGCCCATTATGTCAACCTCCGGTGACTCGGTATCACCAGCAACAAGGGGTCGCTCAACAAGCTCCCCTTCCTCCACGGTCTCGCTGCGTGACCTAGGAGCACGGACCAAGCTTGGAAAATCTTCATCTTCCAGCGGTTCCTCAACTCTAACAGGGACACCTTCAGGAGGAACCTCAACTCCAGCAGAGATAGCTCTGGATTGAGAGACTTCAGCTCTGGATTGAGAGACTTCAGCCGTTAAGTCCCTCCGAGCCTTTTTTGGGGCAGGCTCAACTACAGAAGCAGAGCGCCGACGACGCTTCCTCGCCAATTGCTTCGACCTCCTTGCCGGTCGCGGCTCCACTCTCATTGCTGGTGGCTCCGCCCTCGTCGCTTGCGGCTTTGCCCTTGCCGGTCGCGGTGCCGCCCTCACTACTGGGGGCTCCCTCCTCGATCGTTTCTCGACCTCCCTCTGAGCTTTCAGGTACTGGTCGAGGAGTTTAGTACGTTTACTGGATTCAGACCTCTCCTCGAGACTGGCATTGATACTCTCAAGACATGAAGACTCCGGATAAGATCTGGCGTCTGGCCGGCTTGGGAGTACCAAGTACAGAAGCTGAAACTCATACGGCACTTAGGCGCCTCGTCGGGTAGATGGAATGTTGCTCCCGTCCCTCCAGCCATACTGTAATACCAAGCCCGAGCGCCTTCGAACAGGTTCCCGTCAAAGGCAAGTTGAGCATTGGGATTCCCGACGTAAAGCTGATCATAGCCAAATTGTCGGGCAAAACGACTTGGCATATACGGTTCGATAGTGCAGGAAGTTCCTTGGCGAAACAGCACATATCCTGGTCGTATATTGATCAACCACCAGAAGGCTCCAGCAGGCAATTGCGAGAAGTCATCCCGCCCAGCGACATCCGTGAACAGCTCCCCGGGGGCTGCATCTTGAACCTCTGGAAAGCAGCGGTTGAGCTGGTAGTTGGCGGCACAGGAAAGACGCTTCCTAATGAAATACAAGTAGGTGTCATGCCACTCTGAACGTTCCAGCCGCTGCACAAATGGGATATGATCCACGCTCCCACGCGCTGCCGTCATTAGAGACGGGCAATGCATCACGTACCAAGCCATGAGGTACGTGTAAGGCAGCTCAATTCGCGGGTTGGGATGCTTCACCGTCGGGTTCCCCTCTGAGTCGGTATACGGCTCCCCACGAGAATTAGCAGTCTTTGGGGGTCCGCAGAAGCTCTTGGTCAACACCCGCAGCCCGCTTTGAATACCAGCCACCACGGCGGGAAGAAGGGCTATGGGGTGGCCATGAGCCAAGAGTACCGCCGGGTACACCACATCTGCCACAATAACTTCATGTGGTAGCGTGGGCACCACACACCTCTTCAGCCACAACATCAGGAAGCCCGCCAACAACGCCTGATCAGAAATAGGGGTCCGGGCTTGATGGTGAAAGCTCTCAAAGACCAAGTCAGGGTCGAAGCCGTCCTCGTTCGACTCCGTGGTGTAGAACTTGTCAGAAGCTGCGTCGATCCTGTCTTCAACTTCCCCACCAGAACTAGGAGCTAGTCGGATTACTGGGAGATCTTTATTGCTGGCATTATTAAACAAATAATCAGCCCAGGATAGTTGCTTGACGCCTCCTGACCTCCAGGCAGTTGTCTGACCACAGATGTAGAAATGGCACATCACCTCCCAGTAGGTCTCGTACACTTGAGGAGATTCTTTTTCCAAAAGGCGCAGCTCCCTGGTGGTTGGGACAAATTCCTCGTAAGGAATATCCCCTGACGACAACCCGGAGACCTCATACAATTCGTGTAGGGCAAGGCCCATCTCTCCAACCGGAGTAAAGAATGTCCCCGTCCGAGGATTGTAGCGCTCCAGAATCCCAAAGAAGTTATGGGAACTCATCGGGACGCCCCACTGCACGGCCCTGACTGCTGGGTACAGCCCCACACGCTTCAGTGGCCCCTCAAGATTGGTAAGGACAAAACCCACCATCCTACCCCACCAGTAATTCTCTGGAGAATGGACCCATCCATACGTACGGAAGTCGACAGGATAGTCACCCCCTGCTTCTATGAAGGAATTGAGGAAGGTGGTAGCAAGCTCCGGGATCTCTCCAATTGGGATTTCAGGCTTGGACGACGCAGGGAACAGTCCGACAACTGACCCATCATGACTATCATGGCGGTCTACCTTTTGGAGGCCAAAGTCACCAAGGGCGATCTCAGGGATATACTGGGAAATGTCCCATTCCATCTTCCGGGGAATAGACATGTGTTGAAAGTAGGACATCGGGAACATCCTCTCCATGTCTGGAAGAAAGAATCTTCCGCCCTTTATCTCACGGAGCCATTTATAAGTCCCCTCAGACACACGACGGCCATCGTCATAGATATGATCCCCAAAGAAGAAGGCAGGCTTCTCCAACCTGACACCGTCATCCGTTTTAAGCGCGGCATCGGTCATAAGTGCCCGGAAGGTTCTCCTGTTAACATTAGAGAGCCTGCGATCCAGCAACTGGTCAGCAGTCACGGGGACACTCATTCTTTGCACAAAGGTCAAGCCCCGGTCGGCACCACCCACGCGGCCAAAATGGTGCATCTTGGCAAGTGAACCTGAAACATGCGGCACTGCAAAAAAAAGACACTTGGTCAGATACCTTGTCAAAAATAAGGGAAGACGCTAAGTGTTCATAATTCAAAACGCAGACTCTACATTGGACGCAGGAGTTATCATCCGCGTCCAGACCTGCTAACTTGCACCAAAACGCAGAAGAGATACTGGACGCAGGAATTTTTCGAATCCGCGTCCAGACCTGCAAAGCTGCGTTCTACAAACCAAGACTTATGAAAATTCGAAGTACTTGGACTCAAACGCCAGATTCTACAAAATCGGCGGTTGAAGACACAGAACACAAGGATCAAATCCGCGTTCTGCAAACCAAGACTTGTGAAATTTCAAAGTGCTTGGACTCGGACGCCAGCGCCTGATGGCACAAAACGCGGCACAGAACGCATGGATCAAATCCGCGTTCTACAAATCGCGTCCAGAGACCTTCACAATTAGAAATATTCTAAGTGAAGGACCCAGAGTGCAGAGTTCACCAACGTCGGATCATCAGGCCCGCGCCCCGGTTATCATCTCAAGGACAGCGTCCGAGAATCAAACACGATCTTGTGTTAAAGGTTCTTAGGGTTCTATGAACATGTTTTAATGGCGGAACCCACACCGAAGGTGCATTTTTACCTCGGAAAACACCCTCCTGCGCAGAGGAAGCATCTCTCTCAGCCTCGGCGACGGTCGCCCTTGAGGTTGATGCAGTCGGTTTCGTCTTGGGAGCCATTGAAAATCAAGAAATCCGAGCGAGGAGATGAATAGTTAACAAGAGAAGGAAGTTCTTTTTCTCAGAGAATGCGTTCGTTCGGAGAAGAAGATACATCTCTCCAACTGTTGCCTTTTATAGGCACAGAGATTCGCGAAGATACGCAGCGTTTGGCCCAATAAACGCTGCAGCGAATCGCTGCCTGACGCGTGGAGCCAAATCATTGTTTGAACAGGGAAGATCATGCGTCGCAACCCCGCCACAAGTCAGAAGTTGACACGTGGAGCAGTTCACTTAATGAACCGGGAGATCCGCGCGCCAAAAGGCGAAATCTCGCCTTTTCCCCAGGCCAGCTGGCGGCGTAATCATGACATGGCACAGGCGCACGCCCCAAAGTACGCGGCTCTTCGGTGGACATGCCCCATCAGCATCATCATAAATGCACCCAGAAAATCGCGTCTGCCTTATGAAGATCGGTCGCGTTCTCATCGCCAAAAGATCGCGTCTCGTTAAGAAGTCGCGTCTTTAAAGCAGTTTCTGCTTTTTCAAAAAGGAACCTGCGTCCAGTCTCCTGCTTCTACAAGTCAGTTCAACAGTACACTGACGCAAACAGACAACCAACCACTCCCGGTCAAAAGCACACCCATGACAGACTAAAAGCAATCGGGGAGGTCTAGACTGTGTATCTAGACACTCAAACACGATCAACTCTGACGGCTTCAAAGAGTTCAACAGTACACTCACGAAGACCAATTCCAGATAAGATCAAACCCGAAGCATCAACAGTCCAGTCATAAAACGCGAACACGGCTAAAGATCCAAAGTATTCCGAAATCCGTCCCATTCAACTGCGGAATATCAGAAACTTTGGAGGGGGTTCTGTAGGCTGTCTAAAAATGACTAACAGACCAGCCATTAAGGAAGCAGAGTCTCAAGCTCTAGACGCGAGAAATCGATGCTCGCGTCTCAGCATTAAGACGCGTTGGCTCTACACCCGCGTCACAACATTCAGACGCGTCGGCTCGAAGCCCGCGTCTCAGCATCAAGGCACGTCGGCCCGACGCCCGCGCCTCAGCATCCAGACGTGAAGGCCCGAAGCCCGCGTCTCAAACTTCAAGGCGCGTTTGGCTCGACGCCCGCGTCTCAAACTTCAAGGCGCGTTCGGCCCAACGCCCGCGTCTCAGTTGCAACTGCCCTGATTGCGGGGCCAGTCACCGCGCATGTAGCGGGTAGTGGCCCCTCATTCGGGAGCGTTTTCAGGAGGCACCTTCACCCCCTGAGATCCCTATAAATAGCCTTGTTTGCTATGAAGAGAGGATGGGAGTTTTGGAGAGACACACAGGGATAGAGGCTTGAGAGGATCGAAGCTTGGCAGAAGATCGGAGTTTTGAAGAGCGAGAGCTTTGAGATAGGGCATCATCAAAATCGATCGAATCCAGGCAGAAGGATCATCAAGAGAGAAGCACGACTCTTCAGCGAGCTTACTGAGTACTAGCCGCTCTTCGCCTACCTCCTCTTTGAGAGTTTTGGTAGACGGAGCTGAGTTACTCTTTCTACCGACCGAAGAGAAGACCCCCGACGGTCCAGGACGGTCATCTGGTCAACGGAGAACAAGATTCACTCTCCATCGCCACACGAAGAACCCAGCTTTAAACAAAGGGAAGATTCAGACATCCTCCCTCCCTTGTAACTGGAAAAGAGGGAAGAGTAGTTCTTTTGGTTGTAATCGTTTCGCTTGAATCAAGGAAATCTTTTACAGCTAAAACCACTTTCTCCGACCACCAAACTTTCCCGGCCCCTACAGTAGACAGAGCTGTGTTACTCCGTCAATCACCCGAAGAGAAAAGCCCCGAAAGATCTCGACGTTCACCCGGTCAACGGAGAACAAGATTCACTCTCCATCGCCACTTGAAGAACCCAGCCTTAAACAAAGGGAGGATTCAAGACTCAACATCCTCCCTCCCTTGTAATCGGAAGACCGATCTGTTATAATCTTCTATCCAATCAAAAGAATTTTATAAACGAATCTTTCTTTTCCGACCCATACAAGAGATGGCGACTCCGCTGGGGACTACATTTGTCACTGACGAACAAATTGTGGGGCAAGGTGACGTCCTCTATAAGGGGAAGATGGTCGAATCGCTTGTCGTCAAGTTCGACCAGGCAAGGTATGAAGAATTTCTCTCTTTCGGCTCCAAGAGCCCAAAGACCCGCGTTTGTCGCAGGGTCTCTACGGGGACTTGCCCCGAAATTTGCTCTGAGACTCTCTCGGGCGCTGCTGCTGTGAAGGGTGTCGCAGCCAACTGTGCCAAGCAGGATCCACGCATCAACGTCTCTCAGGAGGCCCGCGTGGTCTCAGGCACAACTGCCGTTATGACCAACCGCGCCATGCGGAACATACGCGTCAACGTCTCTCAGGAGACCCGCGTGGTCAAAACCTCTGGTATTCAGCCAATTCACCCTCTCCCTCAGCACCAAGTCATCGTTGGTTTCTCTCCACCTCCACGACGCAACCGAAATGCTGAACGTCGACAAAGGAGGCGTGCGCGTCAACTGCAAGTTAGAACTTCTGACTGTCCAACTGAGGCAGGACGCAGAGCTCAATCCGGCACCTTGGCCGCGCCACGTCCAGCACGCAAAGTCCGCGTTTGGCGGCCCAAATACGAGACTCCCCGAGTTAGGCCCTCTGAAGCCCAACTCACCAAACGCCAAGGCGAAGCCTGCGTGCCTCGTCAAGTGCAAAAGGCACGTGCCCTTAGGCGTGGGGCCCAGCAGCCTAGTCACCCTCAAACGTCCCTGCCCCGACGCACCAAGCAGCAACGCGACAGCCGCGTCTCTTCTCAACAGAGACGCCAGACACGCGTCCTAAAGCTGCGACGTGAGAACCGCGTATCTGAATCCTACGTCCAACCTGTATAGCGCAAGGATGCCTCCCGCCCTCGAAGTTGCGAGGCTAATCTCTTCGATCCCCTTCCCATGAATCTAAGGGATTACTTGACGAAGAAAAGAAGTGCTAATCAAACCACTTCGTCATGTTGCTGCCAACGGCTCATCTCTATGCTCTCTGAGTATCGTTGCGGTTCAGGTGTGAACCAGCAGTCTTTAGTTAGACAGCTGACCCTGATGCCCCCGTCAGCTAAAAGAAGACGCTCTCACAGGCGGAGGTTGTTCTCTGACGCGGAGTACCCCGAGCTCACTGCAAACATGACAAGCAGGAGCAGGGGAAAACAACCTGCAGTCAGCTCCGATGAGTCTGACACTGAACCGGAAGGAGTGTACCGACACACTCGTACCCGGACCGGAGTGATTCCCCCGATTGACTACAATGCTCTAGTTCGGGGCATTGAGGTGAAAGACTCGCATTCCGCTATTGCAGAGTCACAGGCTTCAAATTCCTCCATGGAGAAAGAGGCCTACATATACATGACCAGCACTCCTGAGGAGACCGCCAGGCGCTTGGAACAACAAGCCCAGGTCCAGAAGGAACAGTTCGAGATGATTCGTGCTCAGCAAGAATCTATCGACTCCCTCAAGCAGATGCTCGCACAGTTGCTTGAAAACAAGAGGAAGTCAACCAACAAAGCCTCCTCTAAGAAGTCTAAAGGCAAACGAAAAGAGGGAGAAAGCTCATCTCCTGTGCACATAGAGGAGGAAGAGCAATCTACTTCTGGTTCGTCTAAATCCTTGTCGCAGGAAAAGGACGACCAAGACCAGGGCAAAGTTCATTCTAAAAGAATGAATCAGTTGGAGCAACGTCTTGAGGCCCTTACTAACCGAAAAGGCCTCCAAGAAGCAGGAGTAGTCCGGCCTTATCCGGCCGAGTGGGACTTGGTTCCAAACCCGTCCAAGTTTAAGGCTCCAACCCTTCAAGCATTCGATGGGAAGGGGTCACCCAACCAACATCTCTACTACTTTAAATCCCAAACAGGGAATGTGGTAGATAACGATGCCATCCTGGCACGTCTGTTCATTGGCACCCTGAAAGGGCTCGCCTTTGAGTGGTTTATGAAGCTCCCTGAGGGCTCCATCAAGAACTGGGGTGATTTGGAGAAGCTGTTCTTAACGCGCTTCTTTGAAGATGACTCGGAAGTCACAATGCCCACCCTTTTAGCCACCAAGCAGCGAAAGGGAGAGTCCGTTAAGTCTTTCGTGGAAAGATTTCGGAATGTAACACTCCGATGTCCGAGCGGCATGACCCAGGCCACCCTGGTGGAAACATGCCGCCACAATCTCCAAACCTCACTCCTTGCTCAAATAGGAGATGCTGAAAGCCGCACCTGGAAGCAATTAGTCCAACAAGGTGAACAGGCTGAGGAGATTGTCGCCCGCGTCAGAGCGGAAGAAAATAAACCCAGGCCTGAAAGGTTAACGAGGCGTGCGCCAGACACATCCCTCCAAACCAAAAGGAAGGATAACTTGGCAGCAGAGACCAGGTCTCCTGTCAAACCTCAACCGGTCAGGGGAAGTGGCTCTTCAAGCCAACCACGGGCCAACAAGCAGTATTCCTTCAAGGATGAACATGTCGACTCGCTCTTCAAATTACTCAACAAAAGCAATCGACTAAAGCTCCCTGAAGCTAGACGCCCAGAGGAAGTCAGTAAAACTGACAATCCCACCTACTGCTTGTATCACAGGATGCTAGGACACCCCACCAAGAGCTGTTATGTCTTTAAGGATATCCTTCAGGCCCTGATTGACGCGAAGGTATTGAAACTCCGACCAGAGCAGAAGAAGGTGACGGCTAATATGACGTCAGTTCTCCAGTTCGGAAGACAACCCCCAACACCTTCGGGGGTGATCCCTGTTCCAAAAGGAGAGCTAAGAGTGGTCAATACAGACCTTCACCAGCAGCAAGAGAAAGGCCTGATACCTGTTCCCACACCTCAAGGAGAAATTATTTGGGTCCACCCTGACCTTGTTGACAGCCAGCAGTGGACTACTGTAGCCAACAGGAAGTCCAAAGGTAAAGCAAAGGCTTCCTCCTGCAACGTGGTGTGTGCCTCTTCTCGAGAAGCGGAAACTGATGTTCCCTCGCTAACCGACTCAGAAGAGGAGACAATAGTTCTAGCCGCAGAACCCAGTCAGCTTGTGGTAGAAACCCGTTCGGGATAGCCATATTTGAAAAAGTATGGTGAAACGGTGGTAACTCCTCCAAAGCCCGCTGCAGAGCTAGCCAAAACCTCTACGAAGCAACCCGGGGAGAAACATAAAGAACTTCGATTTTCTCGAGTTCTTTCAAAAGACATAGCGGAAGGATCCACGGCACCTTACCGCTTTGATGTCCTGGCTCAATTAGCCAACATCCCGGCGCGGATTACGCTTTATGAGCTTCTTAGACTATCAAAGTCGACCAGAGAAGCTCTACAAGAAGCTCTGGCTAACGCTGAAGTCTTCATGACCCAGCTACCAAAGGAGGAAGATGTAGAGGATTGCCTCCACTCCTCCCAAAATATTCCCTGCATCACCTTCACGGCAGATGATATGCAAGTTAAAGGGAAGCATGATCGACCCCTTTACTTCGCAGGGTATATTGGATCATCTGAGGTAAACCGCATCCAGGTAGATCCCGGGTCTGCATTAAGCATCATGCCTCGCAGGGTCATGCAACATCTCGGGATTCCTACTCACCGTTTGAGCCCTACCCAGACGACCATTTATGGGGTTCAATGCCAATAGTACCCGTCCGATGGGGAAGGTCAAGCTCAAATGCCAGATTGGAGACCTGAGGTCAGAGGTGACATGCTACGTCATAGATGCTGACACCTCCTACAACTTGCTGCTGGGACGACCGTGGATTCATCGCAATTTTATCGTTCCCTCTACTCTCCACCAAGTCATGAAATACATTGACGGGAGTGGAAAAGTGCGAACATTGATTGCCGAGAGGCATCCGTTCAAGAGAGTGGAGAATTATTTCACAGATTCCCTCCTATATCAGGAATCTGTGGAAATAGATGAAATCCCGCAACCAGAGGAACCAGACTCTGGCAATGAAGCTGACACCGAGCTGGAGGAAGATGAGTGTGTGTGGTAACTATGTCCACCTGTAACTGGCATTAATAAGCCCGATGCTGATAATACCTCCGCTGATGATGCAGGCGGTTGGTACATTAATGAAGAATTAGATTTAGCGTATTTTTCTGTGTTTGCTTCTGACTCAGTGCCGTCAGACACTAGCACCGACGTGGATGACGATCTCTGATCGGCAATGGATGCTTTGACATCGTTGCATGTACCAGTGAAATCGTCCTTTGAAACATGTCGAAATGTCGGCGATGCGCAACAATCGATATTCATGGTTCCAGCAAAAAGGAAGGGCCAAAGACCAATTCTTTTCGGACGAATTGAATCCGAACCAATGAATCATGAAGAATCAGAAAGCGAGCAAGAACCCCCTCAATTCGATCATTATGAGCCAAAGGCACTCAGAATGATGAAAAACATGGGGTATGACCTTACCAGCAGACTCGGGTTAAACTTCGGTAAAGGAAGGAGAACACTACTTCGATCCTTTGTGCCGAAAGGGAAAGCACCCGATTATTATCATCGGACGCGCAGGGGATTAGGCTATGTATCAACTCTGACTCCATCAGCCTCTGATTCTCGAGAATCGTCAAGCGACGATTACTCTTCCGTCACGTCATCATGGGAGTCAGATGTCAGTGTTGGCAACATCTTCGGGGAACTTTCAGTGAACATGGCTTCAACAAGCCGCCTGGAAGACGGAGATGAAGAAATGATCCAGTCCGATACGGATCCTTGGATCAAACATTTAAATACTCTCTGGGATACCCGCTTCGAACAGCGAGAGCCACCCACAAAAGACAAGATTGTTCAGATCAATCTGAGGGATGAGGCTAATCCTAAGCCCATCTTTATAAGCGATGGCCTGTCACCGTCAGAGAAAGAGGATCTAATATCTCTTGTACAAGAGTATATAGACGTCTTCGCCTGGAGTTACGAAGACATGCCCGGACTTGATCCTCAAGTGGCTATGCACCGCCTCAACATCAATTCGGACATAAAGCCTGTTAAACAGCAACAGCGACGATTCTGCCCAGAGATAATGGAGGCGATTCAATCAGAAGTCAGAAAGCTTATAGATTCTGGCTTCATCAGGGAAGAACAACATCCCGACTGGGTAGCCAACATCGTCCCCGTTGCCAAGAAAAATGGAAAGATCCGGATCTGCATCGACTTCCGTGATCTAAACGAGGCTTGTCCCAAAGACGAATCCCCATTGCCAATCACAGACGTCATGATTGACAATACTTGTAGATTCGAACAAATGTCCTTCATGGACGGATTCTCAGGATACAATCAAATCAAAATGTATCCTGACGACGAAAAGCACACCTCCTTCAGGACCCCATTGGGGGTCTACTGCTATACCGTCATGCCCTTCGGACTGAAGAATGCAGGGGCAACATATCAAAGAGCCATGAATGCCATTTGTCATCAGCAAATGCGCAAAACAATGGAATGTTATGTTGATGACATTGTGGTAAAAAACCGCGCTAAAGGTGATCACATAGCTGACCTAAAGGTTGTCTTCGACATCATGCGGGCCCATCAGATAAAGATGAACCCTACCAAATCCTTCCTGGGGGTGGCTAGTGGCAAGTTCCTAGGGTTTGTAGTGACTTCCATAGGAATCCATTTAGACCCGAAAAAGGTTGCCGCTATCCAGGGGATGCGACCTCTGAGAAATCTCAAGGAACTCAGGGGATTGTAAGGACGATTGGCGTACATCCGCAGGTTCATCTCAAACCTCTCCGGAAGATGCCAACCCTTCGCTAAGTTAATGAAGAAGGGTGTCTCGTTCATTTAGGACGACGCTTGCCAACAAGCATTTGAGGAAATCAAGCAATACCTCATACAACCACCAGTCCTTGCAGCTCCGATATCCGGAAAACCTTTCCTGGTATACGTCCGAACAATGGATCATTCTTTGGGAGCTCTACTAGCTCAGAATGATGATCAAGGACGAGAGCAAGCGATCTACTATCTGAGTAGAACAATAATCGGAGCCGAACGTCGGTACAATCCGATCGAGAAGGAATGTTTGGCATTAGTGTTCGCCATTCAGAATATGCGACACTATCTGGTGGGCCAAACCATAAATGTCATATCAAAAGTCAACCCCTTGAGGTTACTCATGACAAAGCCTTCATCGCTGAATGGCCGACTGGCAAAATGGCCCATATTGCTATCCCAATACGAGATGCACTTTTTACCACAAAAGGCCATTAAAGGACAAGCGGTGGCGGATTTCCTAGCTGAGCACCCAGATCAGAGGGCAACCAAACTCTACGAAGATCTCCCAGATGAAGTGGCTGAAGTCTGTTTCTCAGACATCGTTCGAAAGACAAGTGTGGCAACTTTTCTTTGACGGTGCATCCAGAACGAGCCCAAAAGGACACATCGTAGCGGGGGTAGGAGTAGTACTTGTCTCGCCATAGAACTATGTGGTTCCCCGAGCCGTCTCGCTAACTGAGCCTTGCTCTAACAATGTGGCGTAATACAATGCTCTTTTGATTGGGATGCAGTTCGCCGATGAGATCGGCGTTAAAAATCTCGAGGCATACGGTGACTTCAAACTCATCGTTAGCCAGGTTTGCGGGGAGTACGAGGTCAGGCATGAAGACCTAGTACCCTATTACAATGCAACCGTCCACATGGCTGGAAAGTTTACAAACTTCTACATCGACCATGTACCGCGCAGGCAAAATGCGCATGCAGATGCACTGGCTTCCCTCGCGGCCTCCTTAGCCCTTCCAGCTGGAGCAATGGAGAAGATATTCGTCTACAGCCACGACCTGTATTGCCCGAGAATTGCTCTCAAGGACTATCAGGAGTCAAAGGGAGATTCTCAAAGCAAAGAAGCGCTGGAATTGTCAACCGGTCCAGAGCCTAGAGATTGGCGGTTCCCCTACATTGATTATGTCCTATATGGCATCCTGCCTGAAGACACCAAAGAAGCGGCAGCCATTCGAAGGAAAGCCCCCAAATTCTACTATAATGCGATTACACGAACACTGTATCGTCGATCGCATGACGGGATCTTGCTTCCCTGCCTTTCACAAAATGAGGCACAGGAGGTATTGAAAGAAGCCCATGATGGCATGTGTGGAGCCCATCAACCTGGCCCAAAACTTGCATACCGACTCCAAAGGTTGGGATATTATTGGCCCAAGATGATCGCTGACGCCATCACCTATGCCAAAAGATGTCACGCCTGCCAAGTACATGGCGATTTCATCCACCAAGCACCAGGCTACCTCCACTCCACGGCTCCTACTTGGCCGTTTGAGATGTGGGGGATGGACGTGGTCGGCCCTATTAGTCTTCCATCATCAAAAGGACATCGGTTTATTTTGACAATAACTGATTACTTCTCCAAATGAGCTGAGGCCGTTCATTTGAAGGAAGTGAAGTCATCTGATGTGATCAAGTTCGTGAAGCATCACGTCATTTACCGTTTTGGGGTACCTCGGCGAATTGTCCACGACAACGGACCCCAGTTCATCAGTCAGGCTTTCCAGAGGTTCTGCGTCAAGTTCAGAATCCAGAGTGTGTCCTCAACGGCATACTACCCCGCCGCTAATGGCCTCGCAGAAGCTTTCAACAAGACCATTGGCAAGCTTCTCAAGAAATTCGTCTCAAAAAGTCAACGTGACTGGGACGACAAGCTGGGTGAATGCTGATGGGCTTATCGTACAACTGTTCGAACCCCAACTAAAGCTACACCATTTTCTTTGGTATATGGGTGTGAAGCCGTGCTTCCACTCGAAATCCAAATTTCATCTCTACGCGTCGCCCTGACAGCGGAGATGACAACAGAGGAGAAGCATCGACAGCGACTCCAAGAGTTGGAAGCCTTAGATGACAAGCGTCTGCAGGCCCAGCAACAAATCGAGCTTTACCAAGCTCGAATTACCAGAGCCTTCAATAAGAAAGTTAAAGTGCGAACTTTCAAGAAAGGCGACCTTGTCTTAGCCGTCAGAAGACCCATGGTGATGACGCACAAGACAAAAGAAAAATTCCAACCAAAATAGGAAGGACCATTTGTGATAGAGTCAGTCTACTCAAATGGATCGTATCGCCTCATAACTTCAAATGGCAATACACTCTTGATGCCGATCAATGGCAGATTCTTGAAGAAGTACTATCCTTAATAGTACTCCTCCCCCAATTTGATCAAAATAAGAAGAGCTTCTTCATTAACATCCAACGCCTCTGACGGCTAAGGATAGAGGAAAATGTTGGCCTTTAAGCCCAACTTAAATCCTCGACAAACTCATCATGCTGAGGGGAACAGCATGGCTAGCCCAACCAAAACGGTAGTTGGTAAAGGCATATCAAACCCGTTGACAGCTGAGGATTTGCTAAAAATCCTAAGGGACATGTTCCCCTCTGATCCGACGCCTCCAACGGCTAAGGATAGAGGAAAGTGTTGGCTTCTAAGCCCAACATAAATCCTCGACAAACTCATCATGCTGAGGGGAATAGCATGGCTAGCCCAACCCAAACGGTAGTTGGTAAAGGCGCCTCAAATCCGTTGATAGCTGAGGGTTTGCTAAAAATCCTAAGTGGACTTGACTCCACTCTCCCCTCCAAAATTCCTTACCAATTCTCATCCACAGAATGGTAAGTCTACGAAATACAGCCGTCGCCAAGTTAACACTACACCTCTGGCACTTCAAATTTCATTTGCCAATTCTCATCAACAGAATGGCAAGTCTTCAAAATTGCTCATATCGCAAATCAATTCCTGTCAAGTTAATACCACACCTCTGGCAAATTACTGTTAAGTTAACATTATACTTCTAAACAGTACATCGAGTTTCTGTCAAGTTAACATCACACCTCTGACAGTCACCCTTCTTCAGACTTCCATATCGAAGCTGAAATGAATGATGCTAAGTTTAACACCACACCTCTAGCATCCAGGTCATCGCCCAGTTCAACAATACACTTACGGCCATGACTTTCCTCGGACTTCCTTGTCAAAGTCGAGACGACCAATGCCAAGTTCAAAATTACACCTCTAGTATTACCCTCACTGTCAAGTTAAACATCACACCTATGACAGTGACACTTTCAGTTTTCCCAAATGAAAGCTGAAATGCTTCTGAGTCAAGTTAATATCACACCTCTGACTCACATTCTTGTCAAGTTAACATCACACTTCTGACAAGACCACATTCAACCCGTTAAGTTAATATTACGCCTCTAACGGTAAAGATTTTCCTAGATTCCCCGCGAATCTAATCTCACTTGTTATTCTCCTCAACAGAATAACAAGTCCACTTAAAAATATTGTTAGGTTAACATTACACCGTTAACAATGTCTTCATTAACTCCCCAGCTGATCTTAATCAAGTTAATCCCAAACCTCTAATAAAAGTTCATCCTCCCTGGGGGTACAAATTCAGCTTGTCATTCTCCGTTATAGATTGGCAGGTCCACAAAAGTTATCTTATCTCTGTTAAGTTAATATCACACCTCTAACAGTATTGTTAAGTTCCTGAAATGGGATCTCTCTACAAAATTTGACTCGTTAAGATTATCATTATAATTTTGACAAGTCAAAAATTCTTTACTCCTATTCGTCTGACTTTCAATACAAAAAGGGAGTTCAAGCCAATAGAAGGAGACAAAAAGAAAAGTGTCACTTTTATTTATATCCAACATATGAAAGTGATACAAAACGCTCTCTTATTCAATAAGATTGAGTGTTACAGATAAAGGAGTATAAAAAAGTCCCTCTCTCAGAGGTTGCACTCACTCCTTAAAGCCGCGTTTGATTCCAAGTACAAGATGTTTGGAAGGGCGCCAGAATATGATTGGACATTGCGGCGACGATCAGAAGCTGTTTGCACCACGATGCATGATGTAAACATCGAAGAAATCCCTGGTTGATCGAGCCCATCCTTGACCAAGAGTAATGATGTTCTTGAGGTCTGGTGGCAGCAGAATCCTCCAATTCCACCTGACCATCCGAAGTGACGGATGCGACCCCTCGTTGATGAACATCTCTTCCACCAGAAGATCGTCCAGCGAGCATGGAGTTTCCTCGATGTCACTTCTGGGGTGAGAGAGGAGGTCTTGAGACCTCACAGGGGATGCTATCCACCACTACATCCACCGTAACTCTCGCCGCCGTACCCACTGTGACCATGACCAGCCTGCAAGCATGACGAGTGCATCGCGTCCAACGAGATCTTGGCGAGGGTTAAGTCCTCGTCAGGGATCATGATTTCTTCCCTTGTAGACGACGGAGACTATGATTTCTTCCCTTGTGAATGAACATCGAACAAGTTCGCTGGCCGATATATTCTCCCAAGGGCCCAACGAACATGAAAAAAGATAATCAAGCCTACCTGCAAGAAGCAAGACAAGAAATCAGAAAATCTGAAACTTAGTATACTCCAACAGAAGACACTAAGTGACAAACACAGCCATTGCTGAAGACTGCAGACGCGGAAATGATCCGCATAGTGAACTGCGTCTTCACTGGAAGAAACAGACGCGGTCAAAATTGTGATATACACAGAATCAGGCGCAGTCTCATTTTGCATTTCGCGCTTAAAGGACGAGACATGAAGGGATACTAAATGCAGAAAATTGTCAAAACCCGCGTCCAGACCCGATGACCCGCGTCCATACCTGAGGCCCCGCGTCCAGACCGGAGGACCATGAGGCCAGCAGGGAGTCTGCATTTTAAGAATCCAAGACTTATGAAAAACCTCCAAGTACTTGGGTTCAAGCGCAAGATTCATGAAAACCAGCGTCTGATGTCACAGGACGCAAGAATTAAGTCTGCGTCCGGATCTTTCATAATTAGAGACATTCTAAGTGATGACTCTGGAACGCAAGGCTTACTGGCGCCCTATGTTCAACAAACAAGTATATCCTCAAGCGGATAAAAGCGGTAGGGTCATCAAACCCGCGCCTTGTTTGTTAATTCAAAGACCGCGTCTGAGGATCAGGCACGATTTCGAATCCACGGTTGGCGGTTCTCCTTCAAAGAAGGAATTTTTAGGGTTATAAGAACTCCATAAACCCCTCTAATGGCGAAGATCAAGCCTGATGGCGTTATACCTGAGATAGGGGCTTCCTGCATGGAGGAGTCGCCCCTTTGGGCCTCAGTGGCGACCGCCTTCGACGATGAAGCAGTTCGTTTGGCCTTGGGTGCCATTGCAAAGCAAGAATCTGATGCTAAAACGGAAGGGAAGAGAACAAAGAGCACTTCTCTCTCAAAACCCTAACAGATGCAAGCAAAGACGAAAGAGAGATTAATGATGACTCTCTCGATGACTGTTGCCATTTATAGGCACGGTGATTCGCAAAGATCACGGCGATGGGCTCGATTGACTCGACATCGAATCGTCTTTCGACGCGTGGACAGAGCATTTAATGTAGCGCAAAATTCGCACGCCAAAAAGAAGACGTCCCGTCGGCTCCACAGGACACGTGGCAGTGCACTCATGACATGGCACGGATTCGCAACCAACCGCCGCACCTCTTCAATGGACGCACCCCTCCAGCTAGGCCATTGTTGCGTCCAAAAAGTCGCGTCTTTACTCCAAAAAAGATGCGTCTCTCCAATCGGCCTAAGAATCGTGTCTGTCTTGTAGAATAGAAGTCGTGTTCCCATCCCAAAAGATGCAGCTCTACGAAAGTTACAACTTTAAAGCTGGCGTTCAGTCTTTGCTTCTGCAGAACGGTTCAACAGTACACTGGCACAAGCAGACGACCGTCCACTCCTGGCTTAAAGTGCACCCATGACAGACTTAAAGCAATCGGGGGAGGTTTAGACTGTGTATCTAGACACTCGACACGATCAAATTTTGGCGGCTTCAAAGAGTTCCACAGTGCACTCACGAAGACCGTACTCCAGATAAGATCAAACCCGGAGCATTGACAGTCTAGTCATAAGGGTGAGCTCAGCTAGAGTCCAAAGTATTTCGAAATCCGTCCCAACTAACCGCGGAATATCGAAAACTTTGGAGGGGGTTCTGTAGGCTGTCTAAAAAATCATTAAGACAAGTCGTCAAAAGCAGAGTCCCCAGGTTTCAGACGCAGGTCCAAACCCGCGTCTCAGCAGCACCAAGGCGTGAGAGCTCAAAGCCACGTCTCAGCATCAAGGCGCGAGGGCTCGACAGCCGCGCCTCAGCAAAGGCGCGAAGGCTCGACACCCGCGTCTCAGCAAAGGCGCGAGGGCTCGACAGCCGCGTCTCAGCATCAAGGCGAGACTCGACACCCGCGTCTCAGCAAATGCGCGAGGCTCGACACCTGCGTCTCAGTATCAAGGCGCGTGGGCTGAAACCCGCGCCTCAGTTGTAACCGTCCCGGTTTCGGGGCCAATCACGGCCCACATAACGGGAAAAGTTAGCCCCCATTATGGAGTGTTTTTAGGAGGCACGTACGCCCCTGAAACCCCTATAAATAGCCCCATCGCTATGGAGAGGGGGAGACTTTTTTTCGATCGGATGATCTTTGGGAGAAAAGAGCTCTGAGAGAAAAGAGAGAAATCCTTCAAAGAACTTGCTGCGTTCAAGTTGCTCTTTGCCTATCTTCTCTTTGAGAGTTTTGGTAGACAGAGCCGTGTTACTCCGTCAACCACCCGAAGAGAAAAGCCCCGGAAGATCTCGACGTTCACCCGGTCAACGGAGAACAAGATTCACTCTCCATCGCCACTTGAAGAACCCAGCCTTAAACAAAGGGAGGATTCAAGACTCAACATCCTCCCTCCCTTGTAATCGGAAGACCGATCTGTTGTAATCTTCTATCCAATCAAAAGAATTTTATAAACGAATCTTTCTTTTCTGACCCATACAGTCGTCTCAAAAGGAACAAGAAGGACCATCCACAGACAAACCTGACCGACCATGTGTCACCACACCTATCAGCTGTGGTGTTAGAAGTGATCTGACAACCAACAATAAGGATTGGTGGGTAGACACTGGGGCTACTCGGCACTGCTCTGAGAAAATATTATTCTCTGAATATTAAAAACTAGAGTATGATGAGCAACTCTTCATGAGCAACTCAGCCGTCTCCAAGGTTGAGGAAAAGGGAAAAGTCATCCTGAAGTGGACATCTGCGAAGGAGCTCACTCTGAATGATGTACTACATGTTTCAGATATTCACAAGAACCTGATCTGTGGATCAATCCTTAGTAAGAAAAGTTTTAGAATTGTTTTCGAATCAGACAATTTTGTACTTACTAAGGATGGGGTGTATGTAGGCAAGAGTTATCTTGTTGATGGCCTATTTAAGGCCAATGTTGTTGTAGTGGATAAAAAGTCCGTGTATCTGTACCCTAAGCTCATCAATAAACAAAAAACTTTTGTTTATTTGCTTGAGTCTTCTGTTTTACGGCATGCTAGATTAGCATTAAAATTATAAGTCCTTACAAAACTTATCTAATTTAGGATTTATTCCTAAACTCAACTTGAAAGAAATTCGCAAGTGTGAGAATTGTGTTAAGGCCAAGTTCACGAAAAATATATTTCACTCAATTGATCGAAATATAGAACCTTTAGGGTTAACTCATAACAACTTGTGTGACTTAAAATTTGCGCCAACAAGAAGCAAAAAAAAGTATTTTATTATTTTTATTGATGACTGTACAAGATACTGTTATGTGTATCTACTAAACAGTAAGGATGAGACAATTAATATGTTTATAACATATAAAGTCGAAGTTGAGAATCAACTCAACAAGAATATAAAGATTCTAAAATTTGATCGAGGCGGAGAATATGAATCAAATAAATTTAGTAAGTTTAGTATAATTCATCAACCTACAACACCATATACTCCTCAACAAAATGGGATTGCTGAATGAAAGAACAGAACTTTGAAGGAAATGATTAATTCCATGCTCGTAAGTTCTGGAGCTCCACAAAACTTATGGGGGAAGCTCTATTAACTGTAAATTATATTCTAAATAAAGTACCCCACAAGAAACTTGATCTTATACCATTTGAGTTATGGTATGAACGTCCTACCATTACCTCAAAATGTGGGGGTGTCTTGGAAAGGTACTAGCACCACTGTCTAAAAAGACTAAGTTGGCAGAAAGAACAATTGATTGCATATTCATAGGTTATGCCTTGAATTGCAGTGTCTAAGATTTCTGGTACATAAATCAGAAATACAAGATATTCATGTAAACATGATTATCGAACCTAGGGATGCTGTATTTTTTGAAGACATCTTTTCATACAAACGAGAAGAAGATAAAATTTTTGGGAAAAGAACACACGAGATGGCGTTCGGGGACGAAAGATCCAATGAACTAATTGTTAATGCGGAAGTTGAACCAAGAAGAAATCAGAGATTAAGAATCTCAAAATCTTTTAGTTCAGATTTCATAGCATATGCTATTGAAAGCGAGCCTCAAACATTTAAAGAGGTTATGTCTACCTCATAAGCACAAATGTGAAAAGAAAGTATAAATAGCGAAATAGAATCCACCTAAGCAATCATACTTGAGAATTAGAAAACTTACCTCCTGACAGTAAACCAATTGGGAGTAAGTGAATTTTTAAAAGAAAATTAAAACCTGATGAATCTATTGTTAAGTACAAGGCTAGATTAGTAATCAAGGGTTATCGACAAAAGGAAGGACTTCACTACTTTGATACTTATTCACCAGTAATAAGAATAACTTCTATTCGAATGTTAATTACGATTGCAGTATTGCATAACTTAGATATTCATCAAATGGATGTCAAGACTGCATTCTTAAATGGTAAATTAAATGAAAAAATATATGTGGAACAACCTGAAAGATTTATAGTCAAGGGCTAAGAACATAAAGTATGCAAATTGGTTAAATCCTTATACAGTCTAAAGCAGGCTCAAAACAATGACATGAAAAATTCGATAGTGTCATGATCAAAGATGGATTCACTATCAATGAATGCGTTAAGTGTGTTTACACTAAAACAGTTGGAGATTCATGTATCATTGTTTGTCTATATGTAGACGACATGCTGATACTTGGGACTAATATTGAAGTTATTAAGTCCACTAAAAGAATGTTATCTAACAATTTTGATATGAATGTTCTAGGAGTTGCTGATATAATTTTAGAAATTAAAATCATAAGAACACTAGATGGCATCAGTCTATCTCAATCTCACTACGTGGATAAGATGATAGAAAGATTCAAGGAGCATGGGATAAAAAAGAATACAAATATTTTTCTTCCACACACCCACCTTCGCAAGAATACATGAACTGATATACAACAGTTAGAGTATTCTCAAATAATCGAAAGTCTAATGAATTTAATGAATTACATTATACCCGATATTGCTTACGTTGTATGCAAATTAAGCAGATACACTAGTAATCCTAGTGGTGATCATTGGACTGCTCTACTATGAGTATTAGGCTATGTATCACATACCAAGGAATATGCCTTGAGAAATGGACAGTATCCACCTGTACTTGAAGGATACAGCGATGCTAATCGGATTGTAGATTCTGAGGAATTAAAATCAACTAGCGGATACGTATTTACTCTTGGAGGCGCAACGGTATCTTGAAAATCTTCCAAACAAACTTGCATTGTCCGTTGCACAATGGAATCAGAATTTATAACCTTAGATAAGGCTAGAGAAGAAGCAGAATGACTTCGATAATTTTTGAAAGATATATCATCATGGTTAAAGCCAGTGCCCGCCATATGCGTTCACTGTGATAATCAAGTAGGGATATCTAGGCATATAATTTTATATATAATGGCAAGTGTAGACAAATTCATCGTAGACATAATGTCGTTAAGCAGTTGCTCTCAAATGAAATTATCTCTATTGACTTTGTATCGTCAAAAGATAATTTAGCAGATCCGTTTACTAAAGGTTTAAGTGGAGAGCGTATAAACTGCGCATCGAGGGAAATGGGTCTAAAAGTGTAACTTTATCAAGTCAGCTTAATGGAAACCTCATTTAGCGACTAGAGATCTCACGAACTAACTTCAAGAGGAAAAATTAGTTATGATTGACTCTGTGAGTAAGCACTTAAGAGCTTGACTCCAATCCATTCCTATGATGCATCTAAGTACTTTCTACAAGTGGATTAAGGATATACTTAACGCTTTTAATGATGCCTATATTTTGTTATTAAAACAAGTGGGGTAGAGTAGACTACTCTTAATAGGACGATCACCTATGTGAGTATAGAGCTGGGTCGGCTCTTTGGGAGTCTCTGTGGAGGCTGTGATTCCCTAAAGATACTCTCTGAAACTAAGAATGTTCAGGGCTAAAATGGACAAACCGAGAACCAAAGTTGATTTTGGAACGTTACTGTGACTTGGCTTACACAAACGGCTGATAGTTTAAAACTTAGTTTACTGATTAGCCAGTAAGTCCGATAAAGTTTCTCTATGAAAGGTTCACGACCTAGTCTACCTATGCTAATGCAATTTCTTTTCTAAAGTACCTTTCACTATAGAGTCAGTCTCATTGTATGTCAATTCCTTAAATTTCCATTCATTATGGAGGATTATTGGGAAAATGAAGAATTAAAAAGTGAATCTTTGAACTAAATTAAGGCGAGATCCGTTGATAGAATCAATCAGATAATGGTTGGAGTGTGTTCTCCTTCCATTGGGGATGAACGTGGTATATTCACATGTTCAATTTCATTTTCGAATGAATGATCAAGTCTAAAGTTAGCTTAATTCAAAAGCCAAAAGGGATTAAAAGGTTGTTCAAACATTTAGTCCCACATTGGATATAAGGTGGACATTTGAAGTGTTTAAATAGAAGAAAATGGGAACAAAGGGTGTGCCATTTGGGTACTTGGAGTTTTCATGCGCGATTAGGGCGAAACCATGCCCACACGCGCGCGCCGTCACTGCCCCCGGCGCTGGTGTCGGAGCACAGGTTCTGGGCCTGGGCTTGGGTGCAGATACGAGTCCAACTCAGTCTAGTTCTTTCTGAACTGGGTCACGGATGCTACAGCAGATCTTGTCTGCTACCCGAATCCGAGACTCCAACCGACTGAACCGTTCAGAAACGGTTCTGTCTGGACAGAACGAACACGGGAATGGTTCCTGTCTCCTGTCTGAAAAACGGGTGCCGTCGCACCGTTTCCTCCAACGGATTCCCAGAAGCGCTATTAATAGCGCTCCTCTCTGTTGCATTCTAACACAGCGAAAACAAAAATCTCCTCTCCTCTTTCTCTGAAGGCAGAATTCAGATTTTTTGAAGAAAAATATGTTAATAGATTCGTTCTGAAAGAAGGCTCAGAAAATTCAACAGATTCTTAAATAGAATTGTTGTCTGAATTTATGACTTTCTAAGACAAATATTCTTCTCTCTCTCGCCTTTCTCTACAGTGAATAATCCTCCAAATTTAAGGCAAATATTCTCTCAGAAATTTGTCTTCGTCCTATTGCATTGAATTCCTGTGAAGATACTAATCAACTTTGATTTGACTGTACGGTGATTTGGCAGTGCTATCCAAATACCGTGAATGAGTGTTGTATCTTGAGAAACCAGTGTCCAGTAACTCGTTAGCACCGTAGCGGGGGACATAATTATTTTAAGGAGATTCGCTACAAGCGTACCTCACTCCAATTACTGTATAATTGAACTAACATTCTTTATACAGAGATTACACTGAAATATATATGCTCATAAATATTACTGTATATTACATTGATTAGTTGTCAGATTTGTTCCTACATCTAACACTTCTCACTTCCTATTTTCCTCCCACTTCCATGTATTCAAACACGCCCTAAAACTTACAATAGAAAGTCCTTAAAGTAAAAGCGATTGCCAAATTAGTAAAGCAATCACAAAATCATGAAGTTACTGCAATCAACTTTTTCATGTAAAAGAATCTAGCCAAAAAAGGTTTTATGAGCAGTCAAGTTTTAATGTCATCGAAGATAATAGAGTACAAATTATGCACTAAACCACCTCAATGGAAACCAAAATTTTGATTGATTGACGAAGTTAACAAGTGGTTTATAAAGCATTATACAGGCTACTGAGAATTTTGTTTCTCAAACGCAGAATCTGCAGCATCAGAGGCTGAGTTTAATCTTAATAGGCCATATATCTAAATAGTGATGGGCATATAATGAAAATTTTTGTTAGGCCAACTCTTTCCTCTACACCATAAGAAAAATAGTGATGGCCATGGCTGATAGCCTCATAACTATAGCCCCAAATTGGGGAATTAGTGTATTGGGATGGAGACATGACATGATTGATCATCTAAAGTGATGGCTATATACCCATTGCAAACTGGTTTTACAACCATTCTGCAGTTGAGGCTTGTGTTTCTATTCAATTGGTCACATCAAATATTGATTTGAGTCATGAAAAATCAAGCGATTTTGAGTTTTTTTAACCTATGCATCAAATGATATTCTTTTACGGCTAATATAATATATTTTTTGTAACCACTTAATGTATGGATAAAATGATTTGGAATTACTTTATTTTTCAAAGTTAGTTTAATTAGAGTATGTAAATTAAGATAAAGGGTTCGTATCATTTATGGGGTGGCCCAGTGTGGAGCTATCACGAAGCTTAATTTGAGAACCGTTCTCATAGGATTATATATATATATATATATATATATATATATATATATATATATATATATATATATATATATATATATATATATATAGGGCTTACTGTACCTCAGCCTGCGGGACGTGGCTGAATATAGGCCACACATCGGTCGCAGAGTGTGGGCGCCAAAAAAAATCAAAAAATCCCGCCTAAACAATCGTGAATCAAAATGACAAAAATACCCCTTTTAAATGACGACTGCGACTTCTAGCATTCAAAAGTAAAAAAACATTCCATGGTCCCAGACTTAATACAGAATAAAGAATACAAGACAAAAAATGCTATCGTATAGCAATGCGACCTCCTTCGGTACTGCGACCAAATTCGCAATCTTCTTTCTCATGCCTTATGTAAAAGAAGTAATTAATATTATATCTACCGTGATACAACACCAGTCTAGAAAAAAAGAGATGCACTAATGTTAATCTCGAGAAAGGAAAGATGTGCACCATATGTAATCTAAAGATATAGCCAAACAATTCTATAAAAAGTTAATTTGTACTTCGGATTCTCCCGCAATAAATCTTCAATTAAATATAATTTTTTTTTACCACTTCTTAACATACTCAATCATCACCTCTAACAATTATTATTACTATTCATGTTCTTCCACAATATTCACCTTTATATAATGCTTGTTACTAGTATATTATCTCATACCTAAAAAAACTATATTTTTGCTCTTCCTTTTCAATTTGATTTCAAAAACTTCCAAAAAAAATTCATTCTTGAATCATGTCTTCCCCATCTTCTTCCTCTGAACACTCAGAATTCAACTTCAATCAATCCCCCACCGGTCCTTTGTCTTTAGGATATTCTAGTGAATCTGATACCAGTCTGGACTTCACTCCTTTTGACTATCTCACTACATCAAATAATGTATTAACTGATCCTCCTATTCATGATGATAATGAAGTTTTCATGTGGGTTAGTGAAGAAGACATTATTCCTCTGCCACTTGACGGAGACATGCTTGATGAAAGCATGTCCTCTGATGCTGTAGGCTCGCTTCGTAGCAACGGGTCAGACGAAGAGCTTGATAGAGACGATCCATTCTGGGAGTTCATCGGTGAAACAAAAAAACCTCAAAAACAGCAAGATGATGAGGAAATAAGTGATGAAGAGGAAGAGCAGAAGAATGAAGACGATGAATCTGCTTATGATGGTGATAATGACGAGGATTAGGATTTCCTGATCTTCTGATATTCAATTATATTTTGTCTTCTTTTAAAAGCTTTTAATTCTATTTTTTTTGTAAGGTCTCTTTCTCACTATATTAACTTATAAGCTCTTTTAATTACATATCCAAACTGCGACTGCTGCTCTTAAACACTGCGACCATAGTCGCAATCCTACTACGGATGCAATTTATGGTCGCAGTTAATCATTTATCAGTTCCCAATGCGACTTTGGTCGCAATAATGTACTGTTTTGGAGTTCAAAGTAATTTAAAGTTATAGTGTATTAACTTTTAAACTATTTTGGATAACTGAACAGTCACCTAGGAAGTATACAATTTTTGGGAAAAGATAGAAAATATATTTGAGAGATATTCACGTGGTCCGAGAGCTTAAACCTTTTGGAATTCCGGGATTA
Source organism: Agave tequilana (assembly GCA_038442645.1). Lineage (NCBI taxonomy): Eukaryota > Viridiplantae > Streptophyta > Magnoliopsida > Asparagales > Asparagaceae > Agave > Agave tequilana. The sequence goes on from JAVJIF010031525.1 coordinate 36,340, forward strand.
AATACATATAAAGGGTCATGAGCAAAGGATTAAAAACATATTAAGTTATTTTTTGCTCAAACTCGTTACTCTCACTGTTCCGAAAATACATTCAAAAATGTCTTCACCATCACCACCGTCTTCACCGGAAAGAAACCAATCATCAAATGATGATTTTATATTTAGTTCTGAAACAATGTCTCGCTACGGGTCAGAATCTGAGCTTGATACAGACGACCCTTTCTGGGAGTTCATTGATGGACCAAAACACAAACATGAAGAGGAAGAAAGCGACGATGAGACTGTACCTGAAGAGGAGGAAGAGACAGAAGACGAAAGCATGACTCTTGACGACGAATCTGATTACGATGGTGATGACGACGATTAGAAGTTAAAAAAATTGTATTTTGTTTTTCTTTTAAATATATATAAATCTGTTTTCTAAAGTTAATTGTGTGAATTACATTTTTTACTACTATGTATTGGTTGAAATACTGCGACCATGAACGCAAACTTAATAAATACACTGCGACCTTGGTCGCAGTTGCTGGACTTTAGTCTTAATCAACAACAACACTGCTGCCTTGGTCGCAGTTTCTGACCGTAGTCTTAATAAAATAAACTGCGACCTTGATCGCAGTTGTTGGTGTTTAGTCTTAATAAAATACACAGCGACCTTGGTCGCAGTTGCTGGTCTTTACTCTTAATCAACAACATCACTGCGACCTTGGTCGCAGTTGGTGGTCTTTATAAATAATCAACAACAACACTGCGACCTTGGTCGCAGTTGATGGCCGCAGTCTTAAAAAATTAATCTGCAATCTTGGTCGCAGTTGCTGGTCTTTAGTCTTAATCAACAACAACACTGCGACGAGGTGACACGTCACCGCAGCAGTTGCTTAGTCGCAGTTTTTGCTCGCAATGTCGACCCTGGTCGCAGTTGTTTCTATTTGCACTGTAGTCTTATGCGACCTTGGTCGCAGTTGCGTCTCTGGTCCAAGTTGTTTTGTTTGCAATGCATGACTGCGACCAAAGGTCGTAGTTTATTAAAAAACAAATATGCTTTTTATTTATGTCCACGCATTTATCTCCAGGCATGTGAAAATGATACAAAACGATCTCTTATACAATAAGATTGAGTGTTACAATATAGCAGTACAAAGAAAACTAAACATCAAAAAGAGCCATTATTAACTAAGAGCAGTGGTGTTATTGAGGTCTTTTTATTTATGTCCAGGCATTTATCTCCAGGCATGTGAAAATGATAAAAAAAACGATCTCTTATACAATAAGATTGACTGTTACAATATAGCAGTACAAAGAAGATTAAACATCAAAGAGCCCTTATTGAATAAGAGCAGTGGTGTTATTGGGGTCCCCGTGTATTAAAAAACTGTGGACGTCGAGGACCATGACTTCTTCCCTTGTGGACGAACATCGATCAAGTTCACCGGCCAAAATATACTCCCAGAGGCCCAGCGAACCTGAAAAAGGACAATCAAGCTCTGGGTCATCTTCGTGCATAGGGTCATCTTCATCCATGGAGGCAGGCCCCTGTTAGAGACTCTGAAGAAGGCAGAAATTCTCAGAGCAATTGCTCTCAAATGAAAACAGTCTAATTATGGGCTGTTAAAGGGAGAGTGTGAGCCCTATTTATAGCCAGCCCATAATAACCATAATTAATGGTTCATTAATCAGAACCGTCGGCCTTAATGGACAACAGCTTCGGGAAACAACGAATGGTGCGGGTTCGTCAACGTAGACTTGACGTTAAAAAGATCTCATAAAATCTTTATGACAGGTCGCGTGTCACGGAGTGACTCCAAGTCGCATCAAAACAACACAATAAAACAACAACATGGCGACCTTGGTCGCAGTTGCTGGCGGCAGTCTTAAACCAAAACAGTAGTGTCGACCTTGGTCGCTATGCATGTTAATCTAAAGGAAAACACTTACTTAACGTACTGCGACCAAAGTCGCAGTCCATGTAATGCAACCTTAGATTGCAGTTGCTGGCCATCTTTATCAATAACAACACTGCGACCTTGGTCGCATTTAACCATGTACACTGCGATCAAAGTCTTTGACTAAGGTCGCAGTTTAAATGTACAATGCGACCAAAGACTCTGACTACATTATATATAAAAAAATAAACTATAAAGTAGAATTTCATCGCAGGCTGAAAAGATTGATCTGAAAAAATTTTATATTTTCAAAAAAAATTTTATCCCACGCTGAAAAGGAGAAACTAGATCTTACAAAAAAGAGGTAAAGAAATAAGGCGAAAAGTAATTTATATCCTATAAAGAGCGGCAAAATAAAAGGGGGGAAAAATAATAATAAACAATAAGGAAAAGTTATCATAAGGGGTATTTGGTAATTTAACTTCTCCCTAAAAGCGGGCCGCAAGTCAGTGAGGTGACAAATCGAGCCACGTCACCGCAGGCTGAGAGAGTACTCTCAGCCCGCGGGCTGATATACATTTTTCTCATATATATATATATATATATATATATATATATATATATATATAGAGAGAGAGAGAGAGAGAGAGAGAGACTTGTGTCATTCCGGAAGAATCTGAGGCCGAACCCTTTCCACTCAAATACAACTCTACAATATCTGAATGCAAGAGCCACTCCATTGAAGTTCATCTACATTATTTCAAGTAACTAAAACAAAAAAATCATGTATTTTGAATACTTTTTTCCTATCCATCAAGTAGACGCAAAATGGACAGTCAAAAGTGAGTTGGTTAGTTTAACAGTGTAGAACATTTGAAACCTAACAAAATTTGGTTTGTACGATTTTTTAAATGTTTAGATTATGATCAAATGGCCGTATCGAGAATTTATATGTCTAAAGATATAAATCAACCAACTCACTACTTTCGGCTATCCATTTTACGCTGCTTGATGGATTGGCAAAAAGTATTCAACACTTAATTTTTGATTTTTAGTTACTTGAAATAAGATATATCAGCTTCAACAGAGTGGATCGTGCATTCCAGAATAGATAGACTTGTGTAGTTCCGAAAAGATTCGAGCCCGAATTCTTCTCACTCAAATACCAACATTAGAGAGAAAGAGAGAGACTTGTGTCATTCCGGGAGGATTCGAGGCCGGATTCTTTCCATTCAAATATTGCTCTACGGTATCTGAATGCAAGATTCACTCCGTTGAAGTTGATCTACATTATTTCAAGTAACTAAAACAAAAAAAATCATGTATTTTGATTACTTTTTGCCTATCCACTCAAATACAACTCTACAACATCCGAATGGAAGATCCACTCCGTTGAAGTTGATTTACATTATTTCAAGTAATTAAAAAATCATGTATTTTGAGTACTTTTTGCCTATCCATCAAGGAGACGCAAAATGGACCACTGAAAGTGAGTTGGTTATTTTCACGGTGTAGAATATTTGAAATCTAAAAAAAATGGTGTGTGAGGATTTTTAAATATTTAAATCATGATAAAATGGTCGGATCGAGAATTTGTATGTCTAAAGAAGTAAATCTAAGCAATATGCTATTTTCGGCCGTCCATTTTTCGCCCACTTGATGGATGATCAAAAGTATTCAAAATACAATTTTTTTATATTTTTAGTTACTTAAAATAATAAAGATCAATTTCAGCGGAATGGATCTTGCATTCCGAAATAGATAGACTTGTGTAGTTTCGGAAGGGTTCCGAAAGGATTTGATCTTGAATTCTTCCCACTCAAATAACAACATCTGACATTCAAATACAAGATCCACTTTGTTGAAGTTAATCTATATTATTTAAAGTAACTAAAAATAAAAAATCATGTGTTTTGAATACTTTTTGCCCATCCGTCAAGCGGCGAAAATGGACAGCCAAAAGAAGTGAGTTGGCTAGATCTGTGTCTTTAAATATACAAATTCTCAATCCGGTCATTTGATCATGATCTAAACATTTAAAAACTCCTACAAACCAAATTTTGTTAGGTTTCAAATGTTCTATACCGTTAAACTAATCAACTCATTATTTAAGTCGTCTGTATTTTTCCTACTTGATGCATGGGCAAAAAGTATTCAAAACACTTGATTTTTATTTTATAGATACTTGAAATAATATAAATCAACTTCAACTGAGTGGATCTTATATTTGGGTGATGTATGGTTGTATTTGAGTGGGAAGATTCGGGCTCGAATCTTTCCAGAACTACACAAGTCTCTCCCCCCCCCCAATACATACATACATACATACATACATACATACATATATATATATATATATATATATATATATATATATATATATATATATATATATATATATATATATATATATATATATAGAGAGAGAGAGAGAGAGAGGGGGGGGGGATTTGTGTCCTTAAAAAGGATTTGATGCCTAATCCTTCCCACTCAAATATTAAAATCCGACATTCGAATACAAGATTTGATCTATATTATTTCAATTATCTATAAACCAAAAATTAAGTGTTTTGAATACTTTTTGCCCTTACATCAAGTAGAGAAAAAACGGACGACTTAAATAATGAGTTGATTAGTTTAATGGTGTAAAACATTTGAAACCTAACAAAAATTGGTTTGTAAGGGTTTTTAAATGTTTAGATCATAATCAAATGGCCGGATCGAGAATTTGTATGTCTAAATACATAGATTTAACCAACTCACTACTTTCGGCCGTCCATTTTGCGTCGTTTGATGGATGGATAAAAAGTATTCAAAACACTTGATTTTAGGTTTATAAATACTTGAAATAATATAGATCATCTTCAATGGAGTGGATCTTGTATTCGAATGTCGAAGGGCTTTGTTTGAGTTGGAAGGATTCGGGCTCAAATCTTTTTGGAAGGACAGAAGCCTCTCTCTCTCTCTCTCTCTCTCTCTCTCTATATATATATATATATATATATATATATATATATATATATATATAGTTACAATACACATAGGTGTAACTAAGTTAAGTTACACACACCTCTTTTCACCACACAAAAAATTTTCCTTGGTGAGATACAAACAAAAACTAATGTGAGTGGTGCCCACAAGGTGTTTAAAAAATATATTTTGTGTGGTGGAAAGAGGTGTGTGTAACTTAACTTATTTACACCGATGTGGATTGTAACCTTACCCATATATGATAGAGTTACAATATACATAGGTGTAACTATGTTTAGTTACACACAAGACACATCTCTTTCCACCACAACCAAGCACATATACATACATATTTTCGACTCAAGACTCTTGAACTAGCCAGTAAACAGGAGCCAAAAAGAAAAGATTAAAGAAGAGCGAATAATATTCTACTCGTAAATTTCTGAAATACATGACATTAATGTCGACACTGCCAACAAACTCAATACTTTAATTTAGCCCTCAATCAAACATAACAATAATAATAACCTAAGACAATTTAAACAGAGCCACAACAGCTAGTGACCACCTTATTCAAGCGCGCGCGCGAGAGAGAGAGAGAGAACTACAAGACTTGAACAAATGGGCATCTGAATTGGCCGTCACCCATCAAGGATTAACCACTCCGCGGGCAGGGTTGGGGACTTCGAAGCCCGGGTTCGGCACGAAAGTGTCGTCGGCCCCGGGGATGTACTGCCCATTGGCCGCCGCCGGCCCGCTGTGGTCGAGCCCAGAGAAAGACGGCATCTCATGGCTCCCAAGAGCGTAACGCCCAACTCCTGGGATCAACACAGTCCCTTCCTGAATGCAGTCTTTCTCTTTCTTGTCTGAACTCGCCGGAACTGCACGTGCACTGACGGATGCACGCGTGAAGGACAGAAGGACCAAGAAGCAGAGGACGAGAGCAATGCGCGAGAAGAGAGCCATTTTGAGTGATGGGAGACTACTACAAGAAAGAAGAATATAGTGGTTTGTTTTGGTTACATGAAGCTTGGGACGTTGTATTTATATTGAAGGAAGAGGTTGGTGGGAAGAATGCGGTGCGTTGATGAAGCTTAATTATTTGCTGTGAAGTTAGTTAGTTGGGTTCACTCACAATTTATGTACTTGAATCTTTGGGGTGCTTCACTGAAAATAGAAAGCAGCCACCACCACTGCAATATTATTGTCTCCCATTTATTCTTGGCCAACCAACACCAGTTTAAAGCCAAAGATTAGCTGTGTTGTTGAGATTTGAGACAAGATCAGGAGTTATTCTGATCATGTTAACATCAAATCAGAGTTAAATCAATGTTAACATCAGATCAATCTCGTCGGTGCCTCACCTAATGGACATATTAATGTTATATCTGGCACATGGCCATCATCACGTGGCTTAGATATTCCCTTTTTTGTGTTTAATGAGGTCCATGAGATTGTTGAGGAGGGGCCTTTGTGTTTCTGTAATATCTCTGTCCTATGGTGTCATGTAAATGTAAATAGTAAGTAATAGTATTTTTAAAATATATACGTATATTTTGTATTGATTATTATTTCTTTTCTTAAGAGTTATATTATGAATTGTTATTAATATATATTATTATTAATTATTTCTTTCATTATATCTTCTTCATCTTCTCAACCACATGGCAATACCCCGGCAGCCCATCTTCTCCCCTGCGTGAGCACCCCTGGCAGCAAATCCCTACCTCCTCTCCATCGTCTCCTTCACACCCCAACAACCCTGCATCCACCGTGCTCTCCTCCGTCTTTGCCGTCAAGCCACATGAGAGCCCCGAGTTCTCGCCGGAGCCCTCGGCCTTTCCATCTCCCCTCTCCGCCTCCGCTGGCGATCAACACCCATGGCCGGAGTTGTCCCCCTTTCCCTCTCAGGTTCTCTATTTCTCTCCCTCTATTTCTCTCTCTTTCTCTGTTTAATGTATTTTGGGTGTGTGTGTTAAAATGTGTATTGCGTGAGACTGTGTGATGTGCTGCGTGCGTGTGTTATTTGTGTTAATGTGTGTATATGTATTATGTGTGAATTTATGTGAATATGTACATGTATGTATATACGTGTATGTGCATGGGTGCGTGTATGTATATGTACAAGTGTGTACGAGTATATATATTATGTGTGCATGGTTGTGTGCTGCAGCGATATGGATCTGATCGTGTCCGACCTAGGTAATAGAAGACCCGGACCCAATCGGGATTCATATTTGCAGAGTGTCGATACGCCAGCCAATTCGAAGACCGACATACGAGGCGACTCGGAAATCCGTACCAGTTCGTGCAGTGCAGACCAAACAGTGATTCGGTCCCAAAATCGCATCATTTCATGAGAGTGTTTGCTTTTATATTTTTTTTATTTATTGTTCTTAGTAGTATTTATATGTTACTTGTATCATTTCATGTAACCATCTGATTTATTTTACCAGTATGATTACCTGTATCATTTCATGAGTCCACTTTAATTATATAGCTTATCTGAGTGCTTATCAGCGTCATTTTATGTGTTAGTTGTTCAACTATATTGGCTTAGGCAAGTATTAATATATCTTAAATTGTTACTTGTTTCGATCTACATATTTGCTGGTCTAGTTTATATTTGAGGATAGGTGGCCTATTTTTATGTGAAGAATTTGTCAGATAAATTGTTTGGAGATTATTCCGACCAAAACCCATTTGAATATTAAGGACGTGTTAAATATAACATTGCTTTATCGACATACTGTTTTACCAATACTTGGATCTGTGTATGACTTAGTTAGAATGGGAATTAACCTGAACTTCATAATCTTTTTGTTGAATTCACGATTGATATGTAGATGGGATGTAGGATGGTTGGATTATGATCAGATGTGTAAACATGATACCCTTGACTCTGATGTATAAGATGGGACTGACTTTTAGACTATTAGGAGCTATTATTTCTGGATTCTCTCATTGATGAGTTTGATTGAGTATTGATGACATTATTGATATTGACTACTATATGTAAAGATGATCTAAATTTCGTATTGATCGAGGACGTTAAACTCTTTAGTTATGATCTAGATTTCTGTTGGATAAGTCTGATCTTTAGGACGTTCTACTCTTCATTAGAGATTTTGGTATCCACTGACCTACTTGATCTCGAGGATATTCTGTACTTCATAATTGGTTCTTGATCAATTCAGCTATTGAGATTCAGATATATTGGTGACTTAGAGGATTAAAGAAATCGGTAGCGATGAGAGAACTGATGTATTATTAGTCTTTTGAGACTGTGGTTAATGTATTGGATATCCTTGAAAACACCTAGAGGGGGGGGGTGAATAGGTGTAAGTGCTAATCTAGTGAACTAAATGCGCTAAATGCGGAAGCTTAAAACTATTTTGCAACACACTTAGTACAACACATAAGTGTAGCCGAATTCCCCGTGAAGGGCTCTGGACTAACTCCTCTTGATTCCCCTAGATATGGGTTGAGGTGCTATATGAAGCTCTTGTGGTTAAGTACAAGTGAGGCACACACACAAGCAAGCAAAGCATATAAAAATGAGTAATATGAAATAATGCAAGGCACAACTCAAGTATGAATGATATGGCAATATGAATGATGCTATGCACAATATAAAGAGAGAGAGTTAGAGAGACAATGGATCAAACGCAAACACAATGATATGTTCCGAGGTTCGAGCCCCTAGCTCTACGTCCCCGCCTTCACCGAGAAGGATTTCTAATCCACTATCTTGTCCACCGAGGACTCCCACCGAGGGAACCTTCACCGAGAAGGATTTTTACAACAAGGGAGTATCGAACTCCTCTCTCAAACACCGCCTCACAACCGAGGGGTAGGCCCGTAGCCAAACAACAACCAACACCTCTACCGAAGAGAGTTTACAAACCAAACTCCACTTCTCACAAGAGGGAGCAAACCACAAGCCTCAACCTCTACCAAAGAGGGAGCAAACCAACAATCCAATCAACCTCACCGAGAGGGATACAACAAACAAATGAGGGTTTATAACTAGTGGTATGTTTCAACCACAAACAACTCCTCTTTCCTCTTTTCCACAAAACAAATGATCCTAATAGAATAGGATAGAAGATAGCTCAAGTGTGGAAAAACAAAGTGTTTTGATCAAAGAAAATCTCTTGGGAAAATACCAAATTGATATAAAAATTAAGAACAAGAAACTAATTCCCAAAAACCTATTTTCTTTGAAAATGACAGAACACTTTAAAACAAATAAGATGAATCTTTTGGCACTTAAAACTCTTCTGAAAACTTGTAAAAACACTTCAGAAAAGTAAGAATTTTTGCTCTTAAAAATCTTGGCCAAAATCCCAAAGAAATGGGGTTTATATAGGCCAAACAGAAAACTAGCCGTTAGGCTGATCTGGCAGCCTGACAGGCTAACGGTCGACCGGCCCGGCCGACCGCCAACGGTCATAAATATGACCGTTGGGCCATACCGGTCGACCGCCCGGCCGACCGCCCAGATACAGAGAGCAGAGCTCTCTGGTCCGGTCGACCGCCCGGTCGGCCGGCCCAGTGTCTGCCAGACTTGCACAAGGCTGTGCACGTCGGTCGACCCAACGGTCGACCGGCCTTTGGTGCGGTCGACCCGTGCGGTCGACCGACCTGGCCTGTCAGCCACAGTCTGGGTCAGAAAACAGGTTTAAAAATATTTTTCAGAAAATCTTTTATCTCTTCTAAAATCTCCAAAAATAGTTTTACCATTTTGCATTGATATATAAACATGTGATAAAAAGTTTAGCTCAAATATCAAGCATATGAAACTATTTTTGTGTTTTAACATTTTTACCAAAAACCAAAACTTGTATTTTATCAAACTTGGATTTTTCACTACATGAATAGGAAAGTCAAAATAAGTTTGTATAAGAAGTTTAAGCATGCATGTATAATTAGAATACATCTACTATACATATAAACCATGTAAACTTGTTTTGATCAATCTATTCATAAAAATCAATTCCAAAACATGAAACGTGTGTGTATTGTGCACTTAAGCATATCAACTATACTAAGCTTTACAAATGGATCTAAAACACACTAAACTCTATGATACCTAAGTCTTCTTGTCGATCTTCATCTTCGAGTCGACTCGGTCCAAACTCCGTGATCCAACGAGCATGGCTAAGTGTGACCTTGATGCTCGGGCTCGGGAATCACCAAGTGAAGGCTTCCAAACTCCTCTTTTTGAAGCAATCACCAACTAATATCTTGTTACATGATCTAAAACTAAAATCACAAAATTATTAGTAAACATAACTACATGAGTTAATCATCATCAAAACTAGAGAGGAAGGCCTCCGGGCCAACAATCTCCCCCTTTTTGATGATGACAAAACTCATGGAGTTATATATGCATGGATTAAAGTTAAGCTTCAAAGAAGCTCCCCCTTAACTCATGCATAAACAAATAAACAATAAATATGCAATGAATAAAATGCATAATCATGCATAAACAATAAAAGGCTCTAGATACCAATGAAATGTTCAAAAACAAAACATGCTCTAGATACCAATTAAAATTAAACTAAATTAGACTTAATCTTAATATATGCAAAACATAAATATGCATATATAAAACTCAAACAAACTCAAATCTTTCTCCCCCTTTTTGTCAATCATCAACAAAGGGGTAAAAACCAAAACTAAACAAAATCTTCTCCCCTTTTTAATACAAAGAAACAATTATCAATAAAGGGTAAAAGCAAAACCAAATCAATAAATTTTTCTCCCCCTTTTTGTTCGAAACAAAGAATCAACAAAGGGTTAATAAAGACAATATTCTCCCCCTTTTGTCTAAAACAAAAACAAAAATCAAATAGGGGTGACAATCAATTAAGGTACCAATTGAAAATATGACAAAGTAGTATCTTGATACCAATTGAAAGTAAACATAGATCAACAAATAAATGGTATATGCTATATACATTCATGAAGAGGAAGATGTGAAGCTTCCCTACATAGATACATTACATGAAGGAGGGATGACAAGCCCTAATTCACATAACGTACACTATGCAATGCATAAGAGGAGATGTGAAGCTCCCTCTACACACGTGTATCACATAAAGAAGAGATGTCAAGCTCCTCAATACAAGATACACTCAACATGAATCTATATGTAGAAGAGATGTTAAGCTCTCCTTGCATATAGGCAAAATAAATCAAAAATTTAAAACATTCAAATAAACATCTTGATATCAAAAAAAAAGTATTTTTCTTTTTAAGTATATGATATCAATTTAAAATTTTATTTTCTATCATAAAGCAAGGGAGTGGAAATACAAATACCAATTGAAATATGAAAATCGAATTTTCTCCCCCTTTATGAAATACCAACAAAACACATGCATAAGCTTGTTTAAGAAACCAATTGAAAATTGAATCAATTGAAACAAAGTTGAAGCTCAAGCTTAGCATAAACAAAATATATATGTATGAAAAATTTAATATCAATCGAAATTGATACTATTGAAATTGAAAAACATACATACATACATACATACATACATATATGAGTATACAAGAAAGGTCAAAATTGATACCAATTGAAAGAATTTCAATGATACCAATTGAAATAACAATAATGATCAAGTGTATACATCATATAACTACCACCCAAATCATGTTCAAGTTTAAAATAATTTTCAATATAAAGCATACATGAGCATGATCGCCCATCCATCCGCCCGTGGATGGTAGGGGTTTTCAAAAAATAGGTCTGAAAATTGAAGTATGTTTGAAAAACTCTACCAAATGAAGAATATCGCAACTAGTTATATGAATTGTAAACTAGTACAAAATCCTTCAAGTAAGGAATAAAAACAAATTGTTTTTCATGAAATAAGAAATCCACATGATATCAAAACACTCAAGTCAATTAAGCACAAATATAACTCATGAAAACAAAACATGAGTAAACAATAAATATGAGTGTACAAATAAGATGTGAAAATCACAATCATAAAAGATGTACCATTAAGCTCAATATTTCTTAAAACATGAAAACATGAAAATCATCAAAACTATTTAATCTTCAAGGTATATGTATGTCCTATACAAACTAAGGTATACATACATATCCAAACATAACGAGTCCAAAAAGATATATGCATGAAGGCACGTGGCTCAAAGGATGTATATGTATAACAATAATTTGGATAAAATGGACATATACATGAAGTTAAACATATAAACATAAAACAAATTCAAGAATGGGAATACAAGTTTAAAATGCATGGATCATCAAAACTAAACTATACTAGCACATCTAATGGGAACAATTAAGCATTCAAGCACAAACATATATAGATTTATTTGTGGCCCACTATATGTACAAATATATACCTAGTCTTGATAAAAACTAACATTTAAACATATATTCAAAACATGAAGCATAAAACGGGATATAAATCAACATGAAAATCATAAACATGATTACTATGTAAATTCACGTGTTATTAAACCTATGATAAACATGATAGCTAAACAAATGGTGAGAACACAAAATATGGGTCCATATAAACATGGGTGTCTCAAAATGCTATACATACATGTCAAGGATCTAATAAGCATGGCATTATCATAATAATCTACAAACAATAAAACATGCTATAAACAATGAAATGGAAAGCATGTAAACAATAATAAGGAGTTAGGAATCGTTACCAAAACCTATAAGGCAACTTTCCTTTTCTCCAAAACGTGGTGGTCATCTCCACCAAACCTTCCCTTGAAAGTGATGCATCCAAATAATCTCCTTTAAGTACGGAACACATCCACTCCAAGGTACCGCTACTCTCACGTCATGTGAGAGCCCACACCTACATCATAAACAAGAGGGGTGGTCTTTGGTACCCACAACTTTTTGAGTCCATGGGGGTTAGTACCATTCCTAACCCAAACAAATTTATTTGCTAAATTTGAAACATGTATTCTATCATAACAAAATTTAGCAAGGTGGCCCTTACGTCCACAATGTGTACAAGTGTACACATGAGCATACATAGTGTGATGGTGTCCGTGAGGAGCATGTGTATGCCGTGGGGGGTGTGCATGAATAGATGGAACTTGTTTCTTTCGAAACAAAGATTCCAAACGTGTATGGCCCACAACACATTTGCTCAAAGTGGAGCTCAAACAATCAACACTTTTCTTCAAAATATCTATATCATTTTTAACACTTGAAGATAAAGTGGAGCATGCAAGGGGTGATCTAGGTGAAACTACCCTAGCATGGCAAACATGTGCATCCAAATCATTTTTCAAAGATTTATTTTTCTTTAAACAAATTTCTAATTCTTTTGTAATGAAAACAATTTCTCTTTTTAAGGAATCATTATTTCTTAAAACAAATTCAACTTTTGAAGACAAAACATCATTATTCTTCAAAAGTGTTTCACAATCATTTTTATTTTTCAAAAAATTATTTTCTTTTAGTGTAAGGTCTAATTGAGATCTCAATGAATCCCTTTCATTATAGACCTCAACCTTCTCTTGCAAAACCTTGTCAAGTCTAGAATGCAAACATTTATTTTCTTTTTCAAAGCCTAGACTTTTCTTTTTCAAAATCTTATATTTTTCAATTAATTTTTCACACACAATAGAAAGTTCTTCATTCAAAGCATGGGCATCAATATTCTCATCACATGAAGAACTAGCACTATCTAGTTGAGTATCCGAGTAAACCTCAAGGGAGTCATTCCCTTGGACCGTATAGCATTGTTGTGGCTCGGATTCATCTCCACTAGATTCTTCCTCCGGTTGGATTTGCAATTGAAGCTTGGAGGTGGTGGTGGTAGTCAACATGTTCCACACTGCAAATGCGGAATCAAAGTTAGAAACACGCAAAAGATAATCTTTATTTAATGTGCTTCTAATGGCCTCAAGGGCTTGTGCATTGGCCCCTATATGCTTGCTATCACTAAGGTAGGATTCCTTAGTAATGGCAAGGTGAACCTTATATCCTAGGGTTTGGAGGTATATGGACATCCTAGTCTTCCAAACAAGAATGTTGGAAGGGTCAAACATAGGTGGGGTCATGAAGTCCATGGGTCCAAACTAAATGTGTGCAAACAAGCAAATGCAAATGATAGACTAGCAAACAAGGATCTCACTCCTAGGATGTTAAACCTAAGTATCAGGAGCGTAGGCTCTGATACCAATTGAAAACACCTAGAGGGGGGTGAATAGGTGTAAGTGCTAATCTAGTGAACTAAATGCGCTAAATGCGGAAGCTTAAAACTATTTTGCAATACACTTAGTACAACACACAAGTGTAGCCGAATTCCCCGTGAAGGGCTCTGGACTAACTCCTCTTGATTCCCCTAGATATGGGTTGAGGTGCTATATGAAGCTCTTGTGGTTAAGTACAAGTGAGGCACACACACAAGTAAGCCAAGCATATAAAAATGAGCAATATGAAATAATGCAAGGCACAACTCAAGTATGAATGATATGGCAATATGAATGATGCTATGCACAATATAAAGAGAGAGAGTTAGAGAGACAATGGATCAAACGCAAACACAATGATATGTTCCGAGGTTCGAGCCCCTAGCTCTACGTCCCCGCCTTCACCGAGAAGGATTTCTAATCCACTATCTTGTCCACCGAGGACTCCCACCGAGGGAACCTTCACCGAGAAGGATTTTTACAATAAGGGAGTACCGAACTCCTCTCTCAAACACCGCCTCACAACCGAGGGGTAGGCCCATAGCCAAACAACAACCAACACCTCTACCGAAGAGGGTTTACAAACCAAACTCCACCTCTCACAAGAGGGAGCAAACCACAAGCCTCAACCTCTACCAAAGAGGGAGCAAACCAACAATCCAATCAACCTCACCTAGAGGGATACAATAAACAAATGAGGGTTTACAACTAGTGGTATGTTTCAACCACAAACAGCTCCTCTTTCCTCTTTTTCACAAAACAAATGATCCTAATAGAATAGGATAGAAGATAGCTCAAGTGTGGAAAAACAAAGTGTTTTGATCAAAGAAAATCTCTTGGGAAAATACCAAATTGATATAGAAATTAAGAACAAGAAACTAATTCCCAAAAACCTATTTTCTTTGAAAATGACAAAACACTTTAAAACAAATAAGATGGATCTTTTGGCACTTAAAACTCTTTTGAAAACTTGTAAAAACACTTCAGAAAAGTAGAAATTTTTGCTCTTAAAATCTTGGCCAAAATTCCAAAGAAATGGGGTTTATATAGGCCAAACAGAAAACTAGCCGTTAGGCTGATCTGGCAGCCTGACAGGCTAACGGTCGACCGGCCCGGCCGACCGCCAACGGTCATAAATATGACCGTTGGGCCATACTGGTCGATCGCCCGGCCGACCGCCCAGATACAGAGAGCAGAGCTCTCTGGTCCGGTCGACCGCCCGGTCGGCAGGCCCAGTGTCTGCCAGACGTGCACAAAGCTGTGCGCGTCGGTCGACCGCAACGGTCGACCGGCCTTTGGTGCGGTCGACCTGTGCGGTCGACCGACCTGGCCTGTCAGCCACAGTCTGGGTCAGAAAACAGGTTTAAAAATATTTTTCAGAAAATCTTTTATCTCTTCTAAAAATCCCTAAAAATAGTTTTACCCTTTTGCATTGATATATAAACATGTGATAAAAAGTTTAGCTCAAATATCAAGCATATGAAACTATTTTTGTGTTTTAACATTTTTACCAAAAACCAAACTTGTATTTTATCAAACTTGAATTTTTCACTACATGAATAGGAAAGTCAAAATAAGTTTGTATAAGAAGTTTAAGCATGCATGTATAATTAGAATACATCTACTATACATATAAACCATGTAAACTTGTTTTGATCAATCTATTTGTAACGCCCCGATCCTGCGGGTACGGAGACGTTACTGCGACGTATATACGTAGGTCAGAAATACCCTCACGTATATACGCTAAGCATCAGTACAGGCAAGAATCAGAGTACGGAAGCAAGTGGTGCATTATACATTCCAACATATGAGTACAATTACAAAGTTATCACCAGAGGTGATCCAATATTACATGAATATTACATCACTGATATGCGCAATTGCGAGATTACAAAGAGATGTACAAGTATGAACAGTACAAATGGAGACTCAGAGTCATAACAGGGAAACTCTAGAGCCGAACAAGGGGGCCTGGAAGGATAAAGCTCTGGATGATCTGCTGAAGATCCACACTACCGCTGCGCCACTCTGATCAGCAAATAGGAGAATCCACACGCTCCAAGCTCCATGACCTGGACATGAGGATCCAGGGGAGTCAGATGAAACTCCCCAGGCGAGTGGTGAAGCAAAAGCCAAGTGGCGAGCAAGGGTAAGTATATGTAAAGCGATAAAACCAAATAAAGCCGAGGACGAGCAAATCTGATTGTATGGTTTCAGATCACGGCTCCATAAGACTAGTACGTCGAAGGAATAATCCAAACAAGGAAACCCTCATCTATATACCTTTATCTCATGTCACCATAATCCAAGCACATACAACCCGACTGTACTCAGGGCATGATAAGATAATGAACAGGAGGCAAGTGGATACAAGGGATAAAGCAGAGTATGAGCAGTTAATACGATAATACTCATAAAGCCGAAAATCCAAAGTAAAATCCCGGACAAGCAAATATGGTAAGGCATATCACAGATTCATAGCCGTTTAAGTTGTAGGCTTCAGTATGCGTCCCATTCCACATACTTTCACTTACAATTTAAAGAGCAGGTTATCATCTTGACGCTTATTATTACTCGTCTTACCCTGATATCTAGCTATGTGAACTAGCGTCCCAGCACACATAGATCCATATCCGAGTAAAGCAAGATTGTTATTGGAAACCAGCGGGGGTATCAACGAACTATGTTTACAGTGGGTCCCGTACATACCCGGGACCACGGCCCAGGATTGTTCCGTTGCTTGGTGGACGGAACCAGCCGCAAGGCTAACAGGAGGGACTTATGTATGCCTTATCATGATGGTACCAGGAAGGAGGGAGCCAGCACTCCCCTCGGTCGCCTGGAGGCCCACAGGTCAGAACAGGAAGTTTTAGTTGCACAGCATGCCTAATACCACTGTAAACACGAACACATATTGATAGCCGCAAGTTTCCCCCGACCCGATGCAAGTTGTCCAGTTTTATGATTTATTAGATAATTATCAGGTTCCGGGAATGAGGAAGAACAAGTCAGGAATATCAGGAATACAGGTATATCAGGAGTACTGGTTCGTACTATAAGGTATCGCATGTGTATCAGGAGTACAGTTTGTACTATCAAGATGTCAGGTCATCATTCCCGTTATCGTGATAATCATGAGAGTCAAGTATATCATGCCGGGTGTTAAGTGATGGCATGACAGGAGGATGATATTTGCCAGGTGACCAATCATGTCAAGAGATTGATATTAGTCCGGTGGCAAGTCACGACATAACAAGGGGTCTTGCCAAGTAGTAGCATGTCAGGTGCTAGATGGTAACAAATCAGTTGCCAGGTGATATACATGTGTTAAATAGTAGCATGAAAATGACAAGTAGTATAAACAGGTGACAGGCATTAGCATGTAGATGGAAAGTATCAAGCAAAAGCATATCAAGTTTGTTAAGTAACAGAATAATAGTTGAACACAATCAAAGAAGGTGTTAGTTCCAAACAGCATAATCATGAAGAATACAAGTCGACCGATGAAAATAGGAAAGTCCAAAGGAAGCGAGAACACTCGCATAACCAATAAAATAGTAAGGCAAGAGGATAGCGAGATCACTCGCCTAAATCTTAGTGAAATCTCTGATATCCGGAATCCAGGAAATCGACGCGTCAGTGCGTTAGAGAGAAAGTAAGAGCTAGAGAGAGAAATTCATGGAGAGAGAAAGTGAATGTACAGGGAGAGAGAGATAGCTAGAGAGAGGGTATACAGAGGGACGCGAGTTTTGAGAGTGAGACGCGGGAGTTGCGTCGCAGGAATAGCCGGCGCGGGTATCACAAACGCGGGAGTCGCGTCGCGAAGGTACCACAAACGCGGGGTTCGAGACCCGTGTTCAAATCAGGACGCGGGGAGAACGCGGACGCGGATGTGGGTTCCGCGTCGCGTTAACACAAGAAGAACATGAATGCGGGCATGGGATCCGCGTTAGGAAACAAACAGAGAGGAGGGAAGGTGATATTTGTCAAGTGACAAGTCAGGTAATAACAATGTATGATGCAAGTCTCGAGGATAAGGTCCATATTTAAGGAAGTGATTAACCACAGCAGACAGCCAAGGTTAGTCGACTAGGGAAACTAAGTAGTCGACTTAGAGAAGAAGTTAGTCGACTATAGAGGAGGATCAAGTCGACTAATAGGGCCGCGTCTCAGAGAGCAGCGTCCCAGAAAGAAAGTTAGTCGACTAGGGCAAATGGGTTAGTCGACTAATGAAGGCCGCGTTTCAGAAAGCCGCGTCTCAGGAAGAAAGTTAGTCGACTAGGGAATTAAGGTTAGTCGACTAATCAAGGTCGCGTTTCAGAAAGCCGCGTCTCAGAAAAAGGTTAGTCGACTAAGGGAAACATGTAGTCGACTAACAGAGTCGCGTCACAAGAAACAAAGCTGCGTTTCAAAGGGGTTAGTCGACTTGGAGATGGTTCAAGCCGACTAATAAAGTGCAACAGAGAACAGAGTTAGCTTTTGGAGAGTTGTGGTTGTTGATATAAAAACAAGTATATAAACGAGTTATCCAAGTCTTTGGCGAGTAAAATTACTCGCCTACAGGTTCCTTGCTGCGTCCGACGAAGGGAAGTTCGGCCCCAATCCAAAAGGAGGGTACCGGCCCTAAGTCTTGCCAGCGGAGAAGAACGCGGCCCCAATCCAAAAGGAGTGGCCGGTCTTCACAAGGTGATGGAGAGAGGTTGAAGGTACAAGTCTAGTTCACTTTGCCAAAAATGGGATTTTGCAAACGGTGCCACGGGGAGCGACAAGTTGGCTAGAATGAAAGAGCTCGCCGAGGAGGTGAAGATGGTATACTTGGTGGTGGCTACGGTGGTGTATATGATGGTGGAGAGGGTGGTGAAACTTTGGTGGAGAGGATGGGTTCTTTGGTGTTTTATGGTGAAAAGAGGTTGAAGAAGGTGGTATGGAGATGTTGTTGTTGTTAGAAAAGGAGGAGGAGATGGAGAAGAAAGAAGTGATGGTGTTGGTGGTGAAAATGGAGATGGAGAAGGTGGAGTATGGTGGCCAAAGAAAGCAAGAGGTTGTCTTCCTTGCTCTCTGTTGGTGGTTGCAGGAAACAAGGAAGAAGAAGAAGAGAAATGAAAGAGAGAGAAGGAGTGGGGTGATTTATATAGTGGGGAAGTAATGATTGCAAGTTTGACTTTGGAAGCTAAGGAATGAAACTTGTGTTTCATTGGAAGGAGATGGGCTGCGTTTCAAGCCAAAGAATTGGACGCGGGAATGAAAGCTGCGTCCAGGAGGAGATGCAAAAAGGCTGCGTTTCAACAAAAGGACAAAAGTCATGATGACTTGATGGAAGTGATTAGCAGCGCATTAAATGCAGCATGGAGAGGTGTGGAGAGGATCTCTGCATTAAATGCAGAATCTCAGGTAGGTGAATGCCGCGTTTGAGGAAGGAGAGAGAAAATGAGGAAAAGACAAAGGTGGAAAATTGGGGCAATCTCCTCGGCATCTGGGAAAATACTGAAAACTCCGGAAAAGCCCAAAAATGAAATAGCTCGGAAAGTTTCCCAAAAATTCTCAAAATATTAAATATTATAAAATGATTTTTGGTGAAATCGGTTTTCAAAGATTAGATGATTTTAAGAAGTTACTGGAAAGCCGTTTCTTAAAATTCAACTCCGTTTGTAAATTAAAAATCCGAGAATCGATCAGTGGTATCGGTCGATACCGGTTTTGAAGAATTTCAACTTAATTCAGGAAAATCCCAGAAAATCATAGAAATCTAAAATATTGAAAAATGATGTTTAAAACTAAAATCGGTCAAATCGGAATAACAAAAAGATCAAATCGAGAAATTTACTAGGATCGGGTTCCCGGTTCAGACTAGGGATGACTCCGAGTCCACGAATCCAGATCCAAGGCAAAACGATCATGCGAACAATTCATAATACAAAACAAATACAGGAAGTAAATCAAAAATACGATCAGAAAATACGAATACGCAACTAAGTACGTATTCCGGGAACGGGGTGTTACACTCCATCCACCTTACAAAAAATTGCGTCCTCGCAATTTCGATAAGGGGTGAAATGAACACAAAAGACAAGAATGAAGATTATGCCAATCAAGATATGAATAACTATGAGCCGTTCTCCCAGATCGACTGAACAGCTAACTCAAGACTGAGGCATCTCCGCACTTCTGCCGTATACATACATCCCCTGATGGTGCCATAATAATACTGATCTGATGTCTGCTTATAAAACAATGCTGTCAGAACTTCAAAAGACTACCCCATTCTGAATGATATAAGGTGAGCTGGCTTGGTAGGATAATCAATAATACTTCGATCAGACTGTGAGCCAAAGATGTTGAAATCCATAGTGTTGAAGTCCATAATATAATATAAAACCCTGCATGGTAAGATGTTATCCTTTTGCAATAGAATCACTGACGGGCTGCATACTGGGCTTTGCTAACTCTGAAAGACGTAGCCAAGAATATTAAATAACTGTGAAGAATTCGGAATACTGGCTTATGAATGATAACCCGACTGCAGGTGGAACATGTAGAAGATAATCTGAGTCCTGCAAGATTGGTGGAATGGATCATTGACAAGGGTCATGGAGATAGCTCAGATATAGTGATGACTCTGTTCAACAGGTCCATGAAAGCACGCTGGGCAGAAGAAATCCGAGGAATGGCTAGAGTGCTAAACACTGAAGGCACTTGCCACGAATGAAACCAAGCCTAGATGAGGTCATCGCGTAACACAGCTCAGGTGTTAAGCATTAGGGTGCGGCGAAGCTAACGCTCTGCGAGGCTCGCATGTGGCGAAGCTCACGCGGCGAAGCCAGCGCGTAACACAACACTAAATGCTAAGCACCAGGGTGCAGCGAAACTCACACCTGGTTAGGTTCACGGATGACTTGAACACGACCCTCGCTTAGCGAGGCTAGCGGAGCTTTTGGTCCACCAAATCAATAAAAACTGCCAGGAGTTATTGGCTCTGAGAACACGATCAAGAAATTATAATAATCGAAGCGTGTCCCGAATACTGTCTTCTAAATAATATCCTGACTGCAAATCAGCTCTGAGAATGCCCGAGTTCCCTGAACATAGTTGAAGAAATCATGATCGCTATTGAGGGTAATAGAAATGAAAAATATCATAATTCTGTTTGCTAGAAGTCCTTATTCTGAAACACTGATCTGTACTGGCACTCCTCGTGTAATGATATAGTCTAACTGATTATATAAGTGATAGCTACTCTGCTAGATGTACTGGTCTCCCGTGATGTATCCATAAATATAAGAATATAACGCGGGGTCGAAGATCTGTCTAATATAAGACAATGTGATATACCAGAGTCAAGGAATGCCAGAACATAATGAGAACGAACCATATCTGTCCTGCTGTTACCTCACTAGTCAACACATATCTTAAGTTGGCATAAAGATCATAAAAATCAGAATAGCAAAAATAAAAGAAGTAGGAATCATGAAATAGGGAGAGAGATAGGACGGACTAGGATTGATGGTGATAGTGCAATGAGGAGGATATGATATAGAGAATTTACCAACTCCCGGACATGCAAAAAAATGGGGATAAATAGTTACGGTCAGTACTGGGTTCCCCCTTCAGATATTGAGCATCCCTTCCTGTTCTCACCCCATCATATAGAACATCCGGACTTCCTCTTTCGTCAGATTATATGTTTGCCTCCTTCTACCAGGTGCCCTAGCTCTTGGTCTCCTTTGTGTATGACTCCACGCTTGATGCTGGGGATGAAGCAAGGTCATTCTGCTAGTAGGTCCTAGATTCCCTCACAACGGTGATACTAGATGAGTTGATCTGATCGGTGCGATGTTCTCTGTCTCATTGAGCAGGCAATCACTTTTCAACTAATCCCCGAACCCGTATATGTCGTAGTTCATAATCTTTCTGGTGGTTATGTTAAAGGTGCCCGGCTCCAGACAATATCCACCGGTCATATGTTGAGGGCAGGGTTGGAGGGATGGCTTAGCTAGTAGGGCATCCAGAGGCCTGTCTGAGCCTTCAACTTCCATCAATTAAGAGGGTCTCTTCACCAACTTCATCTGCAACTCACCCTAATCTTCCTTCTCTGGGTCCATTCCACTTCCCGGATGATGACAAAAGAACTTGAGAATACTCCTTAGGCTGCTTGGGAATAAGAGACATCTTGATCCTCATCTTCATCCCTCACTAAGATATTGCTTGATCGGTTTTCCTTGTCGGCCACCAGGTAAAACACTAACCGACTATGTCTTAGGAATTTTACAGTGTACTTACTTACAATTCAATCTCCTTACCGCAATTTGATAAATCGTTCCTTCATTTCTTTCTGAGCTATTACAGAGAAGAATCTTCTCATAGAAATCCTTCGAGAACTGGTCCCAAGTGATGGGCTTTTCCAGTCTCGTTGCTTCCACCAACCACCACGTCCTAGCCATATGTTTCAACTGATCTTGGTCATTTCCACTTAGTTCTCGTCAGGGATTCGAGTTTCCTTCAAAAGACCTATCATGTTTACCAGCCACTGCTATACATCCAGGGCTCCTCCATGCTTGAAAAGATTGTCGGCTGTAATTTCCTGAAATCCAACATGTTACCTGGCTTCTGTTCCCGGAGTGCAACCAATAATCCTTGGTGCGGGACCTTCGTCTGTACTTGTTAGTTTATCATCATACTTTTGTAGAAATCGTCTCCATTCAACACTTCCTCCATTAGGGCCATTCTAAGAAGAACCAAAACTGTTAAGAATTCCCCATCTTTTCATGTCCGAGTTGGTCCAAGAATGACAAGAAACTGAAGTATGAAAGGATGGGAGAACTTCAGAATTCAAGGATAAGATTATCAAGAGAGAATGGATAACTTTGTACTTATAGTTGGATTGTATAACCAAGACTCATGCATTCCAGTTGCAAATTTCTTTACCATTAATTTGCCGACTGGTTGTACTGAGGATGTGAGAGCCTAGGCTCTGATACCACCCTGTAACGCCCTGATCCTGCGGGTACGGAGACGTTACTGCGACGTATATACGTAGGTCAGAAATACCCTCACGTATATACGCTAAGCATCAGTACAGGCAAGAATCAGAGTACGGAAGCAAGTGGTGCATTATACATTCCAACATATGAGTACAATTACAAAGTTATCACCAGAGGTGATCCAATATTACATGAATATTACATCACTGATATGCGCAATTGCGAGATTACAAAGAGATGTATAAGTATGAACAGTACAAATGGAGGCTCAGAGTCATAACAGGGAAACTCTAGAGCCGAACAAGGGGACCTGGAAGGATAGAGCTCTGGATGATCTGCTGAAGATCCACACTACCGCTGCGCCACTCTGATCAGCAACTAGGAGAATCCACACGCTCCAAGCTCCATGACCTGGACATGAGGATCCAGGGGAGTCAGATGAAACTCCCCAGGCGAGTGGTGAAGCAAAAGCCAAGTGGCGAGCAAGGGTAAGTATATGTAAAGCGATAAAACCAAATAAAGCCGAGGACGAGCAAATCTGATTGTATGGTTTCAGATCACGGCTCCATAAGACTAGTACGTCGAAGGAATAATCCAAACAAGGAAACCCTCATCTATATACCTTTATCTCATGTCACCATAATCCAAGCACATACAACCCGACTGTACTCAGGGCATGATAAGATAATGAACAAGAGTCAAGTGGATACAAGGGATAAAGCAGAGTATGAGCAGTTAATACGATAATACTCATAAAGCCGAAAATCTAAAGTAAAATCCCGGACAAGCAAATATGGTAAGGCATATCACAGATTCATAGCCGTTTAAGTTGTAGGCTTCAGTATGCGTCCCATTCCACATACTTCCACTTACAATTTAAAGAGCAGGTTATCATCTTGACGCTTATTATTACTCGTCTTACCC
The DNA here is from genome assembly GCA_038442645.1 of Agave tequilana. Classification (NCBI taxonomy): domain Eukaryota; kingdom Viridiplantae; phylum Streptophyta; class Magnoliopsida; order Asparagales; family Asparagaceae; genus Agave; species Agave tequilana. The sequence goes on from JAVJIF010031525.1 coordinate 60,311, forward strand.
TGATATCTAGCTATGTGAACTAGCGTCCCAGCACACATAGATCCATATCCGAGTAAAGTAAGATTGTTATTGGAAACCAGCGGGCGTATCAACGAACTATGTTTACAGTGGGTCCCGTACATACCTGGGACCACGGCCCAGGATTGTTCCGTTGCTTGGTGGACGAAACCAGCCGCAAGGCTAACAGGAGGGACTTATGTATGCCCTTATCATGATGGTACCAGGAAGGAGGGAGCCAGCACTCCCCTCGGTCGCCTGGAGGTCCACAGGTCAGACCGGAAGTTTTAGTTGCACAACATGCCTAATACCACTGTAAACACGAACACATATTGATAGCCGCAAGTTTCCCCCGACCCGATGCAAGTTGTCCAGTTTTATGATTTATTAGATAATTATCAGGTTCTGGGAATGAGCAAGAACAAGTCAGGAATATCAGGAATACAGGTATATCAGGAGTACTGGTTCGTACTATAAGGTATCGCATGTGTATCAGGAGTACAGTTTGTACTATCAAGATGTCAGGTCATCATTCCCGTTATCGTGATAATCATGAGAGTCAAGTATATCATGCCGGTGTTAAGTGATGGCATGACAGGAGGAAGATATTTGCCAGGTGACCAATCATGTCAAGAGATTGATATTATTCCGGTGGCAAGTCACGACATAACAAGGGGTCTTGCCAAGTAGTAGCATGTCAGGTGCTAGATGGTAACAAATCAGTTGCCAGGTGATATACATGTGTTAAATAGTAGCATGAAAATGACAAGTAGTATAAACAGGTGACAGGCATTAGCATGTAGATGGTAAGTATCAAGCAAAAGCATATCAAGTTTGTTAAGTAACAGAATAATAGTTGAACACAATCAAAGAAGGTGTTAGTTCCAAACAGCATAAATCATGAAGAATACAAGTCGACCGATGAAAATAGGAAAGTCCAAGGAAGCGAGAACACTCGCATAACCAATAAAATAGTAAGGCAAGAGGATAGCGAGATCACTCGCCTAAATCTTAGTGAAATCTCTGATATCCGGAATCCAGGAAATCGACGCGTCAGTGCGTTAGAGAGAAAGTAAGAGCTAGAGAGAGAAATTCATGGAGAGAGAAAGTGAATGTACAGGAGAGAGAGATAGCTAGAGAGAGGGTATACAGAGGGACGCGAGTTTTTGAGAGTGAGACGCGGGAGTTGCGTCACAGGAATAGCCGGCGCGGGTATCACAAACGCGGGAGTCGCGTCGCGAAGGTACCACAAACGCGGGGTTCGAGACCCGTGTTCAAATCAGGACGCGGGGAGAACGCGGACGCGGATGTGGGTTCCGCGTCGCGTTAACACAAGAAGAACATGGACGCGGGCATGAGATCCGCGTTAGGAAACAAACAGAGAGGAGGGAAGGTGATATTTGTCAAGTGACAAGTCAGGTAATAACAATGTATGATGCAAGTCTCGAGGATATGGTCCATATTTAAGGAAGTGATTAACCACAGCAGACAGCCAAGGTTAGTCGACTAGGGAAACTAAGTAGTCGACTTAGAGAAGAAGTTAGTCGACTATAGAGGAGGATCAAGTCGACTAATAGGGCCGCGTCTCAGAGAGCCGCGTCCCAGAAAGAAAGTTAGTCGACTAGGGCAAATGGGTTAGTCGACTAATGAAGGCCGCGTTTCAGAAAGCCGCGTCTCAGGAAGAAAGTTAGTCGACTAGGGAATTAAGGTTAGTCGACTAATCAAGGTCGCGTTTCAGAAAGCCGCGTCTCAGAAAAAGGTTAGTCGACTAAGGGAAACATGTAGTCGACTAACAGAGTCGCGTCACAAGAAACAAAGCTGCGTTTCAAAGGGGTTAGTCGACTTGGAGATGGTTCAAGCCGACTAATAAAGTGCAACAGAGAACAGAGTTAGCTTTTGGAGAGTTGTGGTTGTTTATATAAAAACACAAGTATATAAACGAGTTATCCAAGTCTTTGGCGAGTAAAATTACTCGCCTACAGGTTCCTTGCTGCGTCCGACGAAGGGAAGTTCGGCCCCAATTCAAAAGGAGGGTACCGGCCCTAAGTCTTGCCAGCGGAGAAGAACGCGGCCCCAATCCAAAAGGAGTGGCCGGTCTTCACAAGGTGATGGAGAGAGGTTGAAGGTGCAAGTCTAGTTCACTTTGCCAAAAATGGGATTTTGCAAACGGTGCCACGGGGAGCGACAAGTTGGCTAGAATGAAAGAGCTCGCCGAGGACGTGAAGATGGTATACTTGGTGGTGGCTACGGTGGTGTATATGATGGTGGAGAGGGTGGTGAAATTTTGGTGGAGAGGATGGGTTCTTTGGTGTTTTATGGTGAAAAGAGGTTGAAGAAGGTGGTATGGAGATGTTGTTGTTGTTGGAAAAGGAGGAGGAGATGGAGAAGAAAGAAGTGATGGTGTTGGTGGTGAAAATGGAGATGGAGAAGGTGGAGTATGGTGGCCAAAGAAAGCAAGAGGTTGTCTTCCTTACTCTCTGTTGGTGGTTGCAGGAAACAAGGAAGAAGAAGAAGAGAAATGAAAGGAGAGAAGGAGTGGGGTGATTTATATAGTGGGGAAGTAATGATTGCAAGTTTGACTTTGGAAGCCAAGGAATGAAACTTGCGTTTCATTGGAAGGAGATGGGCTGCGTTTCAAGCCAAAGAATTGGACGCGGGAATGAAAGCTGCGTCCAGGAGGAGATGCAAAAAGGCTGCGTTTCAACAAAAGGACAAAAGTCATGATGACTTGATGGAAGTGATTAGCAGCGCATTAAATGCAGCATGGAGAGGTGTGGAGAGGATCTCTGCATTAAATGCAGAATCCTAGGTAGGTGAATGCCGCGTTTGAGGAAGGAGAGAGAAAATGAGGAAAAGACAAAGGTGGAAAATTGGGGCAATCTCCTCGGCATCTGGGAAAATACTGAAAACTCCGGAAAAGCCCAAAAATGAAATAGCTCGGAAAGTTTCCCAAAAATTCTCAAAAATATTAAATATTATAAATGATTTTTGGTGAAATCGGTTTTCAAAGATTAGATGATTTTAAGAAGTTACTGGAAAGCCGTTTCTTAAAATTCAACTCCGTTTGTAAATTAAAAATCCGAGAATCGATCAGTGGTATCGGTCGATACCGGTTTTGAAGAATTTCAACTTAATTCAGGAAAATCCAGAAAATCATAGAAAATCTAAAATATTGAAAAACGATGTTTAAAACTAAAATCGGTCAAATCGGAATAACAAAAAGATCAAATCGAGAAATTTACTAGGATCGGGTTCCCGGTTCAGACTAGGGATGACTCCGAGTCCACGAATCCAGATCCAAGGCAAAACGATCATGCGAACAATTCATAATACAAAACAAATACAGGAAGTAAATCAAAAATACGATCAGAAAATATGAATACGCAACTAAGTACGTATTTCGGGAACAGGGTGTTACACTATTCATGAAAACCAATTCCAAAACATGAAACGTGTGTGTATTGTGCACTTGAGCATATCAACTATACTAAGCTTTACAAATGGATCTAAAACACACTAAACTCTATGATACCTAAGTCTTCTTGTCGATCTTCATCTTCAAGTCAACTCGGTCCAAACTCCGTGATCCAACGAGCATGGCTAAGTGTGATCCTGATGCTCGGGCTCGGGAATCACCAAGTGAAGGCTTCCAAACTCCTCTTTTTGAAGCAATCACCAACTAATATCTTGTTACATGATCTGAAACTAAAATCACAAGATTATTAGTAAACATAACTACATGAGTTAATCATCATCAAAACTAGAGAGGAAGGCCTCCGGGCCAACAATCCTAACATTGGTTGATGTGTGATGTTCATGATGACTATACTAAGATTATGAGTTGATGAATTCATTACTGTTATATCCAGTATGAGTGGATGGTATCGTGATCATTCTATATGAGATCGTGCATTGTCTAGACAGTATATCTTATTATTAGTGTAATTCTATGTTATTGAAACTACTGAGAAAGTATTGTTAGACCGTAACACTCTATACAGTTCTATTGTTCATCGTATACACGTTACTGTTAATGTTCACTGTTATTGGTATTGTTTACCGTGTAAATGATTACTGTTCACTGTTACCATATTATTACTATCACTGTATTGTTCCAGTAATCTAGGCAACATGAGTATTGACTGAATTAAATAATAACATAAATAGACAATTTACACCGAAATTGGGAAAATTGACAAAAGAGACAGGGTCTGTATTTTCGGTGGACCTAGGATATAGGTTACGCAGCCAACTGAGGATTCCACTGTAGGGTTTCTGGGGAATGACTGGTATCCCATCTGTTACTTTACTGTTCCACTATTTTCATAATAAGATTATTGTTACTGTTACGTTACTGAGTACCTAGCGGTAAGACGTGATTCAACACTAGGAAACTGAGGCCGTGGTTTTGGGTATATATGGAACTCACCTAAGCATGAACAATGTCTCTTCTATCAGTTTCAATAACATAAGATCTCGATTGGCACGTGTGATAGGCATAGAATGGGATGTGTTTATTGCAGGTGATAATTGGTGTTTGCTGACATAATTAATAATGATAAATTGTTTATTGTATATTATGACTGACTGTAACACTTGATATATAGATTGTGATAGACACCAGACCGTATTACATGATTCTAGAATAGACGGTTTTCGTATTGTATGTTTATATTCTCTATTTTATTGTCTTTTTCATGATCTGATTGCTTTATTATTATTTTGTAATTCATCACATTATATGCACATGCACCTTCCCCTTTATTTTTACACTTATTCAGAGTTTTGACTTCCTGATTTTGCACACCCAGGTCTATGTATATTACCTTGTTGACCAGATGCTTTTGGAGAGGTTCACATGCATGAGGAGGTGCCTATAGTTTTCTCTGCGTGATTACCGGTATTCTTACTTTTTTTATTCATGTCGTTCCCTTTGATTCACGATACTAGACTTAATGCTTATTTTATTCCTTTATTTATCTGTTATCATGTGTGGACATTTATATATACTGTTGCAGTGATATTGTTGCATCATAGTGATTATACAGCTTGTTCAGATTACTCTAGGCTTAGTGTGTATACATGGAGTATTCTCCTCGCGTTTATATGTCGGCGACCCTCGTCGCGACTCCATTTTCACATATTTTGAGAAACGGGGCGTGACAGGGCTTTCTTGATATCATAAAAGTTCAACATAAAAAGGATCTAGTTCTTATCGGTAACTTGAAACAAGTTATATTTACACTGCAATGCATATAATATTAACAATATGATACCGAGTCCATTTGGAATCGATCAACCTCTCTTTGAAAATCAATCTCTTGATTTTTGATGTTTCTGATTCCAAATTTCCTTCCAAATGGTCTGAATTTACTTCTCCATCCTAATTCTTCTTTCCCGATTTTGTCTCTTAGAATCGATTACTCCATTTAGAAGCTGGTAACAGAAATCAGAGCGCGCAACGAAAGCGTGGTGAATCCATGATGCAGTGAGAAACGGTGTGGAAGCTTTATCTTCTCCCTTAACTTGATTTTTATAATTCCTTACTTTATTGAAATTTCGGGGACAAAATTTTTATAAGGTAGGTAGATTGTAATATCTCTATTCTATGATACCATGTAAATAATAAGTAATAGTATTTTTAAAGTGTATACGTATATTTTGTATTGATTATTATTTCGTATCTTAAGAGTTATATTGTGTATTGTTATTAATATCTATTATTGTTAATTATTTCTTTCATTATATCTTCTTCATCTTCTCAACCACATGGCAATTCCCCGGCAGCCCATCTCTCCCCTGCGTGAGCCCCGGCAGCAAACCCCCACCTTCTCCTCTCCATCATATCCTTCACACCCCAAGAGCTACATCCATCATGCTCTCCTCCGTCATGCCGTCGAGCCACACGAGGCCTCGAGTACCCGCCGGAGCCCTTGGCCTTTCCATCTCCCCTCTCTGCCTCCTCTGCCTCTGTTGGCGAGTAACACCCATGGCCGGAGTTATCCCCCTCTCCCTCTCTATTCTCTCCCTATATTTCTCTCTTTTTCTCTGTTTAATGTATTTTGGGTGTGTGTGTTAAAATGTGTGTGTATTGCGTGAGACTGTGTGATGTACTACATGTGTGTGTTGTTTGTGTTAAAGTGTGTGTGTGTGTATGTAATATGCGTGAATTTATATGAGTATGTACATGTATGTACATAAGTGTGTGTGTGCATAAGTGCGTGTATGAATATGTACAAGTGTGTATGAGTATATATATTATGTGTGTATGGTTGCGTGTTGCAGCGATGTAGATCTGATCGTGCGATCCAAACCCAATAACAGAAGGTCCAAACCCGATCTGGATTTGTGTTCGCAGAGTGCCGATACGCCAGCCAATTCGAAGATCAACATACGAGGCGACTCGGAGGTTCGTATGGTTCGTGTAGTGCAGACCAAACGGCGATTCGGGCCTGAAACAATATCATTTCATGTGAGTGTTTACTCTTGTATTATTTTCTTATTTATTATTGTCAGTATTATTTATATGTTACTTATATCATTTCATGTGATCATCTGGTTTATTTTACCAGTATAATTATCATGAGATATCAGTGAGCGTTCACTTTAATTATATAGCTTATCTGGGCGCTTATCAGCTTCATTTCATGTGTTGTTCGACGCTATTGGCTTAGGACAAGTATTGATATATCTTAGATTATTACTTGTTTTGATCTACAGATGGCTGGTCTAGGTCATATTTGAGGATAGGTGGCCTATTTTTATATGAAGTATTTGTCGGACAAATGTTTGGTGATTATTCTGACCAGACTCATTTGGATATTAAAGACGTGTCAGATATGATGTTGCTTTATCGACAGACTATTTTATAGATACTTGGATTTGTGTATGACATAGTTATAGTGGGAATTGACCTGAGCTTCGTATTCCTTTCGTTGGATTCACGATTGATATGTAGATGGGATCTATGATGGTTGGATTATGTGTAAACATAATACCCTTGACTCTGATGTATACAATGGGACTGACCTTTGGACTGTTAGGAGCTATTATTTTTGGATTCTCCCATTGATGAGTTTGACTGAGTGTTGATAACCTTATTGATATTGACTACTAAATGTAGAGATGATCTAGATTTTATATTGATGGAGAATGTTAAACTCTTTAGTTATGATCTAGATTTTTGTTGGATAAGTCTGATTTTGAGGACGTTCTACTCTTCATTAGAGATTTCGGTATCCGTTGACCTAGTTGATCTCGAGGATATTCAGTACTTCATGATTGATTCTTGATCAATTCAGTTATTGAGATTTAGATATATTAGTGACTTAAAGGATTAAAGAGATCGATAATAATGAGAGAACTGATTTATTATTAGTCTTTTGAGATTGTGGTTACTGTATCAGACACCTAGCATGGCTTGATGTGTGATGTTCACAATGATTGTATCAATATTTTGAGTTGATGGATTCATTACTGTTATATCCAACATGAGTGGATGGTATCATGATCAGTTCTATATGAGATTGTGCATCTGACTAGATAGTATATGTCCTGTTATTAGTGTATTTTCATGTTATCAAAACTACTGAGAAAGTATTGTTAACCGTTAACACCCTGTACAGTTCTATTGTTTATCGTATACACGGTTACTGTTATTATTCATTATTATTATTATTGTGTATATGATTATTGTTCACTGTTACTGTTACTGTCACTGTATTGTCTCAGTAATCTAGGCAACATGAGTATTAATTGAATTAAATAATAATGTAAATAGATAATCTATACCGGAATTGAAAAAATTAACAGAGGAGAAAAGCGTCTATATTTTGAGTGGACCTAAGACATAGGCTGCGTAGCCGACTGAGGGTTTCACTGCAGGGTTCGCGGGAGATGACTGGCATCCCATCTGTTACTGTTTACTGTTCCACTATTTTTTAGTGAGACTATTGTTACTGTTAATGAGTACCTAGCGGTACGGCCTGGTTCAGCGCCGAAAAACTGAGGCTGTGCTTCCGAGTATGTATGGAACTCACCTAAAACATGGACAATGCCTCTTCTATCAGTTTTAATAACATAGAATCTCGATTGGCACGTGTGATAGGCATAGTATGGGATACGTCTATTGCAGGTGATAATTGGAGTTCGCTGATATAATTAATAATGATAATTGTTTATTGTATACTGTGACTGACTTTATCCACTTGATATATAAATTGTGAAAGACACATGACCGTATTACATGATTCCAGAATAGACAATTTTTATTATTGCTTGTTTATATTCTCTATGTTATCGCGTTCTTCACAATCTGATTTCTTTAGTATTATTTTGTAATTCATCACATTATATGCACGTGCACCTTCCCCTTTATTTTTACACACTCATTAGTAGTTCTGACTCCCTAAATTTGCACATTCAGGTCTATGTATATTATCTTGTTGATCAGGTGCTTTGGAGAGGTGCACACGCATGAGGAGGTGCCCCTAGTTTTCTCTGCACGATTACCGATATTCTTACTTTTTTTATTCATGTCGTTCCCTTTGATTCACTATACTGGAATCAATGCTTATTTTATTTCTTTATTCATCTGTTATCATGTGAATATTTATTTGCATTGTTGCAGTGATATTGTTTCATCATAATGATTATACAGCTTGTTCAGATTATTCTAAGCTTAATGTGTATACATGGAGTATTCTCCTCGCGTTATACGTCGGCGACTCTCATCGCGAATTTGTTTCTAAGTATTTTGGGAAGCGGGGCGTGACAGGGCTTTCTTGGTATCAGAGCCAGGTTCAACATAAAAAATCTAGTTCTTTCTGGTAACTTGAAACAAGTTATATTTATACTGCAATGCATATAATATTCACAATATGATATACCGAGTCCATTTGGAATCAATCAACCTCTCTTTGAAAATCCATCTCCTGATTTTGATGTTTCTGATTCCAAATTTCCTTCCAAATGGTCTGAATTTACTTTTTCATCCTAATTCTACTTTCCCAATTTTGTCTCTTAGAATCGATTACTCCATTTTGAAGCTGATAACAGAGATCAGAGCGCGCAGCGGAAGCGTGGTGGACCCATGATGCAGTGAGAAACGGCGTGAAAACTTTACCTTCTCCCTTAACTTGATTTTTTTATTCCCTACTTTATAGAAATTTCGAGGACGAAATTTTTATAAGGTGGGTAGAATGTAATATCCCTATTCTATGATATCATGTAAATAATAAGTAATAGTTTTTTTTAAAGTGTATACATATACTTTATATTGATTATTATTTCTTATCTTACGAGTTATACAATGAATTGTTATTAATATCTATTATTATTAATTATTTCTTTCATTATATTTTCTTCATCTTCTCAATCACACGACAATACCCTGACAGCTCATCTTCTCCCCTGCGTGAGCACCGCCGGTAGCAAACCCCCACCTTCTCCTCTCCATCGTCTCCTTCACACCGCAATAGCCCCTTATCCACATGCTCTCCTCTGTCGTGCCGTTGAGCCACACAAGAGTCTCGAGTATCCGTTGGAGCCCTCAGCCTTTCTCACCCCACTCTGCCTCCTCCGCCTCCGCCGACAAGCAACACCCATGGCCGGAGTTAGTCCCCCTCTCCCTCTCAGGTTCTCTATTTCTCTCCCTCTATTTCTATCTCTTTCTCTGTTTAATGTACTTTAGGTGTGTGTGTGTGTGTGTGTGTGTGTGTGTGTGTGTGTTAAAATGCGTGTGTATTGCGTGAGATTGTGTGATGTGCTGCGTGCGTGTATTGTTTGTGTTATAGAGTGTGTGTGTGTGTGTGTGTGTGCGCGGTGCGCGCGCCTGTGCGCGCATGTAATATGTGTGAATTTATGTGAGTATGTCCTTGTATGTATATAAGTGTGTGTGCATAAGTGCGTGTATGTGTATGTACAAGTGTGTATGAGTATATATATTATGTGTGCATGGTTGCATGTTGCAGCAATATTGATCTGATCATACGATCCGAACTTGGTAACAGAAGACTCAGACCTGATTCGGATTCATGTTTGTAGAGTACCGATACGCCAGCCGATTCAAAGACCGACATACGAGGCAACTCAGAGGTCTGTACCAGTTCGTACAATGCAGACCAAACGACGATTCGGGTCCTAAACCGCGTCATTTCATGTGAGTGTTCGCTCTCATATTATTTTGTTACAGTAGTATTTATATGTTACTTGTATCATTTCATGTGACCATCTGGTTTATTTTACCAGTATGATTACCCATATCATTGATATCATTATGAGTCCACTTTAATTATATAGCTTATCTGAGCGCTTATCAGCGTCATTTCCTGCGTTAGTTATTCGACACTATTGGCTTAGGCCTAGTATTAATATATCTTAGATTGTTACTTGTTTCGATCTACGGACTTGCTGGTATAGTTCATATTTGAGGATAGGTGGCCTATTTTTATATGAAGTATTTGTCGGACAAATTGTTTGGTGATTATTCTGACCAGAACTCATTTGGATATTAAAGACGTGTCAGATATGATGTTACTTTATCGACAGACTATTTTATAGATACTTGGATTTGTGTATGACATAGTTAGAGTGGGAATTGACCTGAGCTTCGTATTCCTTTCGTTGGATTCATGATTGATATGTAGATGAGATTTATGATGGTTGGATTATGTGTAAACATAATACCCTTGACTCTGATGTATACAATAGGACTGACCTTTGGACTGTTAGGAGCTATTATTTTTTATTCTCCCATTGATGAGTTTGACTAAGTATTGATAACCTTATTGATATTGACTACTAGATGTAGAGATGATCTAGATTTTATATTGATCGAGAATGTTAAACTCTTTAGTTATGATCTAGATTTCTGTTAGATAAGTTTGATTTGAGGACGTTCTACTCTTCATTGGAGATTTCGGTATCCGTTGACCTAGTTGATCTCGAGGATATTCAGTACTTCATGATTGATTCTTGATCAATTCAGTTATTGAGATTCAGATATATTAGTGACTTAGAGGATTAAAGAGATCGGTAATAATGAGAGAACTGATTTATTATTAGTCTTTTGAGATTGTGGTTACTGTATCGGATACCTTAGCATGGCTTGTTGTGTGATGTTCACGATGACTGTATCAAGATTATGAGTTGATGGATTCATTACTGTTATATTCAGTTTGAGTGGATGGTATTGTGATCAATTCTATATGAGATCGTGCGTTGACTAGACAGTATATGTTCTGTTATTAGTGTATTCTTATGTTATCGAAACCACTGGAAAAGTATTGTTAGACCATAACACCCTATACAGTTCTATTGTTCATCGTATACACGGTTACTGTTATTATTCACTGTTATTATTATTGTTTACCGTGTATACGATTACTGTTCATTATTACTGTACTGTTACTGTCACTGTAATATCCTAGTAATCTAGGCAACATGAGTATTGATTGAATTAAATAATAATATAAATAGACAACTTACACCAGGATTGGGAAAATTGACATAGGAGACAACATCTGTATTTTGAGTGGACCTAAGATATAGGTTGCACAGCCCACTGAGGGTTCCAATGTAGGGTTCTCCGATGATGACTGGCATCTCATCTGTTACTGTTTACTATTCCACTGTTTTCACAGTGAGATTACTGTTACTGAGTACCTAGCCGTACGACCTGATTCAGCGTCAGGAAACTGAGGTCGTGGTTCCGGGTATCTACGGAACCACATAGTATGGACAATGTCTCTTCTATCAGTTTCAATAATATAGGATCTCGATTGGCACATGTGATAGGCGTAGTATGAGAAGCGTCTATTGCAGGTGATAATTGTTCGCTGACATAATTAATAATGATAAACTGTTTATTGTATATTGTGATTGACTGTATCCACTTGATATATAGATTGTGATAGACACCTGACTGTACTACATGATTCTAGAATAGATGGTTTTCATTATTGTTTATTTATGTTCTCTATGTTATGACGTTCTTCATGATCCGTTTGCTTTATTATTATTCTGTAATTCATCACATTATATGCACGTACACCTTTCTTTTTATTTTACACACTCAATCGGAGTTCTGACTTCCTGAATTTGCACATCCAGCTCTATGTATATTACCTTGTTGACCAAATGTTTTGGAAAGATTCACATGCATGAGGAGGTGCTCGTTGTTTTCTATGCGCGATTACCGATATTCTTACTTTCTTTGTACTGGACTCAATGCTTATTTCATTCCTTTATTCATCCATTATCATGTGTGAACATTTATATATACTGCTGCAGTGATATTATTTCATCATAGTGATTATACAGCTTCTTCAGGTTATTCTAAACTTAGCGTGTATACGTAAAATATTCTCCTTGCATCTATACATGGCCGACTTTCATCGCGACTCTATTTTCACGTATTTTGAGAAAGGAGTGTGACAGATTCATACGAAAAGAGAGAGAGAGGCCAATGACCGCCCAAAGTTATCGGTGAGAAAAAGATTAGGCCTGATGGAAGCATTCAAGTGAAGACTGAGTTGGGACACCTTGCAGGAGATCGGAACACGAAAGAAGCCTATTTCTAGATACATACAACATTTGTTGCTGATTTTGCAAATTAATTTGAAAATCATCATCTAAGCCATCATAATGAACAATGAACATGCATGAACTCTGGCTCTAAATGCGTGCGCTTGGCTAGTTACAAGAACCAACCCCAAAGCCCTGACGACTATCAAAAGCTGCGAGCCATACACCAGCAGAATATTTTCATGGTCGAAATTATTAGTACAGAAATGCCATATAACATCTAATATCAGGTCACTGGTGATACATAGACTATTGGAAGTACAGGTTTCTACTGGAACCAACAAGAACTGCCACCAAATCTAGGTTATGGATGGGTACAAGGAAAAGAGATGGCAGCAACACTGGCTGATTGGTCAGTTCTTGGTACCTAGTTCACAAGCAGTCCCATATCTTCCGCAGCAGTTGATTGAGCAGGTTATTCTGTTGTTTATATCGAGATCCTACCCCATAGCTAGCTAGCATTTCACATTGCTTTCTTTGAGAGCGCCATGACATTGAAGTTCATCGAGTCGGGGTTATTTTCAATCATCACTCTTATGACTTTCACTGCATCCTGAGACAAATATAGTCAAGAAAGATATAGTTAGAATTATGCACTCTTCTTTAACTTTGACAGAGAAAAAAAATGTAGGTGTACAAACGCAAGTGGCATCTTACCGATGCGAGGAGAAAGAGTGCTAAAATGTAAGACTTGTGGAACATCAAAGCCAATTATCAAGAAGTGGATCAGGATTTGATATAAATTAAACATCAACTATGATTGCATAATCAGCAGGACAACAGAAAATTGGGCCAACACACTCAATGCATATAACACTACTTATGGTTTGCTCTCTATGCAATAATACCTTAACTGCTGACCTTTGAACTAATTATTTATGCTTTTCTCAAAATTGAAATGGATATTATGAGCATCGGTGTAATGAATTCATCACAAATTCCTTATGGTCGTCCTAGAAGACCGCCCAGCACACACACAATTGAACTTATGAGCATCACTCTTAATCAGCAATGTCATCCAAACAACAAAATAAGGCAAAGAATCTGAATAAATGATCAAGGGCTGTATTTAAGGAATCCTCTTAAAACTGTTTGGTTTGAGGGAAAATGAAAGAAAAGAAAGTAAAAATATTTTTCTCTTGTTCGGTTTGACACAAAAATAACATGAAACTGAAAATGGAAGATGACAATAGAAATAAGCTTAAAAGTTTCTCCCTTATTTTCTCTCCTCACCCCTACAAAAACCTAGTGAAACTGAGTAAATCAAACTCGAGAGGCAGAAATCAAGAGCTCAACAGAAAGTTACATCGATCGTGTGATCTGAGCCAACAATCCCCATGCATCATTAGCAACAACTGCCACAACCTATCTAGCATAGATACTTCTAACATGAAGACGTACTCATATCAGATACATCCACACCCGTGTCAAGAACCGACACTTCGAACACTTTTGAAAAATGGCCTCAATTACATATTACATTTATAAATTCAAACCATTCATCGAGCACTTATTTGACAAATTTCGTGCATTTCTTGTCTCAAATTACATGTTTGAGATATGTATTTACAATCACGTGAATATCAAAGACTATAGTAGAAAAATGCCGTGAAAACCTTGATTTGTATATCCTTGGATTTCAATAGATTAGATTTTCATTGTTAAAGAAAAATCTATTTTGTAACTTCACTCTTGAAAGATGTAGTCATTTCAATTGTCCAATTTAAAGGATATTTCATGTTGATTCAATAAAACTAGTGTAAGTTTATGCCCATAACTTGTTTGATGAAATGCTAAATGAGTCCTACAAATTGATAAATAGAAAGTTACAATCCATAATATTTCTTTCAAATATACTAAGGTAGTGGTATTTATGTAGTCTTTTAAACATTTATTAGAAGTTAAAATTTACTTTGTTGTTCTTAGTTTTGAATCAAAATGGTCGTGGGGGTCTCAATTCTTGTCTTCAGTGGCATTACTTGTCACGGTATGTACCAAAATACTTGTTCATCAGTTGCTTTCTTGAACAGTTTCTATATGGTTTTCTTGTCTACTTTTCTTCAACCCAAAGATGTAGAAGAATTTCTTTTTTTTTTTACATTTCTTCCTTTTTCACTGTCATTTTCTTTTTCTTTACTCATTCTCACGAACCAAACGCAGTCGAAAATTTTGGACAATGCAAATACTTCCTTAGGGTTTATATCACAGAAGGTCTTATATTAAACAAAAGTACCAACAGTTTATATAGAAGAAAAAAGAAATTACAAAATCAATGCAATGCCATAATTCAGGTGAAAAAAGATGGTGAAACGAGCCGAGCTAGTTGCCAATAAGTGTTTATGAGAGAACCTGATTTACCGGAAAAAGAACAACTCTGCTTAGATCCAATGAATACACGTGTGAGCAAATGCAAGGGATGATATCCTTATAAAAGGATTATAAAGACTCAAACATGGTTTCGAATGTTGGCCGATTCCGATATATATCGGCAATATCGTATCAGATTTTGAGGTACCCGATATTGTATTAACCCTATAGTATGAGCTGATATTGGAGCCGATATGATGATGATACTAAAAACTATTGGCCAATACTGATACTGATACAAATATTTGAAACCATGGACTTAACCTTGAAACAATGTCTTTTAATATGAATGGTATATCCCATAGGAAAAAAGTTATATCATATAAATTTTCGTCATATTTGGACTCTGATCTACACCCCACCATGCCAGCAATATGATTCATTGTATTGTTTCTTGTATGTTCCATTTGTGATGGAAGAAAGGAAAAACTATTAAAGGGGGTAGGGGGTGGGAGAGAGAACCTGTAACAAGCTGCTAGGTGATGAAGGACCATGTGATATTGGTTGAGACCCCATCCCATCAAGCTGGTAAAGTTCACCTGTAAGTAATTAAGTAATAAATAAGCTACTTACTTAAAAGAGTGGAAGATATAAAAAAAATATTAATTCAAAAAGAACAATGCATCAGATAACTAAAGCAAATAACTTGTGAGATCTACAACACTCATACCATCAACACATGTGAAACAAATGTAATGTTCATCCACGTTAGAAGAAGCCTGCCGCACAAAAGCCAGATAGTTAGTATGGACCTCATTCAAGTAACAATGGTATAGATCATGATTAAATATGCAGACTTGCTACAATTTCACTGGATATCCTACACAGAACAGGCAAGAAGTGAGTAGCTATTGTAGATATTCTTCTTTGCTGCGCATCATTGCAGCATCAATTACTCTCTGAAACTAGATAATTCTTGAATGTATAACCCAATTTTTAGGAGCTTGTCAACATCAGATCCATCTACAATTGATGGTTCATTTTTTATCAATAAAAAAGAAACAAGATGGAATCATACCATGCAACCTAGAAGAACAAAGGAGATGCAAGCCTCTCGATGGGATGAGTGATAAACTAAAGATCAAAACGAGAAATCATGCCTAAATAAAGATGAAGGCCATCTTCCAAAACTACACCCGTTTATCCTAGAATTGACACCGAAGTAGTCATTATTGTCTTAGTAAATAGATGATTGAATGTCTTGTGGACAAGTCAAGTCTTAGATCCTATGGGGCACTGGTACTTAAACAGAGGAGATGCACTCGTAAGCCAGACTTAATGGACCTAATGAATACACAGACAATTGATAGTTGGCAGACATATGTCAGGTACACATTAATCATTAAGTTAGTTTCACAAATCAACAGGATTCATGAATTTGTTTAATGTCATATTAAGTTTTCTTGTTAAAATGAAATCAACATTGTACGAATGCTTATTGCATGCACCCAGGCTTGATTACATGCTCCTGTGAAATTGCTATTGCTGTACATGCAGGCAAGCTAAAAGCAAATTGATTTATCACTGCATTGTACACAAGGCTAGGTTCAAAGCAATGGAAAGCTTTTTTTTTTTTTTTTTCCTTTCAAAGATTTAATGGGAACCATGGCACCTTCCTCCCAATCTATTCCTGATGCCCAGAATCCTTATATTTCCAAGCATTGTGAATATATTAGTGTCAATGTCACATACCTCTCATCTACCTATGCACACTTCACGTCTCAAAGTAAGCAATGTCGACACTTGTGCGAAAAGGGGGGAAACAACAAAAGGGAAAAAGGGAAACAACAACAAGCACTACAAACTTACTAGCACTACTATTTTCAATGTGCTTCCTGAGCACACCACAACATATTAGCATGTGTCAGTTACGGTAGAAACAAATATCTTCATACTTCAGAGATTATTATCATCACCTATGTTGCATGGTACTTCGATAAGGGGGTGTATCCATATCCGATACTTGAATACTCGGATGCTTGAAAGATACTTTCTGGATGTGTATATGACATATTGGAATATTTATAATGTATCTCAAACACATAAAATGTATAAAAAATGAATCCAAGAGTAACAAGTTAAATATGTAATATGCATGAATGATAAGTTCACAATTCTACTTGACTTGTAGATGCATTTACATAACTTTTGCATCCTTAATGAAGGAGTATGATTACTCTTGTAACTAACTATTTGGTTTATATATAACTTGGGAAATATTACGCGAGTTATTGTGTTTTTATAGATTTACAAATCCATGTTATAAATAAATAACATTAAATGATGCAAAATGTTTTTTTACAGTCATATATATGACATATATGTTTCCTAATTTTTTGGAGTTTGTCGAATCCATGTATCCATTCGTATCATATTCATGTTCGTATCCACGGCAGTCAGCAGTCCAACATAGATCCTCGCAATCAATACTTTCTCCATCAAAATGATGTGAACTATGGAGAATGATTCTAGGTTCAACAGGTCAATCCTATGTAGATGGCATTTTTCAAACCATGACAGGCATATATTATCAAGTGGATTCGCACATCTTTTTGTACTGTATGACAATGCATGCATAACACTTGTTTTGCCTAGGAAGTTTCCATATTATCATGTGATCCCTGTGTAATTGTCAAAAGATACCAGACATCTATTGCAAGAGAGGAGCTCACATGTTAAGGTAGATAAACTTCACTAAATTTTAATCAGTTAAACATTGAACCAAACTGCAAATATTACCTCAGTATCCCCAGCAGTAGCAGCTACAGAATGAGCATCCTCCATTTCTCTATCTTCGGCAAGGAAGGCAGCACGCTGAAGTGCAAAAAAGTGATATGAAAAACAAGTTAATGAAAAAATTACAAATATGCAAGTAGAGAAAAATAGCTCATGGTTAAGTCATAAACAACCTCAAAAGGATCCATGCTGGCTGTTGACTTGAAGAACCTATCAAAGTATGATCCCTCAACTGAAAGGAAGAAGCAAGAGTTATGTGTAGTAATGAATGTGATTCCCAAATAGCATTTAATCAACTTCTGGCAAAAGAAAAACACAAGTACCATCTCCAACAGTGCAACCCAAGGTAGATACGGGAATAAATACTTGGGTTTTCTTAGTCGTTGGGAGTGTGGTTCCATTAGGCTCCTTAATTTACTTTGTGCTTTGAGAGGAATAAAATTCTCCCGACAGGAAAGTTCATCTTGCCTCTTCACTTGGACTCTTTCTCAGTCTAGGAAATTTGTTGCATGAACTTTTAGCGCTCGAGTCAAGAAGTAATCAAATCAATGTAGGATCTCACACAAGTGAGCTTAATAGATATATTTTCATAAATTTCTGGTTGATTAAGCAATTGGAAGCAATAGGATATCCATTCATATTCCAAGTTAAAATGATTTTCAAGTTGCCTAAAATTTTGGTTAATTCCTTCAAAAATCATTATTGGTCTTGTATCTAACATGGATCAGACAACTGACCAGTCAACAGGCCTACAGACCTCAAACCAATTCAAGATCATGTCAACAAATTTAATTCCTCTGTCTGGGCATTTTGCTCTTTGGGCATTTGACTAGTTGATCGATCAGTCGTACAACAATATAACATCTATTTCAAATTTGTCACAGCCAGTTATTCCGTGGAGCGACCACAGATTCAGGATTTTCATGTGTTGACTGAACAACCAACTAGATGATAACTGGACCCAGAAAAATGCAGTTGACACTACATTGGTCGACCTGTCTATCCCCCTTTCATCAACTCAAACACATGAAAAGCATGAGTCAATAGTCGATCAATTGGATAATCAGAAATACATTGTGATAACTTATTGGTCAACCGGCTGGTCGTTCAACACAGAAAATTGCCTAGCCAAAGCCATTACATCCGTCATCAGGAATTGAATTGGTCTGAGTTTGAACAGGCCGGTCCAATGGTCTGAGGTTGAAGTCAAAAGGCTTCAAAAAGTTGCGAGGTGGGTAAGGACAAAAATGCCAGGCCCAAACGGATTCCAACTGTGTTCCACAAAAAGTTTTGGGACGTTATCAAGGAGCATTCATCGAAGTTGTCCAGGAATTTGAACTAGACAGATGCTCACCTTTTCAGAAACTGCATTGGCCCCCTATGAAGATATAATCTTTGCAACAGGAAACTATTGTCCAATCAGTCTCCTCAATTATATGGTTAATACTATAAATAAGGTGGTGACAAGTAGGCTGAAAGAACTAAGGAATCTCAGTGATGAACAGTAATCATGATTTAGACAGAGGAAGCTCACTTTAGATACCATAACAAAGGCAGTGAATCAAATTTGTAAACATGGAATGCCGAGGACTATTTTCTAAATAAGATTTTTAAAGTCATTTGACAGGGTAGGATGGGACTGCATCTAGAACTCCTCAGACCTAGCTAGTTTACCACTGATCAATATGTTTGAAAATATTTAGTTAAACATTTTTCAGAGCTCTAAAGATTGGATGTGGCCTGAGAAAAAGGGATCTCTTTTTTTTGGTTTGTTTGATCTCATTGCAAGCTGCTTGCATATTAATACCACTAGATGTAGATCATGCAAGATTCTATAGGCCTATTTTCTCCACAAAAAAAAAGATTCTATAGGCCTAGGAGATAAGGCTGAGAAAGATGTAATAGATAATAATCTTCCATACGCAAACAAAAAGAAATACTCATCTTTGGCAAATGTGATCTAAAGAAGCCTTGGTCTTGGAGGGGTGCCCTCAAACTTTAAGGATACTACTTTGTTGAGACCTATTTTATCATCAGTAATGGTCATAGTAAAAAAATCAACCTCTGGATCTAACATTGGCTTCTAACGTTTACTGAAGAGATACAGGACAACAAATCAACAAAATCCAATATTGTAGAGATCCAATAAAACGCTCGTTTTCACAAACATTGAGGGTTATAATTCCCTGAGAAAAAAGAGCTAATCAAATCAACTAGATTCAGAAACAGACCTGATTAGTGACGTAATAGATGACCCCGGTGTTTTAAATATTGAATATCGACGATATACCGGTCGGCAAAATTATATACCGGATACCGGGTGATATATCGCGATATGGTACTAAAGATATATCAATAGGCAATATATATAAGACATTATTAAAAGAAATAAGTTATTATCCAAACATCATATACAAATATCATTGAAATACCACAATGAATATGAAATAAAATAAAATGATCTCAAGCAAAAACAAATAATAATTATCCAAATAAGTAACTATATCGGCCAATATATCGGATATTTCATTTTGGATATCGGCCGATATATCGGCCACGTGACGATATATCAGCCCATATTGGTCGAAAATGATATCAGATAAAATTTTGCACTTATCGTATCGTTTTGAATAAAATACCGATATCTCAGTCAATATACCGGTATATCCGATATTAAAAATAATGGATGACCCTTTATGCATACAAGTAGCGCGAGCTTCTACCCAACCCTACTAGCACCAACCCAATTCTTTACTGGGTTTGGACACTTATAGCTTGAAGTCAGGTAAGGTTTGGACAAGAAATACATTGGACAAGAAATAAATAAATAAAAGCCAATATAATAGTTTGGTCGACTACGAGTACGGTGGTTAGGTAACCTGACCTTACTGCTTGATCTCTATAACCTTAACCTAACCTAAATTCTCTTTTGCATCCTCTTCTCTTCGATCCCTCCACTTACTTTTTTGTCACCTCCTCTTCACCTCCTTTTCCTTCATCTCTCCACTGATCCCACCACTCCTACTATCTTCTTCTTCTACTCTCTTCTTCATCATGGCCGCCTCCACCTCTTCTTCGTCACCCCCCCCCCCCAATTGCCTTCCGTTGCCCTCTCCCCCCTTCTTCTTCATTGCTTCCACCTCGCCCCCTCTGATGCCTCCACTCTCACCCTAACGTCCTTTCTTCGCCACCTTTGTCCTGAACCTCCCCCTACCCTCCACTTTTAACATCCACTCACCACCTCCACCTTTGCCTCTCTCTCTCTCCCCTTGGTCTTTTTACCCAAAATCCGAACATGACGTGATTCAGACTCAAGTTGCTCAAAAGGAAAACCAGAGTAGCGAATTGAGTATGTACTCAAATAATCTTTAGCGTAAACTTGAGTCATCCTACACCAATATGACTCGAATTTCTCGAGTTGCACCCCTAATGAGGAGCAGGTCACTACTGGGTTTAGCCAGAGTAAAGGAGATGAAGGTGTAAATAACAACAGATGGAAGAAATCTTTCATGAACATTCAAACATGACCTAGTGCCATTGTTTGGGACCTATTCATGCCAAATCATCTTCTCTTGATATACATGGTTTACTACTACATCCCTTGTGTCTCTTGTGATTGAGTATTTAAATACTAGCTAAAATTTACACATACTTTTCCATGCAGATTTCCATATAATATACTATATCCAGGAAGCTATGAGCAATGTTTTGAGAATCGAGCATCCCCAAATGGTCAAATTAGATCGCACATTGAATCATAGATTATAATATCCCTTGATCACAATATCCTTCTTAATTTGCATTATAATTATAGCAATAATTGTACAAAAATAAAAACATACAAATTAAGCATCATAAATACTGCATAAAAATTGAGTTTCCTCTGGTATGAACTTCGGTCCCCTGTGAAAGTTTTGATTTCATCTCATTTTGATAGTTTCCATAAGTTTAGGTCACCGATTCTGTTTCGGTTTCAATTAAAATCATAAAGATATATACAAATTATACTTTCAATTATATATGCCAATGCTTGTAAGCAATAAGTTTTACGGGTAAAATTTAATTCCTAAGGAGGATTATGTATAAATCTTAAGAAATTGGTTTGATTTCTTACGCATGCTATAAATGCAAGTTTTGCCAAATAGTTGAGGCATTTAGCATATCAAGGTGTTAAAAGTAAAAGTACCACATTGAGTTAAAATGGGGAACAAATTTGGGTCAAACTGACTATAATCAAACTTGCACGGGTTCGGGTCCAGAAATGATATTAAGAGGTTATATGTTATTCAAGCGGTAACGGGTTCTGGTCCAAGCGGTAACAGAATCGGTCTGGTGGTAATGTCAAAAGGTTAAATGTCAATGGGGCCTAATCAAAACCGTTTAGCTAACTTACTTTTTCCTATCTTGCCCTTAAGTTGCAGATGTCAGATCGGACTCCTTGATAATGGAAATGAAATGGTTTGCAGATGCCTCCCTTTCTTGGTTTCCTCGTGACTTTATTTGTTTTCCTACCTGAATTAATACCTCCTCCTGAACATTGGCTTTAAATAAAGAAAGAAAAAAAGTTAAGAGTTGAAAACTAAAAAATATTCAAATGATTTAACAATGCTTCAAATATCCCCGATAAACAACAAATTGCAACTATAAATAATAGATCCAAGTTTTGGATAATAGATGATAGAACCGGTTAGATTCTCAACCAACAAGAAAGAACAAAGGTCAAGTCCTGCTTTAACTTCTGTTTTCAGATTTTTCTTCTTAAAACTTTTAAGGCCTAAAGAGAGATCTGCATGGGCTAAGGACCTAATTTTAATTGGCATCATAAGATCCATCAAATAACAAGATCCACAATCTGAACAACAAGATCTTTTCATAGATCACAAGATACCAACGAGATCCTGATTCAATGATGGACTTAGATCAAAGAGGCCTCGTATGGTCATAGGGTGAATTGTAAGATCTCAACACATTGGCTACAATCTCAAGTGAACAATCCCCATGTAAATTTATGTAGACACTAAAAGAAGTTGCAATAGATTTAAAGAATCCATCAGACATCAATAGGGAACAATAACCACTGTGTAGAGTTTAATATAAAACAAAATAGAACCACATGTTACAAACTCACCCAGCTTGATTTCTGACATTGCATTTCCTATGGCATGAAGAATACCGATTGTTCCACATGCATTACCCACAGTTTGTTTCATAAAATACACATTTTGACTAAGTTCCTGCAAAAGAAATGAAACACACATTATACAGTTAGTCCACAGCAAACATAATTTGTATCATATATCAATATCAACAAGCATTATATATGATTTTATACTATTCAAAGCACTTACTACGAATGCTGCAATCTCATTTGTCAACAAGAAGTTCCAAAACCCCTTGTAACTCCGTCATATTTCACAAGTGTTTCAATTGAGCGAGGCAAACATATTGACATCTCGACTAACGAGAAGATGGTTGATTCATTGATTGTGTAGGTACTACGGTGAAATTAACCTTTCATGATTATATAGACTTGTTGTAGTTAGTGTTGTAAAAAGCTCGAAGCTCAAAGTTCGACTCAGTTTGGCTCGGCAAAAGCTCATTTGTGCTCATTTGACAACTAAAGGTAACAAGCTTGAACACAAATCCATGTTTGTGTATGGTCCAAAATGATCCATCTCTCTTAATGCGAAAAGATGCATAAACTTGAGATAAGATATTTTACATTTAGCAAATTCACCCAATGAGATATGATTTTTTTTTTTAATTGATTCAAGAATTCCAATAGACTCAAGAGTCTATTATTAATGATCCTCTATTTAGGAGGAACCTTTGATTAAGGGGGGTCAATATATCAAAAAAAAACTCATGAAGAAATATAACTTTTTATTCCTCGCGGTTCACTTTACATGGCATAATCGGGGGCAAACCCCTAATAAACATTTGATAACATCTAGTATGTTAATTTAATTCCAACTAAATCTTATATGTTATAGGTATATTTTGCCTCATGCTTGGTGATCTTTTAAGTTGAATGTTGCGATCCGTCTTGATCTTTGTGTTTTAACTCCAATTTGGAATTTGAGTTTTAACTGAAAATTTTTACTTGGTTCCAGTTTAGAGATTTAGGGGTCTATAGATGCAGAATGAAAGAGGAAACTAAGGCTTGTGGTGGATTTGGGGCAAAAAGAAAATATTTAGGGTTTCACACTCAGGAGAATCGATATCCCACTCTATGTCCGCGCACAAAGGTTTCAAAATCGACAATTAACATTTCAAAATCCTCAATAGTTCATTGAATTTCAAACAAAATCCTACAAGAATATTTATTGACAAAGGCCACATGCACTCCTCCGTTCCTCAATAAAAGAAATACTAATAACTAATAAAAGATTATCTACTCCTAATTAGATCAAACTCAAGGACTCTTCCAACGCGAACAAGTCCTTCAAGTCCTCTCTGGATCCCCTTAACTCTCCCTAGGTCAGAATTTGCCTCCGGTAAATGGCAAAGATGGTATTTCTTAAGCAAATCCAGTTGAATTGCCGAAGCTCCTCAGTCCGTATCCATGTACAGTCAAAATCAAGACGTCTTTTTCAACAGACCAAGTAGCGCTGGTATCCGCCATCGGCTGTCGATATCACTCCGTCTTGCAGAATGCCCTCAATCTCATCATTCGGTTGCGGTGATAGCAGATGAACAGAAAAGTGTTGTGGGCCCAATGTTATCAACAATTATGGATCAAGAATGACGGCTGTATAGTCGAGAGAGCCATGATATGAAATCAAGTCCTCGACGTTGAAGACAAGGTTAATTCTAAACTCTCCATGGTATGTCTAACTCGTAAGCATTAGAACAAATCCTCGTAAGACCCTACAAGGATATGTACATCGAGCATGAAGCTTCTTCCATGTCCTGAGAGGTTCTCTCGAGATGCACTTTAAGCATCACTTCGTCCCCCACTGCAAACTCCTGCACTCTCTTATGCAAATTCACAACACATTTATAATTATCATTACTAAGAGTTATTTACCATCAAATCTCAATATGCAAATCACACGCATGATGGATGTCTCTAATGAAAAAAAGTTCGTTAGGTAACTCATCAGGGATAATGCCATTAAAATCTATGAGAAACTGATGAACCACAAGAGGTAACTTTACGACCGCACTAGGAGACTCGCTAGTGGCAACAATCACATGCATGATTCATTCCTTGCAACTCTCCTTAAGAAACTGATGTTTGTTCAATAGATGGAGTGGTTTCTTACTTACCTGTGCAGTGACCATCACATTCTTCTAACAATTAAAACGTGTCGGGTACGTGTTGGGTTTGACAAGTATCAACACTATTTTTTTCTCATTATAGATGAATGTATAAGTATTCGACTTACCATAACTAATCACATCTAAGTTGTACAACCAAGGCCTGCCTAACCTAACATGTGGTGAGCGTCTATTACTAAGACATCACACTAAATGTGGCCCTCATGGATTGAAAACTGGATAGACACTAAACAACATTGGGTGACAGATTGAGTAGTTTTTTCAATCCAAATAATAATGTATGGTTATGGATGAGGTTCAGCTCTCAACTTCATTCTCTCAACGGCTAACTCAGCGATAACGTTCATACAACTACCTCTATAAATCATCACTTTATAACTTTTGTCATTATGTTTGACGTAGGTATGGAACACACTAGACTTACTCAAGTCCTCATCTCTAAGTGCACAAGAAGACACCTTATGAACATTAAGCTAAATGTTACACGCTCTTATCGCCTCAGCATCACTAGTGCCACCTGGGGGCGTGACCCCCTCCTTATACTCGTGACCATCCTCATCTAATGCTTCCTCGACAAGAAGATTCCTAGTGGGACACTTGGAAGCAAAGTTACCAAAACTCTGGCATCTATAACACTTAGTACCTCTAGCACCCTCTGAGATGACTCTCTTATCACAGGCTCTCTCTTGGGGTCCTTAGCAGTAGAAGTGTCAGATTTGGTGGGGCACTCAAACTGATATTTAAGCTGCTCCCCGGCTCTTGAGGGGAACCTCCTCTAGGATGAGACTCTAAGAGATCAAGGTCATGTGTCAGCTCATATGCTGAATCTCGTACCTTAGACAGTCTAGTGAGGATCCTCTCTAACATTGCATCGAAAGGTAAGATCCTCAAACTTGGTCATACAGTCGTAGACTTACCCTAATGAAGTTTAGTCAACTAGTCTAGGATACATTCCCTATTTGACATGGAAAGGTATTTCTCCTCAAGTTTCTCTTTCATTTAATCCCAAATCTCTTTAAGGGGGCCTTACGCTGACTCTTTATCTCTCTTTACTAAAATCCAGAAAATCTTAGACTAGACCTTGTAACTTTATCGAAGCATATTGGACTCTTCGCTCATCAGACATGTCATAATACTCAAAGTAGTTATACATGTTTGCTAACCAGTCGTTGAAAACCTAAGGGTCATGGACACCGTCAAAAGCGGAGAATTCTAACTTACCTTACAAGTAATATGTTCTCCCAATCCTTACAATACTTGTGTCGAATACCATCCCTATCATGATCGTCCCGTTCGTTCCTATGATTTCTATGGTGACTCTCATGATCCGTTGGTTCTAGCCTAGCTAGATGCTCACTCAAATAAAAGTTACACTTAATTAACCAAAACCACAGGAAATAGAGAAAAGAGAGAAGAACAAACCACAATTCTTTTTCCCACTCCTTCTTGAATTAAAATATTGGATTCGCAAGGACCACCAAGTCCCCCTTATATCTCTGCAAAGCGTAAAGGTATTCATATTATAAATCTTACTAGAACTGCATTTTTTATCAGAAGCTTGTGGTTTAGATTTTGATGCAGCAAGTTGAGGAAAAAACTTCTTAATCATTGGTACCAAAATAAAGCAACAGATTTAGTAGCATCAGCTGCAATAAGGGCTCAATGTCATTTGTTAATAGAAAATGGCTTGATGGTATGTTAATGAATTGATCCACTACGAAAACAAGACTCCATAAGTTTAGAAACATAAGAGCAGAACAAAAGATGGGGAAACTCGATTGTACTCTAAAAGAGATCATAAGCTCAAATTCAGTTCATGTACAAATTCTTGATTCATGATTTCCATTGAGTTTCAATTCCTATTAGAATTCTGATTATAGTTAGGATTTGATCTCTACAGTTTGCTTCATCAGCAAATCTGGTCACAAAAACCACTAGCAAACAGAAATTGACCTATTCTCTTTTCTCTAATTCAAGATTGCAAACAGAAATTGAATCGAAAATAAAAATCGGATTGGGTTCGAATTTGCAGACATGACCTTCAGTCTTGTGCATCTCTCTGGTTCAAAATTCGCAAGAACTCATGCGAGTTTTGATTAGATCTATTTTGCTTCTCACATGTTGGAAGATTGCAATTTGATTGCGACATGGATTAGAGATTTGATTGGATTCTGATTAAAAATCTGTCTTGCCTAGAGATAAAGATTCGAGTTGTTCAGCTCGCGATCTGTTCTTGATACGATCGCGAACTGATTGGTGATATGGGTTGTTGTCCATTTGAAACAGCAAACTACATGAAAGGGATCAGTTTGAAAGGGAGGATCAGGTGCAAGGCAGCACAATAAATAGCAAACACTAAGGCTGGAGGTTGTAATTCTATTAATCTAATGACTGGGTTGATTTGGCCATAACTCAGTGTTTCTGTGCGGGCATCCAGCCATGGCACGTGAACCGAAAAGATGAAGTCACGCAACTCAAGTCTGATTCGGGCAACTCAAGAAATTTCATGTATTTTTCTTTTATTTTGATTTTTATTAGCAGTTGTATTTTCTTTATTTTAGTACCACATCGGTTGCATTCGAATATTGGTTTTTGTCAAACTCTATAATAGAGCCTTGTAGTAGTTGATTGGAGATGAATAATATTTGAAATCAAGTTGTTATTAGAGATTTGTATTATTTCAAATTGTTTAGAATTTGAATTCCTAATTATTTTCTCAACAAAAAAAAAGCCTTAATCCTATTTTCTTCTCTCTTCTCTCCAAACCCCACAGCCGCCATATCTCCTACGTCCCCTCTCATCTCCTGCGTCATCACCAACCAAGAAACCCAACATGCCCTTCTTTATTTTTTTTCTCTTCCCAACAACCACAGCAATTCATCACCAGTGTCTTCAACAACAAAGCATTCATCTCGTCGACGGAAATTCCTCGTCACCAACATCAACTCAATCTCTCGACCTCTTCCCCTTCACTCCTCGGTTTGGGCTCAATCAACATATCCCTGAGCCCGTCGAGTAATTGCCTACGATGGACCGCAAGCGTCAGATCGATTAGGCACACTTTCACGTTGAGCTTATTGACCAATGGGCAGATCGAGCCAATCGAATTCAGATTAGAGACATCCAATCACTGATCCATCTGAGTATATGAGGTAGTATTGGGGGATCACACGCCGCTGGATTATTCGGATTGTCGATCCGTCGACCACTTTCCAGCCTACGAGAGTATATGAGCGGGAGTTAGTAATATTTTTAACACAATTTTTATACAAGTTTATATTTGTTATATATTGATGTGATTACATTAAAATGCATGAAACAAGTTGATGGATATTTTACCATGGATCTATTTTGGCGGAGGCATTAGAAGACGGGAGTCGAAGGGTCTTAATACTCTATAAGATGCAGATTTTCATTGAGAGAATGATAGGGAGAAGTCAGTATGCACGCATAGCACATCCATCACGACAGCAAATAACTTATACACGATGTGCCAAACATCCACCGGATAAGGCAGGACCTTCTCAGTCCATTGCTATTGCTAGACGTACACGACATCGAAGAAATGAGAAGGCGGGACCATCACATACACAGCCTGACTCCCAGACTGCCCCTAGACGTGGGCATGGCCGAGGACGAGGATGAGGTCGTGGATTAGACGTGCATTATCTTACTTGTATAATTGAAATACTTGTATTAATTTGATATATAATATGATACATGATATGAGTTTGATGAAAGTTCTATATGACAAATTAGTTTGTGTTGTGGATTTGAGTTTGTGTATTGATATGTTGTGGACTTGAGTTTGTGTATTGGAGTTTGTGATTGAGTTTTATTGATGTGCGTTAGATTTGAGTTTGAATGTATTTTGATATGTTGTGTATATGAGTATGTGGATTGATATTTTCAGATTGAGATTGAATTAAGATTGTGGATCAGATATCTTGAGATTGAGAATGAGTTGGGGACTCGTTCTGTAGTTGTTTGTTTTGTGTATTGGAGTCGTCCTCTGTATTTGAGGTCTAGAGCTGTTCTTTAAGTGAAAGTGACAAGGCCGCACTTTAAAACTATGTAAAAAAAGTACGATCTCTGCAAGATCAGACTCTGTAAGTGAGCAATTTGTTCACTTACAAAGCACTTACACCACACTCAAATGTGGTTGGTGGTCAAATGATGGGAATCCGGTCTTGAGAAGGTTGAATTTTGGATTTTACCTTTTTAGAAATCTCGCCTTGGCTAAACCGGATTTTAGATCACTTTCTATTTGAAGTGGAATTCTAGTGAACTCATCCCAAAAATCACGCCACGCTGGCACCCCGAGTTGACCGTTGGACGTGGCGCCGACGTGGCGCATGGGAGGTCATTTTTAGAAATATTTTTGGATAGGTTTGTTTTTAAAATTAAGCTTAATTCAAAATTTTGTCCATCCTTTCGACATTATGTAATTGCATCTAACAAGCAATACAATATCACACTATATTTCTGTAAGTTTTTGAAAAAAAAATACAGATACATCATCTGTCCCAGCGTTCACATCGAAAAGCCTTCTCGAAAGTGAACGCTCGCAGCAGCATCCATGAGACGATTCCCGAACCAGCAATCCCTCAGTCCCTCCAATCAATCTTCAAAAGGATGATACCGAGAATTCCCATGAAGCAAATGATACCGAGAACTCCCATGAAGTCATTCAAAGCCGAAAGTCGGAGTGAAGACAATCAGACATGTGAGATGATAATGGAATCAAAGTCACCACCGCCTTTACCCTGTACAGCCCCCACTCCTCCCTCAGCATGCCATCATGAAAGAAAGATTCCAAACGTCAACCAAAATACTAGACCAATCTGATCAGGGGACCAGATGAACAGACCAGGTTGAAACGAGAATCCTACCTATCTTCCTAGCAGCAAGGTCTTGTCGCAAAGATCGATGTTTCTCGACAAGCCCATCGCAAAGACTGATATTTCACGACAGCCAAACTTCTGAATATCAAGAGTGCAACTATTTTTATCCTATCTTTCCTCTACTAGACGAAGAAGAAGAAAGACATTGCAACCCACGAGAACAAGAAATTTGGGACAAGAAATTCTTTAGAAGATGGGCCGATTTAATCCCAAAGAATCACCCCATTTATAGATGGAGAAGCCAGACCATTTCTATTCAATTTCTCAAATTTTCAAGAAGTCGATCCACGTTCCAAGATATTCAGCATGTCAAATAAGCAATCCCGAGATTTTCGGCATGTTGCAGCAACCAAATATCAACCGCCGCTGCTGCACGATCTCATTCATCATGACACCAAAATCTTATTCATTCATTAATTTCCGCTGTCCTCCAACCACAGTGCATCCAGATCAAGTTTCAAAGATGCGCAATAGTGAGTCAGATTCTCGTCCGCATCAACCTCCAGAAGAGTTCAGAATACGAAAAGTCTCCTCAAGTGCTCTCTCACGAAGTACAGAGGACGCTCCGACTACTCAGAGGAGTCATCATTCTAGAAGATCGAATTAGTTCGCTCCCCTCCTTCTCTCTCAGAGAAACCGAGAAGGAGGGGGCATCTATAGTGGTCAGATTTTGATCTTCATCATGTCGTGATACGTGTTTCACCTCGTCAGGAGAATTTCAATCAAGCAACAAACTCGACGTACCAGCAGACCCATTGCAGCCCAAGAAGAAAACCTGAGCATCTTCCTGAAGCCAAGAAAAGACCGCTCCTCCTTCTGAGGACACTCAGTTAATCCTGAGACTACTCCTTTGAAGGATATTCAGCTGTTCCCGAAGTCCCTCCTCCTTCCAAAGACACCTTTTCCCCGAGAACTCTCATACTCCCAACCGTCCTGAGGTCCACTCCTTTTCAGAGACTTCCGCTCTGAGCAAGATAATCACAACAACCGCCTTCCTTCATCTCCACCTGCAAATAGCTACAGCAAGAGGCCTCTTTAATTTTTGCCTTGAGTTACGCAGCCTGACTTTCCCCACGTTCGTAATATCCTGAGCAGTTATGGGATGGGCTGGATTCTTAGAAAAATTTTAGAATCAAGCGCTCACAATCGCAACTGTTACAACAACTCTGCACATGATGATCATTGCAATTACGCTAATCTCGCCAGCATTTCATCTGCCTAGGCCTATAATTTAGTACAAATAGACCTTCTCCTCCAGTGAGGAGGGTGGAATCCTAAAGAATTAACTTGTAACAGAATGTTGAGGACTCCTTGTAATCTCTTAAATTTAGTGGAATCTCTATTTGCTCCGTAGTTTTTCCCTCCTCAAATCTTTCACGTAATTATCTGCTGTTTGCGTCTGATTTACACCTATTCACAATTTCAGTAGAAAAATTCCCTCGAGGAATTTACCTCTACAATCCAAAATAAGTATTTTGGCATTATCAATTGTACGGCAATAGCATAGTAATTTAGTAGTTTTAGTTTTATTTATTAATTTTTGTTACGCTAACTCGTGATGTCATACCATCTTGAGTTTGAGGGGGATGTTAGATATTAAGTAAGCAATTAATTAGTAGTTATTTAGTTATTAAATTCTAATAGGATTTAAAATATGATATAGTCCTAGTAGTATTATGAGTCAGTTTAAGTATGATTTAGTCTTGTATGGGTCTATATAAGGAGGGGATTCCTCATGAATTTTATATAATTGTATTTTTGTAACTCTTCTCAATATCAATAAGTATGTAGTCTTTCGTAGTTTAACACAAGTATCTCAACGTGCTCTCGTAAAGGATTGTACAATCGATCCTTTTCCTATCTAGATATTGTAGGTTATTTTGATACTCATTGACCTAGAAATCCTCCTAATAAGTGCTTTGGTATTAGTTAGTGTATATTTATTACATGTAATCTATTAACATGGAAAAGAAACAGTGTTATCATGCAGCCTAGTGCTAAAGTAAAGTACGTATCCAAGATCTATGCTACTTGTAAGAAGATGTGGATTCAATCTCTTCTTTGTGAAATGGGTGTGACAACAATCTTGTTTTTCATGAGAAGATGAAGCATATTGAAGTTCTCTCATTTTATTAATCACGGTGATGCAAAATTGAGTTTAAATTTTTGTCCAAAGAATTTTGTTTTCTTTGCAGACAACTAACTGTTGAAACCACGGTCATAACTGACCTTTCTACATAACATTGCTTCTAACACAAAAAGGGAGAGGAAGGAAAAGACATAAAAATCATTTGACAAATGTTGCCTTAATTTTCCAGTTTTTGGAAGAAGAAAATTACCTATGAGAGGCCATGATTAGATTTTTTTTTAAGAAAAAATAATAATAGGGTAAAAAAGATGATTTGCATGATAAATAAAAGATGTGAATGAGTGAGAGTTGAGAAAGCTTCTATGATTTTTGTGAGTCAATTGACTCTGATTATTTGTGATGATGATGACCCATCGTGGAGATAGACGTAAGACTATTCACCGCAGATAGACTCTCCTTGTTATCAAATTTGTGAATAAGATCAGAAATAGGGGAACCAATCTGGAGCTCTTTTGGTGTGTGTAATCCCTTTGAGGATTATAATAAAAGAGAAGAGAAAGCAAATAAGAAGAGGAGCTGCAACATATCTAGGGAAAAGAAAATTACCATGATGTGTGAAATGCCAAGCAAAAGGGAATAACCTCATCTAAGTAAATATCAAAGGAAAAATATTACCATTAAGTGTGAAATGCCAAAGCGGAGTAACCTCATCTAAGTAAATATGGTATGCCACAGTGACATGACAAGTTGTTGTGACTTGTGTCCAAAGAATAAGAAAGAAAATATTCTCTCTTTTACTATATAAAATAAGAAAACTCCCTAAAAGTCAAAAAACAGGGGTGTCACACTACCTCTTCTCACTCAAGCATAAGAGGCTCATCAACAACCACTCGTTATTGTTTCTTATTTTTAAAATAATTATGAATAGTGCATGTAATCCACAGTCCAAGAATCACAGACAGACTTTTGAGCACGGCTCACTTCTACAACTCAGACAAGTTGATGACTAGGAGTACTGATTGCATCTCACTTTTGCATATTTACTGTCACACTTGCACGTTTATCCTTAATCATTCCTTATTTATTTTACTATTTAATTCTCTTTTTATTTATGGTGTGTAGATATTTTAAAAAGAAAGATAAGAGTAGAAGAAACTTCTATACTATCCAGTTATCCTATCTAAATTTGAATTTCAAATTTAATCAATTTGAAATAAAGATGAAGAGAAGGATAGAAGAAGATAATCCCTATCCTAATTCAGAGAAAAAGGAGATAATCAATTCAAATTAGGTTGCTTGAGCTCCAAGTCAAAGATAAAGACGAAGAATTTAAATTAAACTCAAATTTATAGATAACTTGTTTTCTAAGTTATCTAGGAAACAAGATTATTTTAAATTCCGGAGTTCAAACCAAAATTCTAAGGATATATCATCAAATGGATGGACCAGATTAAGCCACGCACCAAAATAGTCCCAAACTCTCTTATATTGCCGCGTAACGCAGCTTTCTTCTGCCAGTTGGCTTGGTGGTTTAGTGTGAGAGTTCGACTGGGATTCTACTTCTTATTTTTTTCTATAAATAGTACCCCAAAGGCAGCAGAGGAGGGTATCTCAAATCTAATCTTGAGATCTAACTTAATATTTCTCTTTAGTCTCTTCTTTAAATGACTGTTGTAATTTTTTAGTTTCAATTTGAGAAATATTTGTAAAGAAGGAATGATTGTACTTTGATGGTGACAGCTCAAAAAAACAAGGTTCTATTATTCTTTTCAAGTTTTTTCATTGTTTAATTGCTTTTTTTATTTGCTTTCTTTATTTTGCTTTCTTTACATGCTTTGTTAGTTTAATTTCTACTATGCATAGCTAAATCTTCTTCATGGCTTATCAGTCTCTACCCACCACTACTTCTAATTCTATATTAGAATAAGCCGATTGAACCATATGCATGCTTAAATCCTAGAAATAGCTATACTCTTGAAGGCACATGATGATAGCTAAATTTATTATTTGCTAATACTTCCCAATGATTTTTCTTGTTCTATATTTAGATAGCCTTGATATAGTTTTTATGATTCAAAAATGAAGTTTAATCTAAGGTATAGTTTTTATGATTCAAAATGAAGTTTAATCTAACATAGGTTAGTAAGTTAGTGGTGGTAAATGATTAGTAAGTCATTTTCTTTTAATTCATTTCAAACTCTAATCTTCAAAACCAAATCATATCTTCATCTACTCTCTACCTCTAACACTTAACATAGACTTTTTCTTTCTTTTTCAAAGAACAACTATTAACCTACTTAGTATTTTAAAAAAATACCGAAAAACTTCTATCGCATTTTTTCATATAGATTCGACCCGCATAGCCCTTACTACCGCGGATATATTGTGAAAGACAGAGACACACCTTCATCCAGATAACATCTTTCTAACTCTTAACTTTTTTATTTTTTTTCAGCAATCAAATTTTGGCATCGTTGCCGCTGAGGGAACAATATTTCTTTTATTTACTAATTAGTTAACTTTTCTTTTCTGTTTTCATATACAGGGGCAAATCACAGGAAATTGAATTTCACAGAACGTCAACAGAAGCTAGATGACTTTGCCCTAGAAGGCAAAGCACCAAACTCCACCACAAAGCAGCGCAAACACGACAATAGCCGCGTTTTGCAGCAAAATAAAAGAGTTGGTCACCCTACTCTTCGCAGGGTGATTGAATTGCAATTCTAAAGTATCTACAGTTACTATTTCTCCCTTTTACCCTGTTGTACACACTAATTCTAATCCAACAGTAATCAGTGCTTGTAATTGTTTAAAACACGGTTAGACGTTACATCCTAGGGAATTCGTTTAATTCTATTTTTTTAAATTACTGTTGAAAAGTGTTGGAGATAAGTTACTTTTGCATTGCATCTAGAATAGGAAACACTTTTGGGTGATTTATATTGCTTTAAGTGTTACTTAGCTATATCCTTGCACACTTGCACGAAAACGAATTAAGGGCAAATCCCATAAAAAAGATAAAGTGGAGAAGTCATGATCCTCCCTTGACCCGCAAACCATCTCCTCACTCACTAACTCATCCTAATTAAAATTTGAGTAGACACTAGTCCTATGGACACCTCAAACTCAATAGGAGATTGACCTAAAGAGGAAGTTGTTAGAATTTAACTCTTGCCAAATTATTGACTAAGGTAGGAGATTGAGGGGAGAAACCTCGAAAGTTGGTGATTTAGCTTAATTAGGCTCGTCGCTCTTGGCGCGGACACCTCCCATCAATCTTGCCACCTGCGTGACCGATTAATTTATAGTTAGATTCTGCAATATACCTTCCGTAGACAGTCTAACTAGTTAGGAGTCGTCTAGGCCTAAAGTCTACCCTAACTTAAGTTAGATTTTTTCTTTTCTTTTGTTTTGTTTGTTTATTTATTTGTTTTGACATTTCTTGAGTAATATGGATTATAACCATAATTTTTCTAACTTTAATAATAATTTATATTTTGCTTCGATCTCTTTCCACCCGAATTACACCAACCCAGCATGGCATAACTTTAACCAACAATATTTTAACCAACCAAGTATATCGAGTTGGTCTTATCCGAATCAACGTATGCCCCAACCCTGATATTACCAACAAAATTGGAATAATCATCATCTCCACTCTTCAACGAGTAGATGGGGATATAACGCCCCCGAGCCAAATTGTCAACCACCTTTCCAACAATATCTTCATATACCCATTTTCCCAAACAACTAACAGAAGAACAAATTTTAGAAGAGTTTGAGCGATAAATTAAAAAGCTAGAAGACACACGAGCAAGAACATACCAAACTCAAGATCCTTATTCTAGTTTCCAAGCCCCACCACAACAAGAAGAATATACCGACTTAGAAAAGAGTATGGAGTCCATGATTCAATTCCAAAGTGATCCATTCGATATGATAGAAGTAAGACTTAGTCGATTGGAAAACATGCGTAGGAATGAGAAAACTCTCCCTACCCAATCTTTGACTATTCACGACACTTCTAGCCATATTGATGAAAACTAAGAATCATGCTATCTTGAAGACTTAGACCCAAGATTCAATTTCACCACAAAACTTTGAACTTGACTAATACCAACCCATTGAAAAATTGGCGAGTTTTCATTTAAATGAAATTGAACTTGAAGATAAATGTGACACCAATTTTCAAAGTTGTGATTCAGTTCCACTTTTTGAATCTATATTCACTCTGGTATCTTCACCCGATTTAGACCCAATTTCTGAGCCCACACCGATTCCTTTCCTTACAGATTTTGAACATAAATCACTTATTTTGGATAGTCACGTTCTATTGTTGGGAAATGAATATGAACATCAATTGTTTGATTTGGACCAAACTCTTGAACCGAATCCGACGCTTGAACCTAAACTTGATTTTCCCGAGTCAGTATTGATTCCCAAACCCACAACACTTGAGCTCAAATCAACCATTCCTTCAAATCACATTCCATTGTCGGACTTATGTGTAGACAATTATGACTCTGAGAAGATATTTCAAGATTGATCAAATAACGGAGATGATTTTCATGTTAGGATTTTCCATGTTCCTAGTCATAATGGGGATAATAAAACTGCAAATAAGAAAGAGGTCATCAAAGGTGGGTTCCTTGAGACTCCACGTTAATTAGATTGGGTAGCAATGCTTGGCCCAATCCGACCACCATCAGAGCCACCACCTTGAGGTAACATTTTGCCTTCTCTTTCTTTTTTCAAACATACATGCATTCATTCATACATTGAAAACAATGCATGACATAGGTGTAGGAAAGGGTTTACTAACATGGTAATATATGTAGGTTAACTAACAAATTTTTTCTTTTGAAAAAGAAAACAATATTTTGATTTATTTTTGTAAGTAATTAAGTTAATTTTAACTTTTAAGGAATAGGAAAATCACAATTAGGATTTCTTTATACTTGGTCAAAATAAGATTACCAGTTTCATTCTTAGGATTAGAAAGAAAAATTGAAAAAGTAATTTAGTCTTGATTTTTTTACCTTGATGAAATATATATTCTTTATACACTTACACACTTAGGATTCAAAACAAAGACTCTTGTGTTTTAGAAATAAAAATAAATTAAAATATATATATATATGAAAATAAACAAATCTAATTATTGATTAGCTAGGTGTTTTAGCCTCAGCAAGCCTTAGTATTTACGCGAAAGGTAATTAGGTAAGTTTAGAAAAAAAATATATAAACATAATATATGTATTAGCATATCTAATAATCAATTAGATAGGTATTAGAGCCTCAAGAAGTCTTGATACTTACACAAAAAAAATTAGATGAGCTATACATATTAAAAAAAGAAGTACTTAAAGGGCAACGAAGTGGTAATATTTTGAATCTTCTTTCCAAAAAAGAAAAAAAGAGAAAAAAAGGTAGGCATAAGAGTTGAAGTTGAAGAATCTTGAGTCAAAAATTCTCGATCACAAAAAAGCATATGACTTAGGGTAAAATAATATACTAGATTGGAAATTCAGTGTGAATCCTTACCTAGATAGATTACAAATTTTCAAATAGAATACTAAGTATAGGAATGAATAAATTGGTGATCCTAAGACTTATAGATTACTTGATTTTTACAAAAATACTTTAAATATTTGCTCAATTTCAAAAATGAGCTTTCGAAAATACTAACACTTTATTTTTTTCTTTTACAAATTTTGTGCGTATAATTCACTGAAAATCCTCACGAGACAAAACTCGTCTGTTTAACGGCTTGTTGCACGTGCTAAGTGCAATCGTGATTCTTAGGAAAGCGAGTTAGGTTAGTTTAGAATTTTTTTTAAGTTTTGCTCGCGGACAATCAAAAGATATGTGTGGGAGTGTGATTGCATCTCAATTTTGCATATTTACTGTCACAGTTGCACATTTATCCTTGATTGTTCCTTATTTATTTTGCTATTTAATTCTCTTTTTATTTATGACGTGTAGATATTTTAAAAATAAAGATAAAGAGTAGAAGAAGCTTCTAATCAATCCAATTATCCTATCTAAATTTGAATTTCAAATTTAATTAATTTGAAATAAAGATGAAGAGAATGATAGAAGAAGATAATCCCTATCCTAATTCAGAGATAAATGAGACAACCAATTCAAATCAGATTGCTTGAGCTCTAAGTTAAAAATAAAGGAGGAGAATTTAAATTTAAACTCGGATTTATAGATAACTTGTTTCTTAAATTATCTAGGAAAAAAGATTATTTTAAATTCTAGAATTTAAATGAAGATTCTAAGAATATAACATCAAATGGTCGGACCAAATGAAGCCACACACCAAAACAGAATCCCAGACTCCTCTATATTGTCGCGAAAACGCGCTTTGTCGCGTTTCCATGATTTTCTTCTGGCGGTTGACTTGGCGGTTTCGTGTGAGTTCAATTAGAAATCTACTTCCTATTTCCCCTATAAATAGCACCCCAGAGGCAGCAGAGGAGGGTATCTCAGATCTAATCTTGGGATCTAACTTAGGATTTCTCTTTAGTCTCTTCTTTAAATTTCTGTTGTAATTTTTAGTTTTAGTTCGAGAGAGAAATTTGTAAAGAAGGAAAAAAGTGATTGTACTTTGATGGTGAGAGATCAAAAAAATAAGATTCTACTGTTCTTCTTTTCAAGTTCCTTTCATTATTTAATTGCTTTCTTTATTTGCTTTCTTTATTTTGCATTCTTTACATGCTTAGTTTTTCTACCATGCATAACTAAATCTTCTTCATGGCTTATTAGTCTCTACCCACCACTACTTCTAATTCTATATTAGAATAAGCCGATTGAACCATATGCATGCTTAAACCCTAAAAATAGCTAATACTCTTGAAGGCACATGATGATAGTTAAATCTATTATTTGCTAATACTTCTCAATGTTTTTTCTTATTCTATACTTAAATAGTCTTGATAGTTTAATGTTGGTTATTCTTATTATTCTATGCTTGAGAAACTTTGATAGTTTAATGTTAGGTCTTGATAAGAGATTATTTCAAATAGGGTTTCTCCATCTTATGTATATTACTTGAATTGAATGCAACTCTAAGATATAGTTTTTATGATTCAAAGTGAAGTTTAATCTAGTATAGGTTAGTAAGTTAGTGATGGTAGATGATTAGTAAGCTATATTCTTTTAATTCTTTTCAAAACCCTAATCTTCAAATCAAATCATATCTTCATGTTCTCTCTACCTCTAACACTTATAACATAGACTTCTTTCTTTTTCAAAGAACTATTAACCTACTTAAAGTTTAAAAAATACTGAAAAGCTTCTAGCATTCCTCCCTGTGGATTCGACCCGCATAGCCCTTTCTACCGCAGATATATTACGAAAAACAGAGACACGCCTTCATCCATATAACATCCTTCTAACTCTTAACTTTATCTCTATTTTTCAGCAATCAAGTACGGCCTTACATACTGGCCTACGAAGTAACGGTGAGGGCTTACAATAAGAGGATGGGCTAACTTAAAATATGTATTATGTTTTATGGTCTCCCATCTACTAGCTCTAAAATTTGCTTATAAATAGAAGCCAATTCCAGAAGGTTAGGCGCAGCTCTGAGCCTCATATGTTCATCTCCTATAGCAATAATCCTTATAGTTCATCTATTTAGCCCTTTGCTTCCTATATTGCTCGTAACCTCAACTTTGGTCTAAACAAATCTTATTCAAAGAGCTCCAGGTTTGTGTCAGTTAGCCCATCCCCCTATTATAGACTCTTATCGCTACTTCAAGGGCCAATATGTAAGGTCATATACTCCCAGCCGTCAACTTGACTGAGCAGTAGAAGTCAATATGCTCAAAAGTCTATCTGCAATCTCTGGGTTAGGGATCGCACATATTGTTCATAATTATTTTATGAAAAACAGTCACGAGTGGTTGCTAATGAGTTGCTCGTGACTGAGTGTGAGAAAAGTAGTGTGGCATATATTAAAAAGGAGAATAATTTTTTCTTTATCATTTGGACGCGAGCCACAATGACTTCTCATGTTACTATGGCAGACCCTCTTTTGACATTTCACACTTCATCATAATTTTCTTTTCCTTTGATATTTACTTACATGAGGTTCCTCCCTTTTGCTTGGCACGTCATATTTCATGGTAATTTTCTTTTTCCTTGATATGTTACATACCACTCTGCCTACACTAACATCTATACTCTAGCTTAAAGCAAAGTACTCAAGAAATAAAGATTGTTTATGTAATATTAATATAAGGATCTATTTTATAATAATGTATTTTTCTTAATGTATTTCTCCTAAACTATATAAATAATGAGCCACATTTAGTTTGGGGCATGCCATCTTTCTATCATAACATGCTCGATCTCGATGGTCAAGTCTTAAAAAGACCTCAATAAGGAGCTTGATATGTTATGCATATCTATTTTCATACTTATATATCTTTTAAAACCACATCACTGAATGTCTTAACTTAAATGAAGCTTTATAGTCCTCATCCATCTTCCTTGTTTTTTTTTAAATTGAAGAGTATTGTTCCAAAAAAATAAGCAAAAAAACAAAATTTTTGTTTGTTGAAAGGATCCTCTATTCTTTAGACTCTTATTTGTAAATAAAATTTTGAGCTTCAGCTTGGCTTGAGCTTGTTTGTTAACCTAAGCTCATTCAGATAAAGGTAAATTTCACTAAGCCCATTTGTCACTAAGCCCCCCCCCCCCCAACTTTGAGGTTTCTCACATAAACCTCCTATATTGCTTTTTCTCTCAAGATGCCCCCTCATGCCTGACTAAGTAAATTGTCTTAACAGAACTCATAAAAGGACAAGTTACCCCCCCCCCCCCCCCGCATTGCGGGTTATTGGTTAAGATCTATACTGGCAGGTTTATTTATTAAGGGTATACAATGGGTTTACACCCTCTCTTTCCTTCTGTGTCCTAGTCTACCTTTAAACCATGAACCTATCATTTAACCCTATCTCTGTCTAACCCATGACCCATCATCCTCCCATATGATTCTTATCCATTTCCACTCTAAAACTAAAAAACGCATTTCTTTTATTTTTGTCAAAACCCTAAGGTAGGTTCAGTTTTTAGTAACGTGATGCGGATCTATGAGAGGTTCAAGTAGTAATGGGGAAGTAGAAAAATGACAAATATATAAATTATGGATTTTGGTGAGAAGTGAGGAAAATGAAGATGGAAGAAGAACGCTTCGTTTTTTTGGATCCAAAATTTTGATTTAAAGTTTAGAATGTGCGAAAGAAGGCAATGCAATTTAAAAAGGTAAAAAAATATTATGGGTTTGGTTAGATTTAGAGTTAGAATGTTGGAGGAGAAAAGGATGTGGGTGAAAAAGATGAAGAAACAAGAATGGCCCCGTATCGCTTCATTAGTTAGGTTAAGTTCAAAAAATTAAGTTGTTAATTGACTTCAAAGGAGTATTGTAATCACAAATGGTGATAATCACCGTCAAAATAATGGAGTTGACAAAACCAAAATACATTAGGAGTCTTGTTGAAAGCAAAAAAAAATAGGAAGCGTATGTGAGAAACCCCCTAAAACACAAAAGGTTAGTGAAATTTACCCTTTAAATAAATGAATAAACATGAAACCTAAAGCTCAGCTCATTCAGCTCATTTTAAAACGGTAGCTCTAGTTGAAGCATTTCTAAAAGCTAGGAAATTATTAGAATTATATATCCACCACTTTGAAAGTGGTAAAAGAAGAAATTTAGGCAGAAGATAAAACCAAAAGCCATGCACATTCTCTGTAAATACAGACACCACCTTCTCAAACATTTCGCAATAATCTAGTTCCATGTCCTCTGGACATGGTATATGGTGGGTCGCATCTCAGGTTTTTCGTATGTATGTTTGAACTGCAAAAATGGTATCCAATCCAAAATCTTGACTCGAATCCTATCTCAAAGAACATGAGGTCAGTTCAGTTCCTAGAACCCATTGTTTCAGTACCGTTATATGGAAAGATTAATTGTACCTTCAGTTTCTGTTCTAGATAAGACTTTGATCAGATTATCCATGTACTTTTGAGCAGTGTCATATGCCTCGTACACGAGCATAAAAACATAATTGCCAAAGAATACTAAAAGGTATTTTTGTCCTCAAATTTTTTCCGCTAAACCTCTGGGAGGTGCTTACTAGCAGAAGGGTATGTATGCAAAATATTCAAAGAAAGAAGGAAATATATGACAATACTCATAAAACATATGTAATATTGTTTGAATTAAAGGACAGATATGATAAAAGCCCTTTATTGTATTAAGTTCCCAGAATGATTTACAAGATAAAAAAAATCTTAATCAGCCAACCGTAAGGCACATGGTGGGCAACATCACTCAGCTTCTCAAGTTACTTTTGTATATTTGATTATTAATTTATCATTAGAGGAATCCTATTCATTATAGTCATGGTTTTTACTACTACTTCTTACACAAGAATTACCACTTTCCTTCAATATAAATGAAACTAGAATTATAATTGTACAATATAA
Source organism: Agave tequilana (assembly GCA_038442645.1). Taxonomy (NCBI): domain Eukaryota; kingdom Viridiplantae; phylum Streptophyta; class Magnoliopsida; order Asparagales; family Asparagaceae; genus Agave; species Agave tequilana. The sequence continues at coordinate 102,779 of JAVJIF010031525.1, forward strand.
TTGTTAGTGCATCTAAAAGTTTCTAGCTACCTCATTACCATCCCTAAGTAAAAAAGTGTTATCCGCGATCAAACTCTGAACATCCCTCATATCAAATAGATAATCAAAATTACTGAGTCTATCAGTATCACCACACCATCACTTTGACTAGGAATGGTATTCTCCATCTCATTTGGAATTGGCTCTAATTCCACCTGTATGCCCGATATCTTTAAGAGGATCAATTGATTATATTCTAACTTCCCCTAAGAAACATTGAATTGGAGAGCATTTTTTTCATAGTCTTCATGCCCAAGCATAGTCCTTGGAATATAACATACCCTTGCAAGATAACATCCTTGCAATCAGAATGATAAGATACCCTTGCAATTGCCCTCAGAATGATAAGATATTCTTTAATCACCGAAAAAAACAACCTAAATTTTCCCTCCATGTTGACATACCGTGATATCAGGAATTGTAGGTAACCCCAAAACAAATAGCAACACTCATTTGCAAACACTTCGTTAAAGAGCATGCCAAGATCAATATTTTCAACTTATATCCTTGTACAGTGAACTATAAAATTCTTCAATAATAACAAAATTGGACGACACTTCATATACCCACCAAGGGAAAAGCACAATATATGAAACCAATTAATAACACCGATTACCTTATTCACTGTCCCCGAAACATGCTGTTCCCCGACCTTTTCCTCCAATTCAGTCTTGACCCAAAACAAAAAAAAAATGGAACTTTTGGATCAAAGTTTCAATTTAAAGAGGAAGAAAGGAAAAAGATTGCATATTTGATGGGAAATTAATTACCTGGGCGGTGTAGGGATAAAGAAAGAGCACAGCGAGCACGGGCTTAGGGACCATCTCTAAGAGCTCGTCATCGAAACCGTAGACATCATTGAACTCCACTTCGTCTTCGGGAACTCCGAGGCCCCAAACGAACTGCGGTGGAATTGAACAAATTAGAACGGGGAAGGGGATTCCAGTTCGCGATGAGACCAAGGGGGGAAAAAAATTAATAATCGAAAGAAAGATGGATTTAGTATTAGCTAAAAGAATTGGGAGCAAAAAGGGAAAGATGGGAACCTGATTCATGACATCGGGGTTTGCTTCGAGTGGAAGCCACCGCTTATTCGACGCTTCGGCCATCTGTTCGCTCCTCTCTCTCTCTCTCTGTGACTGCGAACTCTGGAATAACGAGGGAAAAGAGGCAGAGGGCCTCCTATTTATAGAGCAACACATAAGTCGTGTCACGTGAGTTCCACGTGCGTACACAGTTTTGTGTATTTAGGGATGTTAATCGAGTCAAAGCTTAATGTTGTTCATATTCGTTCAATTATTTATCCGAGCTTAAAATTTTGTTCAAGCTTAGCTTGTTCAGATCATCAAACGACTCTGAGTGAGCTTCCAACGAGCTCGAGGCTGCTTAAGGTTGTTCATATTCGTTCTATTATTTATCCGAGCTTAAAATTTTGTTCAAGCTTAATTTATTTAGGTTATCAAACGAGATTGAGTGAGCTTTCAACGAGCTCGAGTAGAACCTCGACCTTTTTATGCTAATACTAAAAGATACATTTTAAATTTTCATTAGAAAATACTGTACACATTAAATTTTAAGACGTACGCAATGACTGGCAAGAGTATGTAATATCATTTTGAATAATAAATCTAAGCATATATTCTAAAATTATATATTCTATTTCAAAATAGTTCCTCTTAAGTCTTTCAATAAGTGATAATAGTTTCCAATCAAATCCAAAAGAAGATGATATATCTACATGAAGGATATATTTTCCAAAAAAAAGGAGGAGAAGAAAAAAGAAAAAAATGGATAAAGAAACTTACATACTGTTTCAAGAAGATAAATTTGATTTCTAGAAAAAGAAGTTTAGGGTTCTTGCGGTAATAAGCAAAAAAGAAGGAAAAGAAAAAAAGATGCAAGATTTGGAGAGAGAGAAAGTTTTAAAAAAAACGTATTTTCTATTTGGGGTTAAGGCAAATTTTCTTTTCTATTTAAGGTATAGGATAGGTAATTTTTCTTTTTTTTTTTAGAAAAAAAAATATTATTACATTGAACTGATAATCGATTAAAATACTAGAGTGGATGCTATATAGAACTCAATAAAACAGATTCAAATACCAGTTTATTGAGCCTTTTTCTGGATGAGCTCAAGTTTGACCCCACCTGAGCCTCGACGAGCCACTTACGAGGCGAGAGCCGAATTCTGCTCAAGCTTGTTCATTCATTGTACCGATTTTAGATCATTGTTCAAGCCTGGTACAATTAAATTATTGAAACAAGCCTAGACGAGCTTTTTTCAAGTGATCTCGAGCCGAGGCTCGAGATTTCTGAGCCCATTAACAGCCCTATGTGTATTTGTGCTCTCTTTTCTTTTTGGCTAAATTGCACTAAGATACAACAAAGTGTTACCAACTTTACACTTAAATAACTTAATATTTTTTTATTGCATTTAAATACCTAATTATTTCCAAGCCTTAGAACTTTACTACTCTATGCTAATATTTTGTCTTAGATCCAAGTGGAATATTGTCACAAGTAAAGAACTTAATATATTTAAAAATTTTGGCTAAATTGCACTAAATACTTCAAAGTTAAACTAGATTTGCACTTAAATATCCTATTGTTTTTTCCTGCACTTAAATATGTTAGCCCTATTGTGTTCATAGTTTGATTATGACCAGTTATTAAGCTGCTTATGTACTAACAACTGCTATTCTAGTCTACTTATTTTTTTGATTTAGGTCAAAGCACTTAGGATGGGTTGAAAAGAACAGAGCGCATATTATAAACTTATAATGAACGTGGTGGCAAAAATCTAGCTCAAGCTATTTAATTTATCAAGTCAAATCTATTGGTGCTAGAGTGATGGCCAAAGATTACTGAATCTATTTAAGTAAATTATGTAAAGTAAGAAGAACTAAGGAAAGAATTTAATTTTGCACTAGAATCTATATTCATACTTGTGCATATAAGTTTCAACTTGATTTCAAGTATGATTTCTCTCAAAAATTTATTGATATGCCCAAAAGCTTTTAAAGTGTGTTTATATTATTTATTTGGTCCTATCTACTTTGATTTTATATCTATTTGAACTTATACAAATTATTTATATTTTTATATAGGCATTTAAAATCATGCTTTTGTGAGTTTGGGGTCATTGGTATTTATGGCAGCAGGATGAGTGACATTGGATCGACCGCTAGCACTCAGTGAGATCCACACGAATCGACCAACACTCTTTTCATCGCTTCATCCATCAGAGTTCAGTACTGTTAGGGTAAGCATGGAGCTACCGCCACTTCCTCTGCCACTCCTTCCGCCAGTTGCAAAGTGATAACCTAACTCTCAAGTTGGGCTTGGATTGACCACCCAGCCTGAAGTCCAATTTGGACAGTAGCTAGATCAATCACTAGGTCAATCTAGTTTATGAAAAATTAGAGGGAATTTTTGAATTAACTTTTAGTTATGTATTTTCTATTTAGTACAAGTCAAACCAACAGTACAAGAGTTTTTTACCATTGAGATTTTAACTTTGCCAACAAATCGATTGCGGGATCATCTGTTGGAACTATTTTTTTATCTAGGTTTTTGTACTTGCTAACAACGGATCGACTAGGCCCTTTTGACGGTCGACCAGTTGTACACAATTTTGCAAACTTGAGAAGATTTCAAACTTATTTTTTGGATTAAATTTGTTTTCACCTAACCTTATCGCCTCCTACCTGTAATACTAGTTTGCTCTTTTTTATTACCAACCAAGCGAGAAAATGTTTACAAATAGAATTCACTCACAAAGATCTTAAGCAAATACTTTTTAGAGCTTATTTTAACTTTGCGAATGGATCGACCGATGGATCATTTGCTGGAACTATTTTTTTATTTTGGCTTTTGTATTTGCTATCAACAGATCGACTCAACCTTTTTGGCGGTTAACCGGCTGTACACAATTTTGCAAACTTGAGAAGATTTCAATCTTATCTTTTGGGCTGAACTTGTTTTCACCCTGATCTTATCTTCTCCCACCTATAATACTAGTCTGCTTTATTCTTTTACCAACCAAAAGAAAAAACTTTTGCAAATTATATTCACTCACAAAGATCTTAAGCAAATATTTTTTCAGAGCTTATTTCCTATTCCATTCAAAATTCAAAAAAGTGATAGGCTTTCAAGTTCTTTTGATTGAGAAATTGTTCTTTACTCTCTACACTTCTCTCTCAATAATTTTCAAAGTTCTCATATATTCTAGATCTAAGCTTTCATCTTGATTTTCATTCTTTTAGATCTATAGTGCTAAGTTAAATTTGATCTTGATTCTTCTTGCTCCTAGAGCCTAAAAGTTGTAATCTTTCTTTGATATTTGCACTATATTTTTTCTTATCTTATTAAAGAACAAACTAATATTTGTGGAATCTTGTTGTAAGAAAATCTAACCACTTGAAAGTGGATTGGTGTAAGGTCAAGATTTCTAACCAGAAAGAAAGTCGGCAAGGTTTTGTGCTTCTACTCGTAAATGAAGCAAGTGTAAAGTCTAGGTTTCTATCAAAAAATGAAGTTGGCGTAAAGGTCTACCTTTCTAGCAAAAATGAAGCAACCAATTGAAGATTGGGTTGAAATCCTAGAGAAGAGGCCTTTATGTATTGAAGTGGACCGGTTGGTGGCTGAACCACTATAAATCGCGTGTCAAATCTTCATTAATCCCCCTCTCTCTTACTTACTTTATTGCTATTGCTACATTGCTTTACTTGTTGCTATAGCTTTATTGTTTCATCCAATTAAAATTGGGCATTAATTGTTTAAATTGATTGAAAACTTTATTAACCCCCCTCCAGGGTTGTCGCATTAGTTTTGAAAATACCCTATTGTTTATGAGATTTAGCAATTTATTACCCTCTATCAGACTGACACAATTCTCCCTTAGCTTCATAGAAAAATTCTCATAAGAGAACTTAATATAATTCGATATTTTCGTTCCTAAGATATCCTCAGCAAACACTCCTCTTTTTTTTCGTGTTCATCTTCTTGTTATCAAACAAACTTCAACAAGTTAGAGGAGTGCAATAGTTTCTCCATATATTTAAGTATGAGAAATATAGAATCAAAAAACAAACCTTAACAAAAAAGATGGACACACGAGAAGGCTCCCCCTCTTCCTTTTGTGCTAGGGTTTCATGGAATGTCTTCCTCTACCCAGGCCTGCCCGTCCATAGCCACTGTCCTTCCTCAAATAGATCCCTCCCCCTCTTCCTTTCGCTCTGCTTTCTAACGTTCGTCGAGACAGATCTCTCCATTATCACTTCCCCCCAAAAATCTATCGAGACTTCATCAATTATTCCCCGACTCTGTTGTCGTTCCCGTGCCACTCATAAAAGAAGGCTCACAGGCCTGGTCTTCATCTATTATTGAAAATTTTTTGGGTAGACCAATTTTTGCTGATAAGGTTCATCATTGCCTCTCTTAGCTCTGGTTGCCCTCCAATGAATTATGGGTTCTTCTTATTTCAATTCACCTCACCAGTGGACAGCGATTAGGTCCTCGTTAATGGATCATGGGTCCTCGATGAGCTACTTTCTCGCTGGAGCCTTAGACTCTCAGCTTTTGCCCCTCCCCCTACTGGCCTTCCAAGACTATTCTTTGGATTTACCTACCAGATCTCCCACCAGTGCTTTGTTGCCCGAAGGCCCATCACTCTAGTTTTGATGATGATCAACTCATGTAGTTATAGTACTAATGATCTTGTGTTTAATTAGTGACAGATTTATGATCAAGATCTTAGTAGGTGCATAGCTTCAACAAAGGATTTGAAATCAAGTTTTGGAGCTTGCACGATGTTTGGACCAAGTCAAGAAGGCTTCAAGTGAAATCTTCAAGAAGATAAAGACTTGAGTCTAGGTTTGTTTTAGAAGATTTTATTTTAGATAAAAGTAAGGATAGAATAGTTGGTGGATTGCTCAGTATATATTCACACACACTCTTGATAGTTTTATTTTTACAAAAGATTTTCTATTTTAGAAATACAAGTTTGTTTTTTGGTATTCTATTTTATATGTTTTAACCAAAACCATATTAGTGTTTAATGTCAAAAACATAGATATTTCACCTTGTTTGTGTAGTGGATCATATCCATACACCCTATGCTTTAAAAGAGTTTATAATATCTTTTTTTTGTACTTTGGAGAAGTTTGGAAAACATGCTTTAGAAAACAAATTTTGGAAAATACTGTTTTCGTTTTTAGCTAAAATTTTCAAGTTACAAAAATAGTCCAAATTATTTGTAACATGCCTTGATTTTGTGCAAGCATGTTTGTTTATCAAAGTATATTGGTAAAACTATTTTTGTAGATTTTCAGTATTTTATGGGATTTTATTTAAGCCAAAACGACCAACTTTTTAATCCCAGTTTTCTGTTTCCAGGCTTCAGCCGGTCGACCGACCCGTTGACCGAAGTCTGAAGTCGGTCGATCGTGCGGTCGACCGACGTGCACAGACATGCACGCCTTTGTGCACTGGAGGGCCGGTCGACCGACCCGTCGACCGCCAGAGAGCTTCTGCTCTCTGGAAAAACCCGGTCGACCGAGCGGTCGACCGACAGAGAATCTGCTCTCTGTTCCAGAGGCTCGGTCGACCGGGCCGGTCGACCGCTGCCCCAACGGTCAAAAAAATGACCGTTGGCGGTCGACCGGGCGGTCGACCGACAGCTTTGTCAGACCCCAACGGCTAGTTTTTCTAGCTCTATAAATTGGGGCATTTGGGGGCTGTTTTGATTAAGATTTCAAGTGGATTTTTACAACAGTTTTTCCTACTCTTTCAAGAGGTTTTCTCCACTTATTTGAGAGCAAATATTTTTCAATCAAAAGGGGAGTTTTATCAAGAGTGTTTTAGAAGTGAATTTCTTGAGTTTTCCTCCACCCTCTTTCCTTGTTTTCTCACACAAACACTTGACCACCATTGATTATTCATCTTATAGGAGTGTTGTAGTGAGATAGTTTTTAGGTGATCAAAGTGTTGTGATCACCAAGACTTGTTCTTTGTACTTTGAGGAGGCGGACAAGTGTGTTCGCGGTGTTTAGAGTTCGTGTGTGAACTCTTGGTTTGAGGTGCGGCCTCGGCGAGCTTGTGGGCTTGTGGTGTGTACGGACTAGAGAGAGTCCAAGGAGTTCTAGTGGGAACTTGTTGTAGGTGTTGCGGCACCGAGTGATCCGGGGGATCGATTATAGTGGAAATCCTTCGTGTGTCGAAGGCGGGGATGTAGAGCAAGTGTGCTCGAACCTCAAACAAATCCCTTGTGTTTGCGATTGCTCACTCTCTCTCTCTTTGTATCTTAATTGTTTATATCTTGTATTCTTGTCTTGTGCTTATCTTTATATGCTTGATATTCCTTGTGTACTCATATTGTTATATGCTTGGGGATTGTTTGCTAACACTTGTATTTAACCAAGAGAGCCAACGCGGCACCTCAACCCTTATCTAGGAGAATCTAGAGGAGTTAGTCCAGAGCCCTTCACGGGAAATTCGGCTACACTCTTGTGTTATACGTGGTGTTTAGTTTAAAAGTTTAGTTTAGGTCATAATAGTTTTTAATTCCGCATTATTTGGCATTTAGTGACCATTAGATTAGCCATCACCTATTCACCCCCCCTCTAGTGATTCTACATGCTTTGGACGAAAGCTTTCCTCACACTTACTATTGTGAAGGTCAATCACCTTGTTTGACTAGATGATACCATCGAGTTTCTTTCCCAATGTCGATATGCTTAGGTTGCCATCGAGATAGATACCTCTCGCCCTCTTCTTCCTGTGACAGACGTCCTCATCGCAGATCATGTTCCCCTTTTTGGCAAGCAAACCTTCAAACATGAGCATATCACCTTTTTGTTGACATTGTGGTTGTGTTGATCATTGCATGACCAACTGCATGCGTCAATATGCCCTGCAACACCCTCTGTTAGCCGCAACTCTATTGTCATCCTTCTGATATGATGTTGAGATGGCTAACTTGGTATACGTGCTCTCTCATTTGGCCAATTATAAGTGTAGGGGTCTGTAATACCCCATTCTTGGAATACGTACGCGGATGCGTATTATGATTTTTTGCGTGTATTTTTTCTATTTTCTCTATATTTATTTTTTCTTTTAACATCACTTTTGTTATTAGTTTGGTATCACATCTAGATTTTGTGAACTCAGAGTCAGCTCGAGTCTGAATCCAGGACCCGATCCACTAAAACTGATTGATTAACCTTCCTGATAGTTTAATTGGACTTATTTCAGTTCCAGATATTTATTTCTATATTTTGGATTTTTCAAAAATTTTTAGAATTTTTCTAATTCATTTTGGAAAATCTCCTAAAATCGGTATTGACTAGTATTATCGGTCGATTCCAAAGATTTTTAAATTACAAATAGAGTTGAATTTTTGAAATCTATTTTAGTATTGTCCTTCAGAATCATATTTTTTATTTTAAAGCACTTTTTAAAACTTTTATGAATTAGTTAAGTTCGGCCGAACCGGTGTCGACCGGTATCACTAATATATTTCAGGATTTTTAATTTATAACAGACTGAATTTTTTTAATCCAATTTCATATTGTTCCTCAGCGTAATATTTTTTATTTACAAAATTTTTAGAACTGTTCTGAACTAGTCAAATTTTACCTATTAAATAATAATTTAAAAACCCTTTTTTTCTTTCTCTCTCTCTTTCTTTTCCATTCTTCTTCTCATTTCCACCGACCAGCCACCGACTGACACCCACCGCCCTCTCTCTTCTCCTCTCTCTATTTAATTTTTCTTCACATTCGCTCTCACTATCTCTCTACTAACTCTCTAGTCTCCTTTTTGAAAGTACTCCCAGAGGCGGGTGAATAGGTGTATGACTAATTTATGACAAATAATGCGAAATTTAAAACTAATTGCAACACACTTAGTGTAACCAAAGAGTGTAGCCGAATTCCCGGTGAAGGGCTCTGAACTAACTCCTCTTGATTCCTCTGAATAAGAGTTGAGGTGCTATATGAAGCTCCCTTAGTTTAACACAAGTATGGCACACAAACAAACCAAGCATGTATATGATATGAACAATATGAATCAATGCACAATGTAAGAGAGAGAGTTAGAGAAAGTGGATCAAACGCAAACACCGAGATATGTTTCGAGGTTCGAGCACACAGCTCTACGTCCCTGCCTTCACACAGAGGATTTTCACTAACTCGTCCACACAGGACTTCCCACACAGGGAATCTCTACTAAGGATTTGGGCATATACAATTTGAGAGTATACAACTCCTCTCTCAATAATACAACCTCTCACTAGAGGTAAGGCACTAAGCCAACACAATATCAACCTCATAAATGAGGGATAGGCACAAAGTTAACACCAACAACAATCACCTCACACTTGAGGGATTCCAACTCAATCTCCACCTCTCACTAAAGATACAAACACCGCTTCCACAATCACCTCTCACTAGAGGATATCAACACAATCACCTCTCACTAGAGGGATATCACAATGAATGAAAGATAATAACACTTGGTGGTCTCTCTCAACCACAAACCAATTCTTATCTCACAAAACAATGATCTTATAGATAGGATAGATAGATAAGCTCAAGTGTGAGAAAATAAAGTGTTTGGAACAAAGAAAAATCTTGGAAAAATCTCCAAATAGATATAGAATTTTAGACCAAAAACCAATTCCCAAAGACTCTAATTTCTTTGAATTTCCAACACTTTAAAAACAAATAAAGATTAAAACTTTTGAACCCAAAAAACTTTTGCTGAAAAACACTTAAGGGATGTGAAAATTTTCTCTCTAAAATCTTAATCAAATCAGTAAAGAATATGGGGTGTTTATAGCCCCAATCCAATCTGCCCGTTGGTAGCTGGAAAGGGCAGATTTGCCCTTCGGATCGACCGCCGGAGGACCGGCCCAACGGTCAGAATTCTGACCGTTGTGCCTCCGGTCGACCGCCCGTCGATCGGGACAGGATACAGAGAGCAACGGCTCTCTTCCGGTCGACCGCCGCGATCGACCGGGGCATTTCTAGAGAGCAAAGCTCACTGGCGGTCGATCGGGTTGGTCGACCGCCTACCTGCCTAGGCTGCGTGCACGTCTGTGCACGTCGGTCGACCGGACCGGTCGACCGACTTCTGCCTCGATCGACCGGCCCGGTCGACCGGCAGACAGCCTGGTCCATTAATTTGGGGATTAAAAACTTGACTTTTTATTATCAAATAAATCTCATAAAATCACATAAATTCCATAAAAACCAGTTCTTATTATATCTTTGAAATACCATATGTGTGATAAAAATTCAACACATATTACAAACTATTTGAATCATTTTTTGTGAGATTGAAAATTTGCCTTAAACCAAATCCGTATTTTTTCGAAACTAGGATTTTTGAAATGGAAATCATTTTCTCTAAAACTCATGTAAATACAAAACATGATATTGAAACAACTTTGAAGCATATTGTATATGGATAGAATCCATATACATGAAAGATATTATATCTATGTTTTTGACTTTAAATCCAAAATAAGTTTTGTTTATATACAAAACTAAAAAACATGAATAGGCTTATCAAAATAAGTTTTTCTAAGTATATGAAGTATAGATGTATATAGATCAAATCTAATATACATTAAACCATGTAAACTTGTTTTGATTCTATCTATTCATGAAAATCAAGATCGGTTAAACCGAAAACTAAAACATGAAACTTATTGTGAACTTAAGCATATCAACACTATCTAATCTTGAACACAAGATCTAAACAATCTTAAACTTAAACAAACTGATGTTTTCTTGTAGAACTCCGTCTCCAAGACGACTCGATCTAAACGTGATCTACCGAGCTTTACTCTAACCGAGAGCTAGATGTGAATTTGACGCTTGAGCTCTTGAATCACCATGTGAAAGCTCCAAAATACCTTTGTTGAAGCTAATCACCTACTAATATCTTGATCAAATATCTGAGACTAAATATCACAAGATTATTAGTAAACTATAACTACATGAGTTAATCATCATCAAAACTAGAGTGAAGGGCCTCTGGGCCAACATCTTCCCCTTTTTGATGATGACAAAACTCATGGAGTTATATATGCATTGTAACGGTCCCGGCTCTAATAAACAAGATTAGGCCTAAAACACAATTTATCTCCATTTCTCTTATAAAAATTTTGGCAGCATCATCCTTAATATTTCATTTATTCCACTTACAATAACCCACAATTTCGGCCCAAAGGCCTACTTAATTCCATCAAAGATTTCGGCCCACACGCCTACTTATCATGGCACAACTCATCAAAACTTAACTATGTACATAATGTCATTACTTGCATCCTCCATCACAAGCATATACCTTATCATCACAACATCACCAAGGTTAACTTTTCCAACAATCATATTCCCACACATAACCATCTTTCGAAGTCCAAGAACATAACATAACCAAGGAGTTCACAATCCAAAACATTACATCACATGAAGGTTCCTAGTTTCAAATGCCTTAAAGACAAATATACATCAATTACATCCCAATGTTCCATAGAGACAAAGGACTTGGGTAAAGTCCATACATACACATTTAATATAACCAGGCTAAACAAAATGGTACCACAACATGTCACATAATCCATAACATAACCCTTGCAGTTAGAGTGGCCTCTTACCCTTATCCAAACCTGAAAAAGGTGGAAAGAAAATAAAATGAGCTCGACAGCTCAATGAGTAAACCATGTCATAGGGTGTTGGTATAATAATTTCATAAGATAAACAGTTTAGAAGAGGTAAATTACAATGAATCCCATAAACAACAACTTGTTCAAGCTACCTTACTTGTTCCAAGCTCCATACACATGTGGTCTACATGACTCCACTATCAAAGATTTCATTTAACTATATCATGACACAAAAGAAATAATTGCATGTACTTTTCGTGGGTTAGTCCCCTCACATCAATTCGGCTCGTTATACACATAAAGTGACATTTTAGTTTGACACAAGCATTATCAATCATGAATGCAACTTGACCGTTCACTTTTAGATATCATTCAATCTAAATGAAATTTCCCCGTCTTCCACCTCCTACCGGCTCCCGCACGGCCCCTTCCTCCTTATATATATTTCATATAAAACATATATGTTTCCCCGTCTTCCCCCCTCCTACCGGCTCCCGCACGGCCCCTTCCTCCTTATATATATATATATATATATATATATATATATATATATATATATATATATATATATATATATATATATATATATATATATATATATATATATATATATATTCATAAATATATGTCAAATCCCCGTCTTCCCCCTTCCTACCGGCTCCCCCCGCCCATTCCTCCTTATATACAATTGCAACATGCAAGTTTAAGTTATAATATGCATAACAAGCAATATTGAACTACTTACACGTCATGCCCGAAAATGATGTGCAACAATATGAAAGAAGACATATGCTTGGGGGTTACCTAATATTCTAGTAACATCATAACGCGCCACATTCACCCGCATGAATATATGCCTTAACCCCATATATTTGTCAATACTAACACAATGCTATATTGTAAGGAGGGGTCTCCCCCCGTGCCCTTTAATGAACATGAAGTATGATTCAAGTTAAACGATCGGCATTTATGGAGTGCTACTAATACAAATCCTATACCCCACATATGCATCATACCATTTCTATTTATGAAGAGCCAAGATTATGCTATACACATATCAAATTGGTTATCATGATGTTGGTCAAGAAAAACAGCGAATTAAAGTGTTAAATTGGTTCATTTAGGCGAATTTAGTATACTAGAACATGTATTCTACACATGCATTTCATATCCATATAATATAGAGACACAACTATTATACAATATTCATTAGATCTCATTTAACCCAAATATAACCATCAAAACAGCGAATTAAAAACGCTAGATCACCTCATTTAAGTTGAATTAATAAACTACAACAATATATCACACATGCATCTCATCACAACATGATATCGAGGCACATAACTAGGTAATACCTCTTTCATTTTCATCTAGTATAAGAATGTCACAAAACAGTAAATACTGCCCTTGTGGGTTACCTACACAAATTTCAAAGTTTCAATTTTTCAAATCTCGATAGGAGATATACCCTAAAAGTTTTAGGTTTACTCACAATGGATTTCATATCCGAAATCAGTGGGTTAGCCTTCAGGAAATGTCTGTTTTGTAGAGCTAGATCTCTCTCCCAGTTCACCAGGAATCTTCTCCCCAAAGATCGGGCCTTCCCTCCCCCAAAATGTCGCGGAATCCCCTTTTATGTCGCGGTTCTGCGGCAAAGTAGCAGCGCCCCGCGCCCCGCTGCTGCTCTGCTTGCTGCGCGCGCGTGTCTCTTCCTTCCCTCTCGTGGAGTCTTGATTCAGAGTTGATATAAGCTAGGATTTAGGGCTAGAGAGGTGTCCTAATCTCTCTTCTCAAAATTATTAAGAGGAGTTGAAAGGTGGCTAGGGTTTTCACTCTCTTCACTTGGGAGAGGAAAAGTTGCAGAAATGGGAGAGGATGAAGATGAGGGTAACTTGGTAATCCAAAGTTGAGTGCAAGTTACAAGGTGGGGAGTTACTCTCATGTTGCCACTTGGTCAAGCCCCCCTTCATGATGCCACATGGAAACCCAAATCTCAATGAGATCTAGCCCTTTAATCTTCCCCCTTGCATGCATACCTACCACTAAAAAGGTATTAGGGTAAGCTTGGTTGATTAAGGGGGTATGAAGGATTTGGTTGAAATTATCTTTAACCATTGCTAAGTTATTAATTTGCCCAAACACATGCATATAAGCCTTCATGCAAATCATTCTTAGTCACCCCAATTCATAGTTAAAAAAAACTTTAAAAAAAAGGAAGTGGGTCTATCAATTAAGTTCAATTTGTTGACATAGAAATATGGAGGGTGACTACTTCTATATAATGCCTTAAACAAAATTCTTAATAATTAAGATGAGGAGAATTTAGATAAAATAATTTTTGGTTGTTACATTTCTCCCCTCCTAAAAGAGAGCTTCGTCCCCGAAGCCTGACGTACCTTGGAAAAGTTGTGGGTAGTTCTGCATCATCTCTTCCTCTGATTCCCAGGTAGCTTCTTCAATCTCTTTACTTTTCCATAAAACCTTCACTAAAGGGATTGCTTTGTTTCGCAGTTGCTTCTCTTTTCTATCTAGGATTTGCACCGGCTCCACAGTATATGACAAGTCTTCTTGGAGCTGCAGTGGTGAGTATTTAAGAACATGGCTCGGATCTGGCACATACTTCCTCAATTGGGACACATGAAATACGTCATGTATTTTCTCAATCTCTGGTGGTAAGGCTAACCGATACGCCAGAGGTCCAATTCTTTCCAGTATTTCAAAGGGTCCAATATACCGGGGGTCTAACTTATTCCGTTTGCCACCCCGTACCATTCCTTTTATTGGTGATACCTTCAGAAAACTTTGTCGCCTTCTGCAAACTCCAAAGGTCTTCGGCGTCGATCCGCATATGCCTTCTGTCTACTCTGGGCCGCTTTCATTCTCTTTCTTATCATCCGGATCTTCTCTGTTGTATCTACCACTATATCGGCTCCGAATAATGTTCGGTCTCCAATTTCTTCCAACAAATCGGAGACCTACACTTCCTGCCGTACAAGGCTTCGAATGGCGGCATTCCAATAGTAGATTGATAACTATTGTTATATGCAAACTCCACTAATGATAGGTATCTCTCCCAATTTCCCCCGAAATCCAACACGCATGCTCTCAGCATATCTTCCAATATTTGTACAGTTCTTTCTGATTGTCCGTCGGTTTGCGGATGAGCAGCTGTACTTGGGTGTAGCTTGGTGCCCAGAGCTTGGGATAGACTGATCCATAGCCTTGACTGAAAACGAGGGTCACGATCTGACACAATCGTCTCAGGAACTCCATGAATCCTGATTATCTCTCGGAGGTAGATCTGGGCTAATCTATCCATCGAATAGTTTATTCGGATGGGTAGGAAATGAGCGGACTTTGTAAGTCGATCGACTATCACCCAGATGGCATCATATCCTTGAGGGGATCTAGGGAGTCCTGTCACAAAATCCATAGTAATGTTGCTCCACTTCCATTCAGGGATTTGTAAGGGCATGAGGAGTCCCGGAGGCTTCTTGTGTTCAGCCTTAACTTGTTGGCATATCAAACATCTCTGCACAAAATTTGTTATGTCCTTCTTCATTCCTTCCCACCAAAAGTTTGCCTGCAAATCCTGATACATCTTGGTTGTTCCAGGATGTGCGGTGTAAGGGGTGCAATGGGCTTCAGTTAAAATTTACTCCTTGAGCTTAAAATCTGGAGGTACAACTATTCGGCTTCCCTTCCTTAGCAATTCCTTGGAAATGGTAAATTCTTGGGTTTCACCTCTTTGCACTTTCTCAAAAATTTTAGCCGTCTGGTCATCTTTCCTTTGAGCTTCCTTGATTTCCTCATAGAGATCGAAACCAATACTAATTTGATTTATCTGGTTCACTCCATCCCGGGACCCTCTTATGCGAATTTCAAGTTGCATTCTTTCCATCTCCCTTAACACTCTGATTGCTGTGTTAACAATACTGTTAAGGATCCTCCAGACTTCCGGCTCAACGCGTCAGCCACCACATTGGCCTTCCAGGGTGATAATGAATGTCCAAATCATAATCCTTCATCAACTCCAACCATCTTCTTTGGCGCATATTCAATTCTTTTTGGGTGAAAATATATTTCAGACTTTTATGATCTGTATATATATCACATGATACACCATAAAGGTAGTGCCGCCAAATTTTTAAGGAAAAATGACTGCAGCTAACTCAAGGTCATGGGTTGGGTAATTTTTCTCATGGTTCCTTAGTTGTCTGGAAGCATGTGCAATTACTCTCTCATGCTGCATCAAAACACACATACCCCAGGCCTGACTTTGACGCCTCACTGAAAATAACATAACCTTCGTTTCCAATGGGCATGGCTAAGATTGGAGCCGATGTTAGCTTATCCTTTAGTTCTTGAAAGCTTTTCTCCTGATCATCTCCCCAATGGAATTTGAGGCCTTTCTTGATTACTGGGATAAGGGTGCAGCTATCTTAGAAAATCCTTCTATAAATCTCCGGTAATACCCAGCCAATCCTAGGAAGCTTCGCACCTCTGTGACATTGGTAGGTCGAGGCCACCCCTTTATCGCCTCGATCTTTGCAGGGTCCACTGATATTCCTTCTTCATTTATGATATGACCCAAGAACCCAACTTCATTTAGCCAGAACTCACACTTCTTAAGCTTTGCATAAAGTTGCTTCTCTCTCATAATTGTAACACTATCCTCAAGTGTCTTTCATGATCCTCTCTGCTCTTTGAATAGATCAGTATGTCATCAATGAACACCACTACGAATTGATCTAGGTATGGCTGGAAAATTCTATTCATCAAATCCATAAATGCTGCTGGAGCATTGGTCAAGCCAAATGGCATTACTAAAAACTCATAATGGCCATATCTGGTCCGAAAGGCAGTCTTAGAAACATCTTTCGGTTTGATCTTTAATTGATGGTATCCTGATCTTAGGTCTATCTTGGAAAATATGCTGGCACCCTGAAGTTGATCAAAGAGATCATCAATCCTTGGCAGTGGATATCGATTCTTGATAGTGACCTTGTTCAGCTCTCGATAATCTATACACAGCCTCATGCTCCCATCCTTCTTCTTACAAATAACACTGGAGCACCCCAAGTGATACACTTAGCCGAATAAACCCGAGGCTTAGCAACTCTTGCAACTGGTCCTTCAATTCATTCATTTCTGCGGGTGCCATTCTATAAGGTGCCCTGGATATGGGACTTGTCCCAGGTAGGAGATTAATGGAAAATTTTACTTCTCTATCTGGGGTAAGCCGGGTAGATCCTCCGAAAAAACATCAGGATAGTCTCTTGCAACCTCTATGTTTTTCAATCTTAATCTTCATGCCTTCTTCACCAATAAGGGTTGCCAAAAATCCTTGACACCCTTGCCTCAATAATTTAGTGGCCTTTAAGGCAGAAATGACTGAAGTGCAAATTTTATTCTTCATCCCTTCATAAACTCTTTCGGGAGTTCCTTCTAACTTAAAAATTATTTTCTTCTGGTAACAGTCTACATGAACCCGATATGTTGACAACCAATCCATTCCTAGGATGATGTCAAATTCCATTTCTCCTAGTTTATCAGGTCTGCCTGTGTCTTCATCTCACCTATGATGATTTTACATCCCTTATAATACTCGCTAGTGGTCACTCTGGCGCCTACAGGGGTTGACACCACTAGTTGATAGCTCAAAGGTTCGGATTCCTTGTTAATAATTGCAGCAAAAGATGAAGAAATAAAAGAGTGGGTAGCACCGGGATCAAACAATACTCGAGCAATATTATCGGATACACAGACGGTACCTTCCACCACGGCATTGGATGCTCGAGCCTCCTGCTGAGTGATTGCATTCATCCTTCCTTGAACTCTGGGTTGCTGTACAGATGCTTGTGTCATGGCCGAGCGAGTTCTGTTGAAAGGTTGCCAATAGGCGGTAGCTGGACCTCCTGTTGTAGGGGCGATGCCCATGGTTGGTCTTCCCGTTCCTCTGCTAGCTCCTGGGTATCCATGCAAGTTTGGGCAGTCCCTCCTCATGTGATCCATTCTGCCGCAGACAAAGCATTGCTTACCAGCGGCGCAACTGTCAGGATGACTTCGGTTGCACCTTGGACACCACTGGTTTCCTGCAAAGTTGGAGCGTTGGGAGGACATTGGTGATGCTGAATGGGCAATCCCCTATTCTTGGGCCATGCGTTCATCTTGTTTCCCTGAGCGGGCATGAAGGAAGATCCAGTACCTCTGTCGGGCCTCATGGACTGAGTCCCAAAGCTCGGGGCATTATTATACCGGGGGCGCTTCATATAGGGCAGCTCCCTGGTCCTCATCTCCTGGCTCTCCTGTATGTCCCTTTCAATTTCCATTGCTTTCTCCACAGCTTGACTGTAAACTTATAGTTGAAAAGGGATCAGCTTACTCCTGATTTCTGGCTTCAAGCCCTAACGAATCTTTTCGTCCTATCTTCCTCATCGGACACCAATTTCTCAGCATACCTGGACAGTTGAGTGAATTTAGCTTCATATGACTCACTGTCCATTGCTCCTGTTTTAAATCTTGGAATTCCATTGCAAGTCGGTCTTTCACCACTCCGGGTATGTACTTTTCATTGAACTTTTTAATTAAGAAGTTCCAAGAGATCTCCCTTCCCAGGGTCCTAGCTCCTCCTTTTACCATCTCCCACCAGCGCTCAGCCTCTCCCTGGAACATGAAAGAGGCGAAAGATACCCGCTGGTTTTCAGTACATTCCATTACATCCAGTATCTTTTCAATTTGGCGGAGCCATTCTTCAGCTTGAATGGGGTCAACTCCTCCTCTGAAAGCTGGTGGGTTTAGCTTTGAAATTGTTCAAGAGCTCTACGGGGGTTGTTTACACTTGCCAGCTGCAACAGCCAATCTGGGATTCTGTCCGGCATTCCCCGATTAGCATTAGTGTAACGCCCCGATTCCACGGATATGGGGACGTCACTGCAACGTATATACGTAAGTCCGAATTACCTTCCCGTATATACGCTAAGCATCAGTACAGACAAGAATCAGAGTACGGAAGCAAATGGTGCATTATACATTCCAACACATATATCCAATTACAGAATTATCACCAGATGTGATTACAATATTACAATAATATTATATCACTGTTGCGCAATGCGGGAATACAAAAGATATACATGTATGGACAACATAAAAGATACATGTATATGAACAGTACAAAGAGTGCTCACGAGGTAACTGGAGAGACCACGCTACCGCTGCGCTACTCTGATCAATAACAGGGGGAATCCTCACGTTCCAAGCTCCATGACCTGGACATGAGAATCCAGGGGAGTCAGTGAAACTCCCCAGGCGAGTATGATACAAAGCCAGGTGGCGAGCCAGGAGGAACACAAGTGTCAAACTCAGAAGACAGGAGGGTTAGAACACAATGAAATACATATATGGACGGTCATAATACAATCATCAGAAAACCGGAAATCCAGGTAAAACTGATTTCATGCAAGGTGATTGTATACGCTTAGGTTACGGTCCCATGAGACTAATACATCGAAGGAATAATCCAAACAAGGAAACCCTCATCTATATACCTTTATCTCATGCCACAGAATATCCAAGCGTATAGAATCAGAGTTGCAAATCATATGAAAGTCAAACAGGAATACAAAACGGGAATCATGACATGCATAGCAAGTGCAACAGAATCATAACAGGTACTTTAACAGGAATCATGACAGTGACTATTATTATTATTACTTGTCTGACCCATATATCTAGGTATGTGACCTGGTGTACGGCCAACCCACATACATCCATATATAAGCAAGCCAAGGGTTGTTAACGGAAGTAGATGGAGAACTGATATCACTTCTTATAGTGGTTTCCATACACCTGGAACCAGTTTGGAGGCTCAAAGTCCCCCTAATAATAGTTGCCATAACACTTTCACCAATGTATATATATATCCATATATATATACTTTTATTCCATCACTATAAGCAAGGTATCATTCCGGCATCCATCACTTCCTCCCATACCCATACAAGTTGTCCTTTTTATAGCTTTTTAACATAATTATCAGATTTCGGGAATGAACAATATCATAACAGGTATACATAACAGTAATCAGTACATAACGGTAATCAGGTGTTACATCCCCTTTATCGTGATAATTATAAGAATCGGTGTATCATGCTTGGTATATAAAGATAGCATGACAAGTGGTGATATGTATCAAGTAACCAGTCAAGTCAGGAGATAGATGATAGTCTGGGTAAGTCATGGTACAACATACAGGTCTTGCCAAATAGTGACATGTCAGGTAGTCAGATGATAACACAGTTACCAAGGTGATATACATGTGTTAAAGGGAAACATGCAATTGACAAGTCTGAAGCAATGACAAGTCTGAAATAATAGCATGGCAATCATAGGAGAAACTCAGAAGTCAACGACCACGATGGGTCGGCCACGCATAGTAAGAAAGCAGTAAAAGATATATGACATAAAGTATATGAAAACATGAAGCGAATCAATGAAATAAGAAGCA
This sequence comes from Agave tequilana, assembly GCA_038442645.1. NCBI lineage: Eukaryota > Viridiplantae > Streptophyta > Magnoliopsida > Asparagales > Asparagaceae > Agave > Agave tequilana. The sequence continues at coordinate 123,001 of JAVJIF010031525.1, forward strand.
AGAAGGTAGCGAGTAAAATACTCGCCCAAATCACCAAAACGCCGAAATATCCGGAATCCACTGAAGTTCGGGATGCGCCATAACCTACGATATAAATATGTAGAGTGAAGATGAGAGAGAGAAAGAATAGAAGACGATGTTTGTCAAGTGACTAGTCAAGTGATACCTATATGTGATGTAAGTCTAGAGGGTAAGGTTCAGTTTCAAGAAGGGAATCAATTATAACAGATAGGCAAGGTTAGTCGTCTAGGTGGAATAGGTGGTCGACTAATAAAGAAGTTGGTCGACTAGGAGAAATGGGGTAGTCGACTAATAGTGGTCCTAAGTCGTCTAACAGTCAGGTCAAGTTGACTAAAACTGGGTTCTAGAGAGTTAGGATTTTTCCACAGGAGAAGCAGATTTTGGCCCAAAACAGACTAACGGTCGACTGGGTTGAATGGCCGGTCGACCGATACGGGACAGTCACCAACTAACGGTCGACGTCCGGTTGACCGATACAAGGCCGTGACCTCCAGGTTTGGTCGGTCGACTTCCGGTCGACTGCCGGTCGACCGGAGACACAACTAACGGTCGTCTGTCGGTCGACTGCCGTCGACCGATACAGGGCCGTGAGCTCCAGGTTTTCTACCGGTCGACTGGTTGGTGAACCGTCGACCGCCTACTCAAACTGTGCACGTTTGTGCACATCGGTCGACTGCCCCCCTTGGGCCGGTCGACCGAAGTTCTGAAAAATGCTGCTGTTAGGTCAAAAAACAGATTTTTGTGTGGTTGGGTTTGAAAATCAAATAGCATGTTTATGAAGATACAAACCTATATGATATGGATACATGAATATACAAAGAATTAGACAAGTGTTAGTGAGTAGGAATACTCACATGGAACGGTTATTGGAAGCTCTATGTGTTCGGAAAGATCGAGGTTGACAACATCGCCAAAAGGATCCACGGCGATACGATCGACGAAGGAAGCTACGGTCCAAATCCAAAAGAGGGGTTGTGGTGTGGTTGTGGTGAAGAGATGAGGAGGAGTTTAGGTGGAGGCTAATATCTTGGTGAAGTGATGAAGAGAGAAAAAGGAATTGAAATGGAGAAGGAAGGGTATTTATAGGTTTTGGAATTTGTGGAATTTGTGAAGGAGTTGCAAATAATAAAAGGGAGGGGCTTATTTGCAAAGTGGAGGATGAGGTGGTTTCTCTTGGCCAATAGGAGCTTGCCATGGAAGAGGGTGAGGTGGAGAAGAAGATGGTGGAAGGTGGTGAGGTGGAGATATTGTGTGGTGGAGAATTAAAGGAAGTGTGTGGATGAAAATGAAAGCTTATGGAGGAAGCTAAAGGAAATAAGAAATTAGGAAAAGGAAAAGGAATTGGAAAGAGAAGATATTTTCTTGGAAAGGAAAATGAAAATAATGAAAGTGGCGGATTCCTGTGTTTGAGTTGTGGATGCGGAAATCTTTCGGGAAAATACCGGATGCGTCCCGAAATCAAGTATCTCGGAACGACCCGAAATAAACATCAAAAATCCATAATATTATATTAAGAATAATAGTGAAATCCTTTTTAAGAAATACTTTATAGTTTTAAAAATAAAAATCCCGGAATCAGTTACCTACCGACTCCGAAAGAATTTTCATAAAATCATAAAATCCTCAGAAAAAGTATTTAAGTAAGAAATGTGATTCTAAGAATTAAAGTCTAAAGGACCATCTAGAAATTCCTAGCTGTGTGTGAATTAAAATTCCTGGAATCGGTTATCTACCGACTCCGGTGGAATATCCATAAATTCGTAAAATCTTTAGAAAAAGGATTTAGGTAGAAATATTACTCTAAGAAGAATCGTCTAAAGACTCTTCGAGAAATTCCAAGTGGTTTGTGAATTAAAAATCCGGGAAGCGGTCAGCGACACTGGCCGACACCGTTTTGAAGAAATTCATTTTAATTCAGGAAAAATCTAGAAAATCATAGAAAATCTAATATATTAGAAAATAATATTTAAAACTAAAATCGGTCAAATCTAAGTACCGGAATATCCAAATCGAGTAATATACTATAATCGGGTTCCTGGTTCGGACTGGGACTGACTCCGAGTCCACGAATCCAAATCCAAGATAAAACAATCATATAAGGAATTCATAATACAGAATCAATACTGAAGGTAAATCGAAAAATACGATCAGAAAATCTGAATACGCAACTAAGTACGTATTCCGGGAACGGGGTATTACAATCCACCCACCTTACAAAAATTGCGTCCTCGCAATTTCGTTAAGGGGCAAATTGAATACAAAGGGGACAAAGGCTGGATTTATACTAATTAAGATATGAAGCACTATAGGTAGGGCTCTCACGTCAACTGAATAATAATCATACTCTGCATTTCCGGCTGATGATGTCGTGCTGTGTAATAAATCTTTAGAATAATGTTGAATAATACTGATGATGTCGTGGCTGTGAAATAAATGAATACTGATGATGTCGTGGCTGTGTAATAAAGAAAACCCCGAAAATCCTGAGCATAATAAAGAAGACCGATAATTAAGAATCCGACTGCTGTCCTCTGAAAGATAGCCAGATCAAGATCGATCTGGAGAATACCAAGCTTCATCAAGTTGGCCGAAGAGATCACATAAGAGCTTCATTCTGAACCAGCCACTACCTCTCTAGTCTAGTCATATCTTAAGATAGTATAAGGCTTCATAAAACCAAAACAGGGAAGGGATATGGAAAGGATTTAGGAATCAAAGAAGGATAGTCAAGAATAGATAACTCTGCACTTGTAGTTGGAATGTATAACCAAGACTCATGTATTCCAGTTGCAAATCTCTTTACCATTGATTTGCCTTCTGGACGTACTGAGGAGGTTAGAGCCTAAGCTCTGATACCAACCTGTAACGCCCCGATTCCACGGATATGGGGACGTCACTGCAACGTATATACGTAAGTCCGAATTACCTTCCCGTATATACGCTAAGCATCAGTACAGACAAGAATCAGAGTACGGAAGCAAATGGTGCATTATACATTCCAACACATATATCCAATTACAGAATTATCACCAGATGTGATTACAATATTACAATAATATTATATCACTGTTGCGCAAATGCGGAATACAAAAGATATACATGTATGGACAACATAAAAGATACATGTATATGAACAGTACAAAAGAGTGCTCACGAGGTAACTGGAGAGACCACGCTACCGCTGCGCTACTCTGATCAATAACAGGGGGAAATCCTCACGTTCCAAGCTCCATGACCTGGACATGAGAATCCAGGGGAGTCAGTGAAACTCCCCAGGCGAGTATGATACAAAGCCAGGTGGCGAGCCAGGAGGAACACAAGTGTCAAACTCAGAAGACAGGAGGGTTAGAACACAAATGAAATACATATATGGACGGTCATAATACAATCATCAGAAAACCAGAAATCCAAGGTAAAACTGATTTCATGCAAGGTGATTGTATACGCTTAGGTTACGGTCCCATGAGACTAATACATCGAAGGAATAATCCAAATAAGGAAACCCTCATCTATATACCTTTATCTCATGCCACAGAATATCCAAGCGTATAGAATCAGAGTTGCAAATCATATGAAAGTCAAACAGGAATACAAAACGGGAATCATGACATGCATAGCAAGTGCAACAGGAATCATAACAGTACTTTAACAGGAATCATGACAGGTGACTATTATTATTATTACTTGTCTGACCCATATATCTAGGTATGTGACCTGGTGTACGGCCAACCCACATACATCCATATATAAGCAAGCCAAGGGTTGTTAACGGAAGTAGATGGAGAACTGATATCACTTCTTATAGTGGTTTCCATACACCTGGAACCAGTTTGGAGGCTCAAAGTCCCCCTAATAATAGTTGCCATAACACTTTCACCAATGTATATATATATATCCATATATATATACTTTTATTCCATCACTATAAGCAAGGTATCATTCCGGCATCCATCACTTCCTCCCATACCCATACAAGTTGTCCTTTTTATAGCTTTTAACATAATTATCAGATTTCGGGAATGAACAATATCATAACAGGTATACATAACAGTAATCAGTACATAACGGTAATCAGTGTTACATCCCCTTTATCGTGATAATTATAAGATCGGTGTATCATGCTTGGTATATAAAGATAGCATGACAAGTGGTGATATGTATCAAGTAACCAGTCAAGTCAGGAGATAGATGATAGTCTGGGTAAGTCATGGTACAACATACAGGTCTTGCCAATAGTGGCATGTCAGGTAGTCAGATGATAACACAGTTACCAAGGTGATATACATGTGTTAAAGGGAAACATGCAATTGACAAGTCTGAAGCAATGACAAGTCTGAAATAATAGCATGGCAATCATAGGAGAAACTCAGAAGTCAACGACCACGATGGGTCGGCCACGCATAGTAAGAAAGCAGTAAAAGATATATGACATAAAGTATATGAAAACATGAAGCGAATCAATGAAATAAGAAGCAAGAAGGTAGCGAGTAAGAATACTCGCCCAAATCACCAAAACGCCGAAATATCCGGAATCCACTGAAGTTCGGGATGCGCCATAACCTACGATATAAATATGTAGAGTGAAGATGAGAGAGAGAAAGAATAGAAGACGATGTTTGTCAAGTGACTAGTCAGTGATACCTATATGTGATGTAAGTCTAGAGGGTAAGGTTCAGTTTCAAGAAGGGAATCAATTATAACAGATAGGCAAGGTTAGTCGTCTAGGTGGAATAGGTGGTCGACTAATAAAGAAGTTGGTCGACTAGGAGAAATGGGGTAGTCGACTAATAGTGGTCCTAAGTCGTCTAACAGTCAGGTCAAGTTGACTAAAACTGGGTTCTAGAGAGTTAGGATTTTTCCACAGGAGAAGCAGATTTTGGCCCAAAACAGACTAACGGTCGACTGGGTTGAATGGCCGGTCGACCGATACGGGACAGTCACCAACTAACGGTCGACGTCCGGTTGACCGATACAAGGCCGTGACCTCCAGGTTTGGTCGGTCGACTTCCGGTCGACTGCCGGTCGACCGGAGACACAACTAATGGTCGCCTGTCGGTCGACTGCCGGTCGACCGATACAGGGCCGTGAGCTCCAGGTTTTCTACCGGTCGACTGGTTGGTGAACGGTCGACCGCCTACTCAAAACTGTGCACGTTTGTGCACATCGGTCGACTGCCCCCTTGGGCCGGTCGACCGAAGTTCTGAAAAATGCTGCTGTTAGGTCAAAAAACAGATTTTTGTGTGGTTGGGTTTGAAAATCAAATAGCATGTTTATGAAGATACAAACCTATATGATATGGATACATGAATATACAAAGAATTAGACAAGTGTTAGTGAGTAGGAATACTCACATGGAACGTTATTGGAAGCTCTATGTGTTCGGAAAGATCGAGGTTGACAACATCGCCAAAAGGATCCACGGCGATACGATCGACGAAGGAAGCTACGTCCAAATCCAAAAGAGGGGTTGTGGTGGTGGTTGTGGTGAAGAGATGAGGAGGAGTTTAGGTGGAGGCTAATATCTTGGTGAAGTGATGAAGAGAGAAAAAGGAATTGAAATGGAGAAGGAAGGGTATTTATAGGTTTTGGAATTTGTGGAATTTGTGAAGGAGTTGCAAATAATAAAAAGGGAGGGGCTTATTTGCAAAGTGGAGGATGAGGTGGTTCTCTTGGCCAATAGGAGCTTGCCATGGAAGAGGGTGAGGTGGAGAAGAAGATGGTGGAAGGTGGTGAGGTGGAGATATTGTGTGGTGGAGAATTAAAGGAAGTGTGTGGATGAAAATGAAAGCTTATGGAGGAAGCTAAAGGAATAAAGAAATTAGGAAAAGGAAAGGAATTGGAAAGAGAAGATATTTTCTTGAAAGGAAAATGAAAATAATGAAAGTGGCGGATTCCTGGGTTTGAGTTGTGGATGCGGAAATCTTTCGGGAAAATACCGGATGCGTCCCGAAATCAAGTATCTCGGAACGACCCGAAATAAACATCAAAATCCATAATATTATATTAAGAATAATAGTGAAATCCTTTTTAAGAAATACTTTATAGTTTTAAAATAAAAATCCCGGAATCAGTTACCTACCGACTCCGAAAGAATTTTCATAAAATCATAAAATCCTCAGAAAAAGTATTTAAGTAAGAAATGTGATTCTAAGAATTAAAGTCTAAAGGACCATCTAGAAATTCCTAGCTGTGTGTGAATTAAATTCCTGGAATCGGTTATCTACGACTCCGGTGGAATATCCATAAATTCGTAAAATCTTTAGAAAAAGGATTTAGGTAGGAAATATTACTCTAAGAAGAATCGTCTAAAGACTCTTCGAGAAATTCCAAGTGGTTTGTGAATTAAAAATCCGGGAAGCGGTCAGCGACACTGGCCGACACCGGTTTTGAAGAAATTCATTTTAATTCAGGAAAAATCTAAAAATCATAGAAAATCTAATATATTAGAAATAATATTTAAAACTAAAATCGGTCAAATCTAAGTACCGGAATATCCAAATCGAGTAATATACTATAATCAGGTTCCTGGTTCGGACTGGGACTGACTCCGAGTCCACGAATCCAAATCCAAGATAAAACAATCATATAAGGAATTCATAATACAGAATCAATACTGAAGGTAAATCAAAAAATACGATCGGAAATCTAAATACGCAACTAAGTACGTATTCCGGGAACGGGGTATTACAATTAGATTGCCCACTCAGAAATTCTTGACTTGCCGGGGGATGGACGCTCCCAATTGCGCTGTGCAATGGGATGTTGCCCTCCGAGTTTGCATCGGATGGAGGAAAATTTAAATCCATCTATTACCTAGAAGAATAGTTGAACTTAATCAATGGTAACTCAATGATAACAAGTAAAATAGTTCACAACCAAACACTGATTTCATTTATGCATAAAGTGTTTTCATGGTAACATATACATTAGCATGACTGCATTCATTCAAAACATACCAATGCAGACATAAAGGGACACATGTTCAAATATAGCTATTGACAACCACTTTCTTTACAAAAAAAAGATATCACTTATGTGAATCAACATTCCTTTTCTTCAAAAACAAAAACAACAAAAACAAAAATGCCACCCATCTAAACTCCTATCAAGGGGTAATGTTAGAACCCGAGGAGCTTTCCTCCCGGTCGTCCCCTACAGGTTCTTCTTCTGGGTCTTCTTCCGGATCCTCTTCTTCTGGATCCTCTTCTTCCGGATCCTCTTCTTCTGGTTCTTCTTCTACTGGTTCTTCTTCTGCTTCCTCTAGTACAGCATCAAAATCACATCCCCAATTTTCATTATCATCGTACAGGTCCATATCTTCTACCCAGCTGGAATTCCACCAAATACCCCCAACGAAAATCCTTCCGTCAGGGTTCATCTCATCATTAGGTAGGACTCCCAGGTCCTCAGCTGCTGGTGCGTTCCTTATGGCACTTTCTGCCTCACTAATGTCATCTTTCTCATTTTGCCCCAAGCGAATCCCTGCATCTGAACTGTCTGGGGGACCTTTCAGAATAACATCTGGATCGGTCTCATCAGATTCAAATTCCCAGTCCATTTGGTCCGCGATCCAACTTAAACTTCCGACTCCGGACCGTCAGACGATGATCCAGTCATCTCAGAATCTCCCATTTGTAGAAGTAAGACATTTATATTAGCTGATGTGCCTTCCAATTTTCTCCAAAGCAATAATCTGTATGAATATACAATCAAGACATGATAGCAAATCATCACTTATTTAACCATGCCGATCTTTCATAAATTTTTCCTTATGCACAACTGTCCTTCTAATAGGTTTAACCCTGACTTATGTGATATTTTGATTGTTCTCCCTTTCCGGTGTCCCATAACACTGGAATTTCTTACAGAAGGGCTCGCACCCCTTGCAAGATCCATTTGAACTAAGGTATGCGGGTACCCACATTCAAATATAGAGAACAGTTAAATATCCTACATTTCAGGGTCAATACCCTAAGACTCTACTACATCCTAATACCCCATCTCTAACTTACCCTAGCACACATAAAATTTTTACATGATTTCATAGTCAGTCCCACATACTACACCTATCTAGGCTAACCTTGCCTAAACCATGCTCTGATACCAACTGTAACGGTCCCGGCTCTAATAAACAAGATTAGGCCTAAAACACAATTTATCTCCATTTCTCTTACATCCTTAATATTTCATTTATTCCACTTACAATAACCCACAATTTCGGCCAAAGGCCTACTTAATTCCATCAAAGATTTCGGCCCACACGGCCTACTTATCATGGCACAACTCATCAAAACTTAACTATGTACATAATGTCATAACTTGCATCCTCCATCACAAGCATATACCTTATCATCACAACATCACCAGGTTAACTTTTCCAACAATCATATTCCCACACATAACCATCTTTCGAAGTCCAAGACATAACATAACCAAGGAGTTCACAATCCAAAACATTACATCACATGAAGGTTCCTAGTTTCAAATGCCTTAAAGACAAATATAAATCAATTACATCCCAACATGTTCCATAGAGACAAAGGACTTGGGTAAAGTCCATACATACACATTTAATATAACCAGGCTAAACAAAATGGTACCACAACATGTCACATAATCCATAACATAACCCTTGCAGTTAGAGTGGCCTCTTACCCTTATCCAAACCTGAAAAAGATGGAAAGAAAATAAAATGAGCTCGACAGCTCAATGAGTAAACCATGTCATAGGGTGTTGGTATAATAATTTCATAAGATAAACAGTTTAGAAGAGGTAAATTACAATGAATCCCATAAACAACAACTTGTTCAAGCTACCTTACTTGTTCCAAGCTCCATACACATGTGGTCTACATGACTCCACTATCAAAGATTTCATTTAACTATATCATGACACAAAAGAAATAAATGCATGTACTTTTCGTGGGTTAGTCCCCTCACATCAATTCGGCTCGTTATACACATAAAGTGACATTTTCTGTAACGCCCCGATCCTGCGGGTACGGGGACGTCACTGCGACGTATATACGCAGGTCAGAAAAACCCTCACGTATATACGCTAAGCATCAGTACAAGCAGGAATCAGAGTACGGAAGCAAGTGGTGCATTATACATTCCAACACATGTGTACAATTACAAAGTTATCACCAGAGGTGATCCAATATTACATGAATATTACATCACTGATATGCGCAATTGCGAGATTATAAAGAGATGTACGAGTATGAACAGTACACAGGCACTCACGAGTTTACAAAAGGAAAAACTCGAGAGACACACAGGGGGCCTGGAAGGATAGAGCTCTGGATTATCTGCTGGAGATCCACGCTACCGCTGCGCCACTCTGATCAGCAACTAGGAGAATCCACATGCTCCAAGCTCCCTGACCTGGACATGAAGATCCAGGGGAGTCAGATGAAACTCCCCAGGCGAGTGATGAGGTAAAAGCCAAGTGGCGAGCATAGGTAGGCATGCAGGAGCAAGTAGATATAGCAGGTGACTTCCAGTAGAGAATACACTTGGTATAATAAGATAAGAGCAGATAAAGAGATGAGAAGTAGAGTAGATAGGACAACACCAGATATCTCCTAAGCTAACATAAAACCGATAAAAACCGATAAAACCGAATAAAACCGATTACGAGCAAAACCAATTGTACAAGCTTAGGTCACGGCCCCATGAGATTAGTACCTCGAAGGAATAATCCAAACAAGGAAACCCTCATCTATATACCTTTATCCCATGTCACCGTAATCCAAGCACATACAACCCGAGTTACAAAACGGCACAACAAATTGTATATTAGCATCTTATTATAATTGGAGCCGTCTAAGTTCCAGGCTTCAGTATGTGTCCCATTCCACATACTTCCACTCACAACTTATATAGCAAGTTATTTGGAAACTGATAAAGTTCGATGAATCATGTTTCGGATGGGCCCCGTACATGCCCGGGACAACGGTTCAGGAGTATCCGGTGCTGAGCCGGAACGTACCGCTAGGTACCGGGACTTATTTACGCCCGAACAGGAATTGAGTGTCGCAGATCCAATAGAAATGAGCCTAGGGCGTGTGCATACCCGGCAGGAATAATCAGGAGTAGGGGTGCCAGCACACCCCACGGAATCCCTGGTGGCCGCCAGGTGATCCCTCAAGTATTTGGCCACGCGCGGCTCGATATGGCCACCATAAACATGATTAATCAGGGCCCATCAGTTTCCCCCAACCAGGTACAAGTTGTCTTATAATAATTTAATATGTGATTATCAATTTACGGGAAAAGCAGGTACAAGACATGATCAGGAGTTCAGGAGTACATAACAAGAATCATAACAGGAGATCAGGTACAGACAGGAGGTGATCCTACAGATTCAAGAGGTGGCCCCACAGATTCAAGAGGTGGCCCCCACCATGTGTGTGGTGTGGCACTTTGTTCATGTGGCACTTTGCTCTGAGGGGATGGATTCTAGAGGTGGCCCCACAGATTCAAGAGGTGGCCCCCACCACGAGTGTGATGTGGCACTTTGCTCCGTGTGGCACTTAGTTCCATTCAGGATAACAGGTCACTGTATACAATACAGGATAACAAGGCAGGATTCCCGTAAACGTGATAATCACAAGGTCAAGTATATCATGCTGGGTGTCAAGTGATAGCATGACAGGAGGGTGATATTTGGCAGGTGACAAGTCATGTCAAGAGGTCTTGCCAAGTAGTAGCATGCCAGGTGTTAGATGATAACACATCAGTTGTCAGGTAATGCAACAGGTATTAAATAGTAACATGTAAATGACAGGTATGAAGTAATGACATGTGGTAGAATAGTAGCTGAGCACAACCAAGCGGAGCTGAGCAAGCTGGAAGCACAGACAGCAAATAATATTTAACACTGGAGCGTCTAGCGAGGTTACCGGGACAACTCGGCTTAAAGTGCGAGTAGGAAATCCGGCAGCATCTCACCTAGACGTATCTAGTGGTAAAGCGCTGAACGCTGATTATGATAACCAGGTGGAGCTGAGAGACCTGACGGTCCCAATCACTTCCCTTTCGAGATAGTGAGTGACCGGAGGCTGAAGAGTCCTGAGAGACCTGACGGTCCCAATCACCTCTCTTTCGAGATAGTGAGTGACCGGAGGCTGCACTGAGAAACCTGACGGTCCAATCACCTCTCTTTCGAGATAGTGAGTGACCGGAGGCTGAAGAATCCTGAGAGATCTGACGGTCCCAATCACCTCTCTTTCGAGATAGTGAGTGACCGGAGGCTGAAGAACGGAGAGACCTGCAATGTTAGTACCACATGAATAAGAATTAAACTAGCATAATACAAGCATTCGTCACAGAGCAATACATGTCCAGATATTGGCACTCGGCCATACACAGATACAGGGACTCAGCCCAATACATGATACAGGAAAACATGAAGTAAAATACATGTCGACCCGACGAAGCGGGGAAACCCAAATGGAGGCGAGAGCGAGAACACTCGCCTAAATCACCAGAAATGCCGAAAGGTCCGAAATCCACGGAACTCGGGACGCGCCATAATTATGGAAGGAGAGAGTGCACAGGGAGACGCGGGTTTTTGGGGGTGAAACGCGAGGGTTCGCAGACGCGGGAGTTAGCGTCGCGAAAATAGCAGACACGGGAATCACAGACGCGGGAATAGCAGACGCGGTGTTCGCGTCGCAAGAATGGCAGACGCGGGAATAGCAAACGCGGGAGTCGCGTTGCAGGAACAGCAGACGCGAGAAATAGCGTCGCGTCGCCAAGGTGCCACAACGCGAGGCTCGGGGCCTGCGTTTAAGTCAGGGCATGAGAATGCGGACGCGAGGATAAACTCCGTGTCACGCCAACATGGACAGAACACAGACGCGGGCACTTAGCTTCGCGTCGTGTTGACATGAAAGGGATACAGACGCGGTCATGGTTTCCGCGTTGCATCGATACAATAACGCGAAGGCCGCGTTAAGGGATGGCCTAGACGCAGGAGATAAACTCCGCGTTTAACCAACAACAGATAGAAAAAAGAGAGAGACAGGGAAAGGGTGAGACGTAGAGATGGCCCAACTCCAAATCCAAACCAATAAATGGTGGAAGTGAAGATGGTGATGGAAATTGTAGAGGGGATGATGATGAAGATGGAAGTGTTGTCGTTGTAAGCGTCACCGTAATGATTACCGGAATAATCGTAAACGATTACCGGAATAATCACCGGAGATGTTACCGACGAAGAAGAGCTCGGCCCCCAATCCAAAAGGAGGGTGCCGGCCCTAAAGTATTGCCGACGAAGAAGAGCACGGCCCCCAATCCAAAGGAGGTGGCCGGCCTTCACAAGATGATGGGATGGTGGTTTTGTGAAGAGGTTTTGATGATGGTGGTTTTTGGAGAAGGTAAAGGTGAAGGTGGAAGCTTTGGTGGAGTTGTTGGAGTTGTGGTGGTTTTAATGGAGATGGAGGAAGAAGAAGATGAAGGTAGAGAGTTGGAGAGGTTGGAGTGGTTGTTGTTGTGGTGGAGATGAAGGAGGAGTTGGTGGAGGTTAAGGCTTTGGTGAAGTGAAGTGAAAAATGAAGGAGAAGGGAGAAGGAAAAGTATATATAGGATTTGGATTTGTGAAGGAGGTGTAAAAATATTTAGAGAGGGGGGTTTTTGTAAAATGGAGGGGTTAGGTGTCTCTCTTGGCCACTTGGCCGGCTATGGTGATGAGAGAGGAGTGGGATATTTTTGGAGAAGAATTTGTGGAGGTGGAGATATTTTGGTGGAAGAAAATGGAAGAATGGAGAAGGTTGGAGAATTTGGTGGAAAGAAAAGAAAGGAAAGAAAAAGGAAAAAGGAAAAGAAATGAAAAAGGGAAGATATTCTCTTGGAAGAAAAAGTGAAAATAATTAGAGTGGCGAATTCCCGGGATTCGGTTGCGGATGTGGAAAACTTTCGGGAAAATACCGAAATCGTCCCGAAATCAAGTATCTCGGACGACCCGCAAAAATTCTCAAAAATCAAGAATATTATTTTAAGAATCATGGTAAAATTCGTTTTAAGAAATACTTTATAGTTTTTAAATTAAAAATCCTGGAATCTGCCGCCAATATCGGTCGGCACCGAATCTGGCAGAAATCCGATAAATTCTGAAAATGCCCAGAAAATGAATTAAGATAGTAAATATTATTCTAAGAAAATATGTGAAAGCGGTTTCTCAAAATTTGACTCCATTTGGAAATAAAAATCCAGAAGTCGGTCAGCAGTGCTGGTCGACACCGGTTTTGAAGATTTTCCATTTTAATTCAGGAAAATTCCAGAAAATCATAGAAAATCTAAAATATGAGAAAATAATATTTGAAACTAAAATCGGTCAAATCTGATTACCGAAAAGACCAAATTGAGTAATACACTAGGATCGGGTCCCTGGTTCAGAGAAGGGCAGACTCTGAGTCCACGAATCCGGATCCAAGACAAAACGATCATATAAACAATTCATAATACAAAACAAATACAGGAAGTAAATTGAAAAATACGATTGAAAAATCTGAATACGCAACTAAGTACGTATTCTGGGAGCGGGGTGTTACATTCCATCCACCTTACAAAAAATTGCGTCCTCGCAATTTCGATAAGGGGTAAAATGAACACAAAGGGGACAAAGGTGGAATTTATACCAATCAAGATATGAAGCACTATAGGTAGGGCTCTCAATTTGACTGAACAATAATCATCCTCCGTACTTCCGGCTGTATACATTTTTGAACGGTACCAAATAATACTGACTGATGTCGTTGCTGTGCAATAGAATTCCAGTTGTACTGCATACTTGATAGCCCTCCGAGAATAAGCCAGAATACTGAAGATAAAGGAAACCCTGATAGTCCTGAGCATAATAACGAAGAACGATAATTAAGAATTCCGAATACCAGGCATCAATCACTCTGAAAGATAGAATAGAGAATGTAGAATATCCGTAGAGAATTCCGACTGCTGACTTCTGAAAGATAACCAGATCAGGATCCATCTGGAGAATACGAGCTTCATAGAGTTGGCCAAAGAGATCACATAATAGCTTCATTCAGAACCAGCCACTACCTTTCTAGTATATCCATATCTTAAGTTAGTATAAGGCTTCATAAAACCAAAACAGGGGAAAGATGGAAGAGATTAGGAATCAAAGGAAAGATGATCAAGAAATAGATAACTCTGCACTTGTAGTTGGAATGTATAACCAGGACTCTTGTATTCTAGTTGCAAATTTCTTTACCATTAATTTGCCGTCTGGACGTACTGAGGATGCGAGAGCCTAAGCTCTGATACCATCCTGTAACGCCCCGATCCTGCGGGTACGGGGACGTCACTGCGACGTATATACGCAGGTCAGAAAAACCCTCACGTATATATGCTAAGCATCAGTACAAGCAGGAATCAGAGTACGGAAGCAAGTGGTGCATTATACATTCCAACACATGTGTACAATTACAAAGTTATCATCAGAGGTGATCCAATATTACATGAATATTACATCACTGATATGCGCAATTGCGAGATTACAAAGAGATGTACGAGTATGAACAGTACACAGGCACTCACGAGTTTACAAAAGGAAAAACTCGAGAGACACACAGGGGGCCTGGAAGGATAGAGCTCTGGATTATCTGCTGGAGATCCACGCTACCGCTGCGCCACTCTGATCAGCAACTAGGGGAATCCACATGCTCCAAGCTCCCTGACCTGGACATGAAGATCCAGGGGAGTCAGATGAAACTCCCCAGGCGAGTGGTGAGGTAAAAGCCAAGTGGCGAGCATAGGTAGGCATGCAGGAGCAAGTAGATATAGCAGGTGACTTCCAGTAGAGAATACACTTGGTATAATAAGATAGAGCAGATAAAGAGATGAGAAGTAGAGTAGATAGGACAACACCAGATATCTCCTAAGCTAACATAAAACCGATAAAAACCGATAAAACCGAATAAAACCGATTACGAGCAAAACCAATTGTACAAGCTTAGGTCACGGCCCATGAGATTAGTACCTCGAAGGAATAATCCAAACAAGGAAACCCTCATCTATATACCTTTATCCCATGTCACCGTAATCCAAGCACATACAACCCGAGTTACAAAACGGCACAACAAATTATATATTAGCATCTTATTATAATTGGAGCCGTCTAAGTTCCAGGCTTCAGTATGTGTCCCATTCCACATACTTCCACTCACAACTTATATAGCAAGTTATTTGGAAACTGATAAAGTTCGATGAATCATGTTTCGGATGGGCCCCGTACATGCCCGGGACAACGGTTCAGGAGTATCCGGTGCTGAGCCGGAACGTACCGCTAGGTACCGGGACTTATTTACGCCCGAACAGGAATTGAGTATCGCAGATCCCATAGAAATGAGCCTAGGGCGTGTGCATACCCGGCAGGAATAATCAGGAGTAGGGGTGCCAGCACACCCCACGGAATCCCTGGTGGCCGCCAGGTGATCCCTCAAGTATTTGGCCACGCGCGGCTCGATATGGCCACCATAAACATGATTAATCAGGCCCATCAGTTTCCCCCAAACCAGGTACAAGTTGTCTTATAATAATTTAATATGTGATTATCAATTTACGGGAAAAGCAGGTACAAGACATGATCAGGAGTTCAGGAGTACATAACAAGAATCATAACAGGAGATCAGGTACAGACAGGAGGTGATCCTACAGATTCAAGAGGTGGCCCCCACAGATTCAAGAGGTGGTCCCCACCATGTGTGTGGTGTGGCACTTTGTTCCATGTGGCACTTTGCTCTGAGGGGATGGATTCTAGAGGTGGCCCCCACAGATTCAAGAGGTGGCCCCCACCACGAGTGTGATGTGGCACTTTGCTCCGTGTGGCACTTAGTTCCATTCAGGATAACAGGTCACTGTATACAATACAGGATAACAAGGCAGGATTCCCGTAAACGTGATAATCACAAGGTCAAGTATATCATGCTGGGTGTCAAGTGATAGCATGACAGGAGGGTGATATTTGGCAGGTGACAAGTCATGTCAAGAGGTCTTGCCAAGTAGTAGCATGCCAGGTGTTAGATGATAACACATCAGTTGTCAGGTAATGCAACAGGTATTAAATAGTAACATGTAAATGACAGGTATGAAGTAATGACATGTGGTAGAATAGTAGCTGAGCACAACCAAGCGGAGCTGAGCAAGCTGGAAGCACAGACAGCAAACAATATTTAACACTGGAGCGTCTAGCGAGGTTACCGGGACAACTCGGCTTAAAGTGCGAGTAGGAAATCCGGCAGTATCTCACCTAGACGTATCTAGTGGTAAAGCGCTGAACGCTGATTATGATAACCAGGTGGAGCTGAGAGACCTGACGGTCCCAATCACTTCCCTTTCGAGATAGTGAGTGACCGGAGGCTGAAGAGTCCTGAGAGACCTGACGGTCCCAATCACCTCTCTTTCGAGATAGTGAGTGACCGGAGGCTGCACTGAGAAACCTGACGGTCCCAATCACCTCTCTTTCGAGATAGTGAGTGACCGGAGGCTGAAGAATCCTGAGAGATCTGACGGTCCCAATCACCTCTCTTTCGAGATAGTGAGTGACCGGAGGCTGAAGAACGGAGAGACCTGCAATGTTAGTACCACATGAATAAGAATTAAACTAGCATAATACAAGCATTCGTCACAGAGCAATACATGTCCAGATATTGGCACTCGGCCATACACAAATACAGGGACTCAGCCCAATACATGATACAGGAAAACATGAAGTAAAATATATGTCGACCCGACGAAGCGGGGAAACCCAAATGGAGGCGAGAGCGAGAACACTCGCCTAAATCACCAGAAATGCCGAAAGGTTCGAAATCCACGGAACTCGGGACGCGCCATAATTATGGAAGGAGAGAGTGCACAGGGAGACGCGGGTTTTTGGGGGTGAAACGCGAGGGTTCGCAGACGCGGGAGTTAGCGTCGCGAAAATAGCAGACACGGGAATCACAGCGCGGGAATAGCAGACGCGGTGTTCGCGTCGCAAGAATGGCAGACGCGGGAAATAGCAAACGCGGGAGTCGCGTTGCAGGAACAGCAGACGCGAGAAATAGCGTCGCGTCGCCAAGGTGCCACAACGCGAGGCTCGGGGCCTGCGTTTAAGTCAGGGCATGAGAACGCGGACGCGAGGATAAACTCCGTGTCACGCCAACATGGACAGAACACAGACGCGGGCACTTAGCTTCGCGTCGTGTTGACATGAAAGGGATACAGACGCGGTCATGGTTTCCGCGTTGCATCGATACAATAACGCGAAGGCCGCGTTAAGGGATGGCCTAGACGCAGGAGATAAACTCCGCGTTTAACCAACAACAGATAGAAAAAAGAGAGAGACAGGGAAAGGGTGAGACGTAGAGATGGCCCAACTCCAAATCCAAACCAATAAATGGTGGAAGTGAAGATGGTGATGGAAATTGTAGAGGGATGATGATGAAGATGGAAGTGTTGTCGTTGTAAGCGTCACCGTAATGATTACCGGAATAATCGTAAACGATTACCGGAATAATCACCGGAGATGTTACCGACGAAGAAGAGCTCGGCCCCCAATCCAAAAGGAGGGTGCCGGCCCTAAAGTATTGCCGACGAAGAAGAGCACGGCCCCCAATCCAAAGGAGGTGGCCGGCCTTCACAAGATGATGGGATGGTGGTTTTGTGAAGAGGTTTTGATGATTGTGGTTTTTGGAGAAGGTAAAGGTGAAGGTGGAAGCTTTGGTGGAGTTGTTGGAGTTGTGGTGGTTTTAATGGAGATGGAGGAAGAAGAAGATGAAGGTAGAGAGTTGGAGAGGTTGGAGTGGTTGTTGTTGTGGTGGAGATGAAGGAGGAGTTGGTGGAGGTTAAGGCTTTGGTGAAGTGAAGTGAAAAATGAAGGAGAAGGGAGAAGGAAAAGTATATATAGGATTTGGATTTGTGAAGGAGGTGTAAAAATATTTAGAGAGGGGGGTTTTTGTAAAATGGAGGTATTAGGTGTCTCTCTTGGCCACTTGGCCGGCTATGGTGATGAGAGAGGAGTGGGATATTTTTGGAGAAGATATTTGTGGAGGTAGAGATATTTTGGTGGAAGAAAATGGAAGAATGGAGAAGGTTGGAGAATTTGGTGGAAAGAAAAGAAAGGAAAGAAAATGGAAAAAGGAAAAGAAATGAAAAAGGGAAGATATTCTCTTGGAAGAAAAAGTGAAAATAATTAGAGTGGCGAATTCCCGGGATTCGGTTGCGGATGTGGAAAACTTTCGGGAAAATACCGAAATCGTCCCGAAATCAAGTATCTCGGAACGACCCGCAAAAATTCTCAAAAATCAAGAATATTATTTTAAGAATCATGGTGAAATTCGTTTTAAGAAATACTTTATAGTTTTTAAATTAAAAATCATGGAATCTGTCGCCAATATCGGTCGGCACCGAATCTGGCAGAAATCCGATAAATTCTGAAAATGCCCAGAAATGAATTAAGATAGTAAATATTATTCTAAGAAAATATGTGAAAGCGGTTTCTCAAAATTTGACTCCATTTGGAAATTAAAAATCCAGAAGTCGGTCAGCGGTGCTGGTCGACACCGGTTTTGAAGATTTTCCATTTTAATTCAGGAAAATTCCAGAAAATCATAGAAAATCTAAAATATGAGAAAATAATATTTGAAACTAAAATCGGTCAAATCTGATTACCGGAAAGACCAAATTGAGTAATACACTAGGATCGGGTCCCCGGTTCAGAGAAGGGCAGACTCTGAGTCCACGAATCCGGATCCAAGACAAAACGATCATATAAACAATTCATAATACAAAACAAATACAGGAAGTAAATTGAAAAATACGATCGAAAAATCTGAATACGCAACTAAGTACGTATTCTGGGAGCGGGGTGTTACAAGTTTGACACAAGCATTATCAATCATGAATGCAACTTGACCGTTCACTTTTAGATATCATTCAATCTAAATGAAATTTCCCCGTCTTCCACCTCCTACCGGCTCCCGCACGGCCCCTTCCTCCTTATATATATTTCATATAAAACATATATGTTTCCCCGTCTTCCCCCCTCCTACCGGCTGCCGCACGGCCCCTTCCTCCTTATATATATATATATATATATATATATATATATATATATATATATATATATATATATATATATATATATATATATTCATAAATATATGTCAAATCCCCGTCTTCCCCCTTCCTACCGGCTCCCGCCCGGCCCCTTCCTCCTTATATACAATTGCAACATGCAAGTTTAAGTTATAATATGCATAACAAGTAATATTGAACTACTTACACGTCATGCCCGAAAATGATGTGCAACAATATGAAAGAAGACATATGCTTGGGGGTTACCTAATATCCTAGTAACATCATAACGCGCCACATTCACTCGCATGAATATATGCCTTAACCCCATATATTTGTCAATACTAACACAATGCTATATTGTAAGGAGGGGTCTTCCCCCGTGCCCTTTAATGAACATGAAGTATGATTCAAGTTAAACGATCGGCATTTATGGAGTGCTACTAATACAAATCCTATACCCCACATAATGCATCATACCATTTCTATTTATGAGGAGCCAAGATTATGCTATACACATATCAAATTGGTTATCATGATGTTGGTCAAGAAAAACAACGAATTAAAGTGTTAAATTGGTTCATTTAGGCGAATTTAGTATACTAGAACATGTATTCTACACATGCATTTCATATCCATATAATATAGGGACACAACTATTATACAATATTCATTAGATCTCATTTAACCCAATTATAACCATCAAAACAGCGAATTAAAAACGCTAGATCACCTCATTTAAGTTGAATTAATAAACTACAACAAATATATCACACATGCATCTCATCACAACATGATTCGAGGCACAATAACTAGGTAATACCTCTTTCATTTTCATCTAGTATAAGAATGTCACAAAACAGTAAATACTACCCTTGTGGGTTACCTACACAAATTTCAAAGTTTCAATTTTCAAATCTCGATAGGAGATATACCCTAAAAGTTTTAGGTTTACTCACAATGGATTTCAGATCCGAAATCAGTGGGTTAGCCTTCAGGAAATGTCTGTTTTGCAGAGCTAGATCTCTCTCCCAGTTCACCAGGAATCTTCTCCCCAAAGATCGGGCCTTCCCTCCCCCAAAATGCCGCGGAATCCCCTTTTATACCGCGGTTCTGCGGCAAAGTAGCAGCGCCCCGCGTGCCGCTGCTGCTCTGCTTGCTGCGCGCGCGTGTCTCTTCCTTCCCTCTCGTGGAGTCTTGATTCAGAGTTGATATAAGCTAGGATTTAGGACTAGAGAGGTGTCCTAATCTCTCTTCTCAAAATTATTGAGAGGAGTTGAAAGGTGGCTAGGGTTTTACTCTCTTCACTTGGGAGAGGAAAAGTTGCAGAAATGGGAGAGGATGAAGATGAGGGTAACTTGGTAATCCAAAGTTGAGTGCAAGTTACAAGGTGGGGAGTTACTCTCATGTTGCCACTTGGTCAAGCCCCCCTTCATGATGCCACATGGAAACCCAAATCTCAATGAGAACTAGCCCTTTAATCTTCCCCCTTGCATGCATACCTACCACTAAAAAGGTATTAGGGTAAGCTTGGTTGATTAAGGGGGTATGAAGGATTTGGTTGAAATTATCTTTAACCATTGCTAAGTTATTAATTTGCCCAAAACACATGCATATAAGCCTTCATGCAAATCATTCTTAGTCACCCCAATTCAATAGTTAAAAAAAACTTTAAAAAAAGAAGTGGGTCTATCAATTAAGTTCAATTTGTTGACATAGAAATATGGAGGGTGACTACTTCTATATAATGCCTTAAACAAAAATTCTTAATAATTAAGATGAGGAGAATTTAGATAAAATAAAATTTTGGTTGTTACATGCATGGATTAAAGTTAAGCTTCATAGAAGCTCTCCCTTAACTCATGCATAGCAATAAACAATAGATATTCAATGAATGCTCAACATGAATATGTATAAACATGATATTTGATATCAATATAAAAATATGCTCTTGATATCAATTTTAAAATAAACATGTTCTTAAAAATAATGTTTGCTCTTAATACCAACAAAATAATAAAAGATGCTCTTGATACCATACTAACAAAAGATGCTCTTGTTACCAATGGTAAAAGATAACAAATTTAAACAAACATGCATATAAACAAACATGCATATATAAAACTCCAAAATATCTCCCCTCCTTTTTGTCAATTCATCAACAAAGGGGTATAAACAATAAAAGGGCAAAAATAATATTTTTCTTCCTTTTTGCATAAATCAAAACAAGAAAGGTATATATGCTATAAACATTCAGAAGAGGAGAGACGTGAAGTTAATTCCCCCTGTATACATGCATTTATATGAAAAGAGATGACTAAACTCTAATCATATAAAGCATAATATGCAATGTATAAAAGGAGACGTGAAGCTCCAACTACACACGTGTACTGCATACCAAAGAAAGGTCAATGACTTCAATATGACATACACTCAACATGAATATATATATAAAGAAAATGTTAAGCTTCCCTTGCATATAAGCAATGCAAATTAAAACATTAAGATACCAATTTAAAAATATATCAATTTAGTATGAAGGTATACATCGAAACATCATGATACCAATTGAAAATAAATAAAACATTTTGAAGATACCAACAAAATTTTGATATCAATTGAAAGATATAAACATATAGGAAATCTTGATATCAATTGTAAAAATTAGTACCAATTGAAAATATTTTACACTTTTGATACCAATTAAAAAAAACATAAACCAATCTTTTTGTTTAAACACTAAAATCATTTTGCAATAGAGATACCAAATAGAGAATAATATCAATTTAATATTCTTGATACCAATATTGAAAATGAAACATATACCAATTGAAAATAATTTTCATTAGGAGCATAGGAAACTAAATGAAAACTAAGATATCATTTTTTCAACATAAAGAGTGGGAGTATGATACCAATTGTAAACAAAATCGATTGAAAGGTAAAACATGAATTTTCTCCCCCTTTATGAAATACTAAAGAAACGATTGTATAAGATACCAATTGAAAAATAATTGTCATTAAAGACTAAATCAAGTTTAGCATAACCAAAATTTGTGCTTAAAGATATAGAGATATAGTAAGCACAATCAAAACACATATATATGTATAAAAAGTTAAATACCAATCGAAATTGATACTATTTGAAGTTGAAGCATACATATATGAAACAAATATGAGTATACAGAATAGATATCAATTGTGAAACCAATTGAAAATACAATAAGAATTAAATGTATAACTCATACTCCTACCACCCATTTCATGCACATGTTTAAATTGATTTTCAATAATGCTTACAAGACATGGTCGCCCAACCAACCGCCCATGATGGGTAGGGGTTTTCAAAAATAAGTTTGAAAATAATTTTAGCATAATTGAAAACTCTTCCAAAATGAAAAATACACAATTAGTTATATGATAAAATTGTAAACTAGTACGAAATCCTTCAAGTAGGGAATAAAACAAGAGAATATCCATGAAACATGAAATCACATGATCATCAAACACTCAAAAGTCTATAAGCACATAGAGTCTCATGAAAACAAATCTTGAGTAAACAAGAATGATGTGAGTGTACAAGTATAATGTGAATACAAAGTCATGAAAATAGGCAATAAGCTCAATGTGAAATTCCTTTACAAACGAAAACACGAAAATCATTTAAATTTAATTTTCAATAATACAACTTCAAGGCATATGTATGTTTTGTACAAACTAGAGTATACATACATATCTAAACATGAACGAGTCTACAAGCATGAAGGCAAGTGGCTCAAGGATGTATATGTATAACTATTAGTTTAGACAAAATAGACATATACATAAAGTTAATGAAAACATGCACAAAAATAGAGAATACAAGTCAAAATGCATGAATCATCAAAACTAGCTATACTAGTACATCTAATAAGTATAAATGAGCAATCAGGCACAAACATATAATAATCAATTTGTGGCTCACTAGTTATTCAAGTATATACTCAAGTTTTAATGAAAATTAACATATAAACATGTAATCAAATCATGAAGTATAAAAATCAAAACAAAACTCATGTGATCATTATGGTAAATGCTCGTGCTATTAGAGCTATGATATACATAATAGATAAACTAAAGTGAGAACACAAAATATAGGTCTATATAAACATGGGTGTATCTCAAATACTATACATGTATGTCATAGGTCTAATAAGCATGGTATTTAACATGATGAACACAAAAACATGACATGCTAAAAATCTACAATATGAAAACATGTAAACTTAAATGGGAGTTAGAAATCGTTACCAAAATCAAGAGGGCACATCTCCATGTCTCCAAACCAAGGTGGTCCTCCCACCAAACTCCCCTTGAAAGTGATGCATCTAAAATTGTCACCTTTAAGCACGGAACGCATCCACCTCAAGGCACCATCACTCTCACGTCATGTGAGAGCCCACACCTACATCAAATAAAATAGGGGTGAATTTTGGTACCCATACTCTTTTGGGTCCATGGGGGTTAGCTCCTTTCCTAACCCAAATAAATCTATTTGCTAAATTTACATCATGTACTCTATCATAACAAAACTTAGCAAGGTGGCCCTTACGTCCACAATGCGTACATGTGTACACATAAGTAACATAGTGTTCTGTGTATGAACGTGAGGAGTATATGTATGTCGTGTATGGTGTGCATGCATAGGTGGAACTTGTTTCTTTCGAAACATAGATTCCAAACGTGTGTGGTTCATGGCACATTGGCTCAAAGTGGAGCCCAAACAATCACACTCTTCTTTAACAAACAAATATCATTTTCAATCATGAAAGAAGAGGTGCATGCAATAGATACACCAGGTGGTGAAGCTATACTAGCATGACAAACATGAGAATCTATATCATTTTTCAAAGAGATGTTTTCTTAGAAACCAAATCCAAATCCTTTGAAATTAAAGCAATTTTCATTTTTAAAGATTCATTCTCTTTTATAACAAGATTAAGTTTTGAAGTTAAAGTCTCATTTTTCTTCAAAACATTCTCACAATCATTTTTATTTTTCAAAATTTTATTTTCATTTAAGGCAAGTTCAAGTTGGAATTTTAATGAGTCACGTTCATTTGAAATCTCAATCTTCTCTTGCAAAGCCACATCAAATTTTGAAACTAAATCCTCATTTTCTTTGTTAAGTTCAAAACTTTTCTTTTTCAAAGCTTTATATTTCTCTAACAATTTTTCACAAACAATAGAAAGTTCTTCATTTAATGCATCGACATCAATATATTCATCATAAGAAGAACTACCACTATCTAGTTGAGTATCCAAATGTACCTCAAGGGAGTCATTCCCTTGGACCATGAAGTAACGTTAGTCAGACTCTTCTCCACTAGATTCCTTCTCCACTTGGATTGGCAATTGAAGCTTTGGAGAGGACAAAATGTTCCACACTGCAAAGGCGGAATCACTACGAGAAACCATGTTTAAATATTCTTTACTAAGTAATTTTCTAAGTGCCTCTAGGGCTAGTGCATTGACCTCTATATGCATGCTATTACTAAGATAAGATTCCTTGGTAATGGCAAGGTAAACTTTATAACCTATGGATTTTAAATGCCAACTCATCCTAACCTTCCATAGATCAATTTTAGAGATATCAAACATGGGAGGGTTATCCATGAGTGTAACAATATGTGTGCAAATGCAAATGATAGATTAGCAACCAAGATCTCACTCCTAGGTGTTTAAACCTAATATCAGGAGCGTAGGCTCTGATATCAAATAAAAGTACACTTAAAGGGGGGTGAATAGGTGTAAGGCTAATCTATAACAAATAATGCGGAATTTAAAAACTAATTGCAGCATACTTAGTGTAACCAAAGAGTGTAGCCGAATTCCCGGTGAAGGGTTCTGAACTAACTCCTCTTGATTCCTCTGAATAAAAGTTGAGATGCTATATGAAGCTCTCTTGGTTAACACAAGTATGGCACACAAACAAACCAAGCATGTATATGATATGAACAATATGAATCAATGCATAATGTAAGAGAGAGTTAGAGAAAGTGGATCAAACGCAAACACCGAGATATGTTTTGAGGTTCGAGCACACAGCTCTACGTCCCCGCCTTCACACAGAAGGATTTTCACTAACTCGTCCACACAGGGCTTCCCACACAGGGAAGCTCCACTGAGGATTTGGGCAAATACAATTTGAGAGTACACAACTCCTCTCTCAACAATACAACCTCTCACTAGAGGTAAGGCACTAAGCCAACACTATATCAACCGCACAAATAAGGGATAGGCACAAAGCTAACCTCAACAACAATCACCTCACACTTGAGGGATTCCAACTCAATCTCCACCTCTCACTAGAGGGATACAAATATCACTTTCATAATCACCTCTCACTAGAGGGATATCAACACAATCACCTCTCACTAGAGGGATATCACAATGAATGGAAGATAATAACACTTGGTAGTCTCTCTCAACCACAAACCAATTCTTTTCTCACAAACAATGATCCTAAAGATAGGATAGATAAATAAGCTCAAGTGTGAGAAAATAAAGTGTTTGGAACAAAGAAAAATGCTTGGAAAATCTCCAAATAGATATAGAATTTTAGACCAAAATCAATTCCCAAAAGACTCTAATTTCTTTGAATTTCCAACACTTTAAAAACAAATAAAGATTAAAACTTTTGAACCTAAAAACTTTTGCTGAAAAACACTTAAGGGATGTGAAAATTTTCTCTCTAAAAATCTTAATCAAATCAACAAAGGATATGGGGTATTTATAGCCCCAATCCAAATCTGCCCGTTGGCAACTGGAAAGGGCAGATTTTTCCCTTCTGGTCGACCGTGGCCCAACGGTCAGATATCTGACCGTTGTGCCTCCGGTCGACCGCCTGATCGAACGGGACAGGATACAGAGAGCAACAGCTCTCTGCCGGTCGACCGCTCGGTCGACCGGGGCCATTTTCAGAGAGCAAAGCTCTCTGGCAGTCGACCGGGTCGGTCGACCGGCCTACCTGCCTGGGCTGCATGCACGTCTGTGCACGTCGGTCGACCGGAAGACAGCCTGGTCCATTAACTTGGGGATTAAAAATTTGACTTTTTATTATCAAATAAATCTCATAAAATCACATAAATTCCACAAAAATCAGTTTTTATTATATCTTTAAATACCAATATGTGTGATAAAAATTCAACACATATTACAAACTATTTGAACCATTTTTTGTGAGATTGAAAATTTGCCTTAACCAAAATCTGTATTTTCCGAAACTAGGATTTTTGAAATGGAAAACCGTTTTTCTCCAAACTCATGTAAATACAAAAACATGATATTGAAACAACTTTGAAGCATATTGTATATGGATAGAATCCAATATACATGAAAGATATTATATCTATATTTTTGACATTAAATTCAAAAATAAGTTTTGTTTAAATACAAAACTCCAAACACATGAATAGCTTATCAAAATAAGTTTTTTTAAGTATATGAAACATTGATGTATATAGATCAAATCTAATATACATTAAACCATGTAAACTTGTTTTGATTCTATCTATTCATGAAAATCAAGATCGGTTAAACCGAAAAACCAAAACATGAAACTTGTGTGTGTATTGTGAACTTGAGCATTTCAACACTATCTAATTTTTAACACAAGATCTAAACAATCTTAAACTTAAACAAACCGATGTCTTCTTGTAGAACTCCGTCTCCAAGACGACTCGATCCAAACGTGATCCACCGAGATTGACTCCAACCGAGTGCTAGATGTGAACTTGACGCTTGAGCTCTTGAATCACCATGTGAAAGCTCCAAAATATCTTTGTTGAAGCTAATTATCACTAATATCTTGATCAAATATCTGAGACTAAATATCACAAGATTATTAGTAAACTATAACTACATGAGTTAATCATCATCAAAACTAGAGTGAAGGGCCTCTGGGCGAACACTTTTCTCACTCTCAGTCTCTCTCTAATCTCTCCCAATTTCACTCTTCTCCCTCTCTCTTTCAACAAACGACACCACCCCACCACCAGCCGTCGACCTTCTCTCTGGGGTCACACCCCAACGCCACCCCCATCTCCCTCCATCTTCTTCCTTCTCTCCAATTTCTCCACCACCATCATCACTTTCATCTTCAACATCACGATCTTTTTTAATTTCTTCTCCATCATCTCATCACCACTTCAACCAACCGCAACCCTAATCACCACCACCAACAACCACCCTTATCTCCACCACCAACAACCACCCATTCCACCACATCTTCCACCACCACCAATTCCGCCACCAATTTCACCAAAATCATTACCTCCACCAATTCCGCCACCATCACCAAATTCACCCACCACCTCCTCCTTATTCCTCCTCTTGGTTTGGCCGCCACCGGCCATGCTCTGGCCCCCGGCGTCGCCTGGCGGGCCACCAGCTCGGCCGGCCCACCTCCTTTCGCTCTCCTCTTCACTCTCTTTATTTCTCTTCCCTCTCTTTCTGTTTCTTTCTTTTCTTTTCTCTCTTTTCTTTCTTTTTCTATTATTTTTCTGTCCCTCTTCTTTCTTTCTGTAGTCTCACTCTCTTCTCTCCTCTCCCCCACGTCCTCTCTCTTTGTTTTTCTCTCTCCTCTCTATTTTATTGGTATGTAACACGTCTATGCATCATATTATTGGTATTTTCAGAGTTTTCGATGTATTCTGTATTTTTAGGCGAGTACTTTTTCCCCATAGCGAGTATTCTTAATTTAATTCGATTTTCCAGTTTTGACAGGTGAAAATTATATTTTTAGAAAATTTTGTGTAATTTTTATAATTATGGAATTGTATTCGTAATGGTAGACTACTTGTATTGGTGTTGACTGTATATTTGGATGTATCTAGGCTTGTATTGGTGCATTTGAACTTGTAATTTTGTGCCTTGTTGTCCGTTATAATTATTGTAATTTATCTGTATTTTTTTATATTTTTTAGACTAACGGTAGTACAAGTTGCATGTATCCAATATGCCTATTCTCGGACTACCCAATAGGCGATGTGCCTTGTACCCTTTGATTTCGTGGTAGCTGCAGAAAACGCGCATAGACTATTTTCGGTCTCTCTTTTAGCGTCCAGCGCTATTGATTATTATTTATACGTGTTTTATATGTGTGCTTGTGTGGTACTAATATTTTATGCAGATACTTACTCGGCCTCCTGGCCTATTAGCCTCTTTGGGCTCCAGCCCACTTCCCGAAAGGGGGTGCGCTTAGACCATCCACGATCTCTCAGCTCTGCCCTGGTATGCGAGCTTAGCGCTCTGCGCTTTATCGCTAGATTCGCTAGAGCGGAACTCTGTCGTACGACAGAATAACGTTACAACGCTCGAGTTGTTCTCGTAGTTCCATTGTGCACTTTTACGATCATCGCTGCTCGTTATCTTTGCCTCCAGCGCTGCTTGCCCCTCTTGTTTGTGCGCTTAGTTATAATGCTACTTTTATATTGCTTTATTTTCATGGTTGTGAAGAGTTTGTATATTTAATATAATTTACTCCTGAATTTAGTTTTATGACTAACATAGTATTTGACACCTGAAATTGGATTCTTAACACTGACACCTGAAACTGGATACTTGATACTGACACCAGATACTTGACATTGACATACTGATACTGATACACTTACCCTGGTATGTAACACTGACTCCAAATACTAACACTTGACTTGGTACCATAACACCTGACTGATTATGCTATTTGATTCATAATTATTACTATTACAAAGACTGGAAATGATTATATACATTACCAACATCTGGTACTCTTGAATTACAGTAATACTGCACCATTGTACTCCTGCATTCCTGAATCCATGTAACTGGGATACTCCTGACAAGTATACTCCTAAATTACTAAATCCCTGTACCATGTACTGATACACACACGCACACACTATATGCATACTATAAATGTATACATATCCATCGATACAAAATGACGTACGTTGGGATGGGGGAAACTAATGAGTCTTGATACCCATGTTTACAATGGTTTTTAAAATGTCGCGCGACCAAATACTTGGAATCACATGGAGGCCACCAGTGTTCTTATGGGGTGTACTGGCGCCCCTACCCCTGCTATATCTCTTTTACTCATATTGGGTATGCACAAGCCCTAGGCCTATTACTATGGGATCTATGATACCCTATTCCTATTCGGGCGTACAATAAGTTCCGATGCCTAACGGTATGTTTCGGATTTTAGTACCGGATACTCCTGGACCATTGTTCCGGGCAAGCACGGGACCCATTCTAAATATGGCTCGTCAAACTCCATTAGTTTCCAAATAGGTGATGGCTCTTTAACTTGTATGTGAAAGTATGTGGAATGGGACGCATACGAATCATACAACTTAGATTATTACGAATACGAATACGCATACGATACTAATATTATTAATCGTTGTTATCAAATTTCATATCGTTTTGCAATTCGGGTTGTATGAACACTTAGCTTCTAATGACATGAGATACAAGGTATATATTTGAGGGTTTTCTTATTTGGATTATCCCGTGGACGTACTAATCTCATGAATCCATAACTGAGCTTATACAACTAGTTTTTGCTTGCATTTGCATTCGTCGGATTTTACTTCAAATTTTGTTTTTTTGGATTTTAATTAGGGTTTTGTGATTTGGACTTTGATTTTGAGTATTATATATTATTAGTATTATTATATATAACTATATATATACATCTACAAAAAAGATATCTGGGTTGTTGCTCACGATACACCACTTGTCACCTGCTGGTTATTGATACTCCACTGTCTGGCTCCTATTAAGTCTCATGCTTGAGCTATAGTATTAACCTGCTGATTTGATCTAGTACTGACACTATAATTACTATTCTTGAATATGCTACTGTCTTCCTATACTTACTCACCTGACTACCTGAATGTACTACTATGTTAATGTGCTTAATCACCTGACTTAGTTCTTGGATTAGTTCTACTTTTATATATATCATTTACATTACTGTTATTTACATTACTGTTCACTGCCTGCTTGATTTGAACACACATGTTACCCATGTACAAGTGTGTTTGCCTATGCACGCCACTTTGGCTTCATTTTACGTACTCGTTGGGTTACTTTTTTGACAGCCCCTAGACTTGTATGTCTAGATTCCAAAGCTTGGAGCATTGGGAAATTCCTACGGAGATCAGAGTGGCGCAGCAAAAGCGTAGTGATTATGTCATTATTGTTCCTTCTAGACCGGTCCTTGAACTCTTTTCTACTGTTCGTACGCATCTATCATTATGAACTCTGAAAATCTCTTTATATATCATATTTTTGTATGCTCCAGTGATGAAATATTCCTATAATATTGATCATGCTTTGTGATAGCAATGTACTTGTATAATGTAATTGGAATATATATAACCACTGTGCTTCCGTACTCTGATTCCTGCCTGTACTGTTGCTTAGCGTACGTATGTAAGGGTGTTTTCGCCCTACATATATACGTTTGCAGTAGCATCTCCCTACCCAGGGGGCAGGCATTATAGGGTCCCTATTCCATGGATCCATGTTTGTAAACGACTTCAAATTGTGCGCCGACAATGATGATGAATCATGAGTTCTATCAGTCCGCTGCTCCCCAAATCTTAGCTCTTTCTCGAAAGCCCTCGGGGCTTCATGGTCACATGCGTCGTCACGTGATCAAGTGCCATCCTCTTCGGGCCTGGTTCAAGACTCTTTTGGGTTACTTACCCCAGGTATAATTCCTTAACTAAATGAAATTTGGGTAGGTGTACCTGTGGCCTAACATGCTCGATCCAGCCCATAGGGATGTTGGGTCTGTTGATCATGAGCCCTCCTCCAACAATGCCCAACACGATTCTGGGCTTTTTCAGGGGCAGCAAGAGATTCCCTCAACTCTGAGGGCACTATCTGCTTCTCACTCTCTCCAACAACGCCCTTCGCTCGTCACCAGGCTGAGCTTCCACTCACCCATGAGCAGATGGTTCTATTCCCCCATTGCTTGCTGCATTTCTCATTGGTTATTGCACCACTGAGATGTTCATGGAGGTGGGTCCACCTGGGGGCATGACTTAAGTTGTATTGGTCTGCTTACCTTTTGCTCTTTTTTTCTCCATTTTGGATATGCTAGCAAAGAAAATATAAAATCAAAATCAATAGAATTTAACAAATTTAAAAAAAAAAAAAAAGTAGTAGAGCCTACTTTCCTTTTCACTTTGTCACCAGGTAACTCAATAGAGAAACTAATATTGAACTTTCAAGAATATGTTGTTGATCGATTTAATTTGCACCATAGAGAAAGTAGTTGGAAAAAAAATGAGAAAATATTACTTTGTGCTTTTTAGTTGGCGGTAAGCTTAGACGCAAAAATATTTTAATATATTAAGTTCTTTACATTTGACAAAATTAAACATGCATCGAGGAATAATAACAGAGGGTAGTAAAGTGCCAAGTCTTGAAAATAATACGATTAATTAAGTAGAGAAAAAACAATAGGGAATTTAAACAATATGCTAATTCTTCTTAATTTACTTCTTTCTTCAATTAGACACTAACAAACACATTTGTTCAAATTTTTTTTCCCAGCCGGCTATTACAATTGGTATTGTTTTCATTTATTTTCCATCTCTCTTTCTCTTACTTTAGGTGAGAGTCCTCCTTTTACCAATAATGACTAATTTTGGAATTTGGAACTCTAAAGGAGTAAAAATATCATTATATATATATATATATATATATATATATATATATATATATATATATATTATATATATATATATATAAATGATATTTGTAAGCGACGCAAAATGTTTGTAAGCGACGCAAAATGGACGGCCGAAAGTAGTGAGTTGGTTAGATCTATGTCTTTAGACATACAAATTCTCGATCCGGCCATTTCATTATGATCTAAACATTTAAAAACCCCTATAAACTAATTTTTGTTAGATTTCAAATGTTCTACACCGTTAAACTAACCAACTCACTATTTAGGCCGTCCGTTTTTCCCCTACTTGATGGATGGGCAAAAAGTATTTAAAACACTTGATTTTTGGTTTATAGATACTTGAAATAGTATAGATCAACTTCAACGGAGTGGATCTTGTATTCGAATGTTGGAGGGTTGAATTTGAGTGGGAAGGATCCGGGATCAAATCCTTTTGAAAGGATACAAGTCTATCTCTCTCTCTCTCTCTCTCTCTCTCTCTCTCTCTCTCTATATATATATATATATATATATATATATATATATATATATATATATATATGAGAGAAATGTAAATCAGCTGACACAGGAGGCAACTCCCTCCTATGTCGCACTCAAAAATCATATTTTCCGAGTGAATTTTCAAGATCCGACCGCACATTATCATATTCATATTCTAAAATATACACATATAAAAAATCAAGTGATTTGAAATATGTTTACTCATTGATCTAATCGTTCCATTTTGTTCTATTGTTAAAAAACCGTTAATGTTTGAACCCAAAGAAAATGGAGTAAAAAAACTTCAAATCACTTGATTTTTTATATGTGTATATCTTAGAATATGAAGATGATAATGTGCGGTCGGATCTTGAAAATTTACTCGGAAAATTGATTTTTGAGTGCGACATAGGAGGGAGTTGCCTCCTGTGTTAGCTGATTTACATTTCTCTCTCTATATATATATGTATATATATATATATATGGGCTTACTGTACCTCAGCCTGCAGGCTGAGAGAGTTTCTCAGCCTGCGGGACGTGGCTGAATATATGGCACACATCGGTCGCAGAGTGTGGGCGCCAAAAAAATCAAAAAATCCCGCCTAAACAATCGTGAAACAAATTGACAAAATACCCCTTTTATATGACGACGGCGACTTCTAGCATTGAAAAGTAAAAAAAAATTCCATGGTCGCATACTTAATACAGAATAAAGAATACCGGAGGAAACATGCTATCGTATAGCAATGCGACCTCCTTCAGTACTACGACCAAAGTCACAAACTTCTTTCTCATTACGATGGTGATGACGAGGATTAGAAGTTTAAAAAATTGTATTTTGTTTTTTTTTAAATATATATAAATCTGTTTTCTAAAGTTAATTGTGTGAATTACATTTTTTACTACTATGTCTTGGTTGAAAAATGCTGTACAATTGTTACAAACCTTCATTTTAAAAATTTACGCTAAACGAATATACTGCGACCATGGACGCAGTTAATAATTATATTACTTCACTCTTATAAATTTTAAAATGAAAGGTTGCGACATTAGTTGCAGTTGCTGGACGCAGACTTAATAAATACACTGCGACCTTGGTCGCAGTTGCTGGACTTTAGTCTTAATCAACAACAACACTGCTACCTTGGTCGCAGTTTCTGACCGTAGTCTTAATAAAATAAACGACGTAGTCTTAAAAAAATAAACTGCGACCTTAATCGCAGTTGTTGGTGTTTAGTCTTAATAAAATACACAGCGACCTTGGTCGCAGTTGCTGGTCTTTACTCTTAATCAACAACATCACTGCGACCTTGGTCGCAGTTGGTGGTCTTTATAAATAATCAACAACAACACTGCGACATTGGTCGCAGTTGATGGCCGCAGTCTTAAAAAAATAATCTGCAATCTTGGTCGCTATTGCTGGTCTTTAGTCTTAATCAACAACAACACTGCGACGAGGTAAACAACAACACTGCGACGAGGTGACATGTCACCGCAGCAGTTGCTTAGTCGCAGTCTTTGGTCACAGTGTCGACCCTGGTCGCAGTAGTTACTGTTTGCAATGTATCTTATGCGACCTGGTCGCAGTGTTATCTATGGTCATAGTTGTTTAGTTTGCAATGCATGACTGCGACCAAGTTCGTAGTTTATTAAAAACAAATATGCTTTTTATTTATGTCCAGGCATTTATCTCCATGCATGTGCAAATGATACAAAAACGATCTCTTATACAATAAGATTGAGTGTTACAATATAGCAGTATAAAGAAGACTAAACATCAAAAAGATCCCTTGTTGACTAAGAGCAGTGGTGTTATTGAGGTCTTTTATTTATGTCCAGACATTTATCTTCAGGCATGTGAAAAATGATACAAAACGCTTTGTTATACATAAGATTGAGTGTTACAATATAGCAGTACAAAGAAGACTAAACATCAAAGTAGCCAAGAAGACTAAACATCAAAAGAGCCCTTGTTGACTAAGAGCAATCTTCTTCTTAAGGTCTGGTGGCAGCAGAATCCTCCGATTCCAACTGACCCTCCAAAGTGCCGGGATACGATCTTTCGTTGATGAACATCTCTTCACCAGAAGGTTATCCAGTGAGCATGGAGTTTCCTCGATGTCACTTCTGGGGTAAGAGAGGGAGAGTGAGACCTCACAAGGTATGCTACCCACCACTATATCCACCACATTCCCCGCCGCCATACCCACTCTGACCATCCGTTATCAGCAAGCTTGACTGGTGCATCAAGTCAGAGCAGATCTCGGTGAGGCTTAAGTCCTCGTCAGGGATCATGACTTCTTCCCTTGTGAACGACGAGGACCATGACTTCTTCCTTGTGGACGATGAGGTCTATGACTTCTTCCCTTGTGGACGAACATCGATCAAGTTCGTCCATAGGGTCATCTTCATCCATGGAGGCAGGCCCCTGTTAGAGACTCTGAAGAAGGCGGAAATTCTCAGAGCAATTGCTCTCGAAAGAAAACAGTCTAATTATGGTTTGTTAAAGGGAGAGGGTGAGCCCTATTTATAGGCAGCCCATAATAACCATAATTAATGGTTCATTAATCATAATCGTCGGCATTAATGGTCTCCAACCGCCAGCGCCGGTTTGGCATTAAAAGACATTAACGCCTAAAC
This sequence comes from Agave tequilana, assembly GCA_038442645.1. NCBI lineage: Eukaryota > Viridiplantae > Streptophyta > Magnoliopsida > Asparagales > Asparagaceae > Agave > Agave tequilana. The sequence goes on from JAVJIF010031525.1 coordinate 157,962, forward strand.
CCAATGAAGAGCCGACGCGTGGACAACCGCTTCGGGAAATAACGAATGGTGCGGGGTTCGTCAAAGTAGACTTGACGTTAAAAGATCTCATAAAATCTTTATGACAGGTCACGTCTCACGGAGTGACTTCAAGTCGCATCAGACAACAGACAACTTTTCATTTTTCATTTAGATTCAAAAAATGACTTAATCCAAAAACAACACTTAATAAACAACACTTACTTAACGTACTGCGACCAAAGTCGCAGTCCATGTAATGCAACCCTAGATTGCAGTTGCTGGCCATCTTTATCAATAACAACACTGCGACCTTGGTCGCATTTAACCATGTACACTGCGACCAAAAGACTTTGACTAAGTTCGCAGTTTAAATGTACAATGCGACCAAAGACTCTGACTACATTATATACAAAAAAATTAATTACTTAACGTACTGCGACCAAAGTCGTAGTCCATGTAATGCAACCCTAGATTGCAGTTCCTGGCCATCTTTATCAATAACAACACTGCGACCTTGGTCGCATTTAACCATGTACACTGCAACCAAAGACTTTGACTAAGGTCGCAGTTTAAATGTACAATGCGATCAAAGACTCTGACTACATTATATACAAAAAAATTAAACTATAAAGTAGAATTTTATCGCAGGCTGAAAAAATTGATCTGAAAAGAGCGGCAAAAATAAAAGGGGAAAAATAATAATAAACAATAAGGAAAAGTTATCATAAGGGGTATTTGGTAATTTAACTTCTACCTAAAAGCGGGCCGCAAGTCAGTGAGGTGACAAATTGAGCCACGTCACCGCAGGCTGAGAGAGTACTCTCAGCCCGCGGGCTGATATACATTTCTCTCTCTCTCTCTCTCTATATATATATATATATATATATATATATATATATATATATATATATATATATATATATATATAACTCTCTCAGCCTGCGCTGACGTGGCTCAATTTTGCACCCCACTGACTTGCGGCCCGCTTATCGAAAGAAGTTAAATTACCAAATACCCCTTATGAAAAGCTACTTTTTCGATAAAAGACAGTGAATGCTGCTTCTTTAATTTTTTTATCTGATTTGATATTTAATGATTTTTAATATAGTTGCAGTACTTATGAGAACTGCTACCACGGTCGCAGTCTTTTCTAAGGACTGCTATCAAGGTCGCAGTCTTTTTCTGAGGACTGCTACCAAGGTCACAGTGTTTTTATGAGAACTGCTACCACGGTCGCAGTCTTTTCTAAGGACTGCTACCAAGGTCGCAGTCTTTTTCTGAGGACTGCTACCAAGGTCGCAGTCTTTTTCTGAGGACTGCTATCATGGTTGCAGTGTTTTTATGAGAACTGCTACCACGGTCGCAGTCTTTTATAAGGACTGCTACCATGGTCGCAGTCTTTTTCTGAGGACTGCTACCAAGGTCGCAGTCTTTTTCTGAGGACTGCTACCAAGGTCTGCTACCACAGTCTTTTCTAAGGACTGCTACCATGCTCGCAGTCTTTTTCTGAGAACTGCTACCAAGGTCGCAGTCTTTTTCTGAGGACTGCTACTAAGGTCTGCTACCAGATCGCAGTCTTTTTCTGAGGACTGCTACCAAGGTCGGTAAAAAGTTGTGAGTGAGGGTATTTTTGGAAATTACAATGTTGAGGTGACTGGCATTAAATTGGGCGGGATTTTACAGGATTTTGCCCGCCAAAATTATTACAGATGTGGGGCGGTGATGTTGCCACGCCCGCAGGCTGAGAAAACTCTCTCAGCCCGCGGGCTGAGGTACAGTAAGCCCATATATATATATATATATATATATATATATTATATATATATATATATATATATATATATATATATATATATATATATATATATATATATATAAAACACACACACACACACACACGTGTGTGTGTGTGTGTGTGTGTATCTAATATTCACCTTAGTTTATAAATAAATTCATATTTAATTATTATGAATGTTGTCAATTTTTTATGTTTATCTGCATTACATATATCCTTTAATGTTCTTTGTTTCCTTTTTTTCTTTTTTTTTCCTCATTCTTTTGATGACTCTAAACAGTGAAAATCCATTCAACCTCAAGTATTTATTGGAACAAAGGGTGGAGCCAAGATTTCTACCCCGGTAGGGCACAACTTCAAGCGTGTTGATAAGTCTTACCATGTTAAAATGTTAAACTACATGATATATTAGAAAACTTCATGACACACATGAGGGAAAAAAAAACATATGAGCAAGAATTTTTTAATTTCATAAATCATTTCAATAATCATAATTGTTCATGTATGATTTGATGCCTTAAAATTAATTCGTAGTTCTATTTTTTTCCAATTTGTTTGAAACTTTATATAAATAGAAAGTTCATCTCTTAAGTTATATCACATATGTGTGTGTATATATCTCCATTAGATTCTAATTTTCTTGATTAATGATTTATTTTTATCCACTTAATACAGTATCAAACATAAGGTGCTAAAGAGCTATTGCTTAAAAATCCAACTATTAATGTATCAGTTGATTCTTGACACGTTTGTTAAAAAGTTATTGCTCAACTTAAATGCATCATGTGGTCACTCACATTGTTGGATTTTTAACTTTATACCGGTTTCTATGTGACATTCTCTAGTATAGGAGAATATTACCTATAAGCACTCAAAGTAGTTCAACACTTGTTAGGGAAAAGTAACAAGAATTTCTTGCCTTGTTGTGGTCTTACTGACTTATCAGCCTATCACACCTAGAATCTTAGATGGACAGATATTTTTTTCACTATGAGGTAGGGCACATGCTAGAGCTTAGATAGGGTAAAAGCTTTGTCAACAGTTTTGCATGGCCATAAGTTCAAAGTGAAATAAACTTTTCCAATTTCATGTTGGGCACTTGGCCTACCTGGTGTTGACACTCTGAAAAGACAAACTCTAGAGCAACCTGCAACCGGTCCGAATGATGTCTAAACTTGTCGATATTTTCAAAAGACAAGTCGCAGACAGGCTGTAATGCCCTACCCACCGGGCACAGAGACGCTATTGTGACGTACATACGCAGGGCAAAAATACCCAAATATGTACGCTAAGAATATCAGTACAGTCAGGAATCAGAGTACGGAAGCACAATGGTAATATACATTCTAATATTACAGTTCAAGTATATTGCTATTACAGAATGTGATCCAATATTACATGAATATTATATCACCATGTGATACAAAATATGATTTACAAGAGATTTATGTAAAACACCTAGAGGGGGGGTGAATAGGTGTTAATGCTAATCTAGAAACTAAATGCGCTAAATGCGGAAACTTAAACAAATAATTGCAACACACTTAATACAACACACAAGTGTAGCCGAATTCCCCGTAAAAGGCTCTGAACTAACTCCTCTTGGTTCCCCTAAATATGGGTTGAGGTGCTATATGAAGCTCTTGTGGTTAAGTATAAGTGAGGCACACACAAATAACCAAGCATATAAGAATGAGCAATATGAAATAGTGCAAGGCAACACAAGCAAGCAAATATGATATGAAATGAAAGATGCTATGCACAATATAAAGAGAGAGAGAGAGAGAGAGGTAAGAGACAATGGATCAAAAGCAAACACAATGATATGTTTCAAGGTTCGAGCCCCTAGCTCTACATCTCCGCCTTCACCACCGTGAAGGATTTCCAATCCACTATCTCCCACCGAGGGAACCTCCACCGAGGAGGATTTGTTACAACAAGGGAGTACCGAACTCCTCTCTCAAACACCGCCTCACAACCGAGGGGTAGGCCCGTATCCAAACAACAACCAACACCTCTACCGAAGAGGGTTTACAAACCAAACTCCACCTCTCACTAGAGGGAGCAAACCACAAGCCTCAAACAATCTCTCTTTTTCTCTTTTTTCACAAAACAAGATCCTAATAGAATAGGATAGATGATATAGCTCAAGTGTGGAAAGCAAAGTGTTTTGATCAAAGAAAATCTCTTGGAAAATACCAAATTGATATAGAAATGAAGAACAAGAAATCAATTCCCAAAACTTGTTTTCTTTGAAAATAACAAAACACTTTAAAAACAAATAGATGAATCTTTTTGGCACTAAAACTCTTTTTGAAAACTTGTAAAACATTTTAGAAAAGTAGGAATTTTTGCTCTTGAAAATCTTAGTTAAAACCCCCAAGAAATGGGGTATATATAGGCCAAAACAGAAACTAGCCGTTAGGCTGATCTGGCAGCCTGACAGGCCTAGCGGTCGGCCGGCCGGCCGACCGCCAACGGTCAGAAATGTGACCGTTGGGGCAACCCGGTCGACCGCACGGCCGACCGCCCAGATACAGAGAGCAGACTCTCTGATCCGGTCGGCCGCCCGGCCGACCGCCCAGATACAGAGAGCAAGGCTCTCTGATCCGGTCGGCCGCCCGGCCGACCGGCCCACTGTGCCAGCAGACGTGCACAAGTCTGTGCACGTCGGTCGACCGCCCGGTCGACCGGCTTGGTCTGTCAGCACAGTTCTGGGTCAGAAACACTTGTTAAAAATATTTCTAAAAATCTTTTATCTCTTGTAAAAATACCCAAAAATAGTTTTTATCATTTTGCATTGATATATAAACATGTGATAAAAAGTTTAGCTCAAATATCAAGCATATGAAACCATTTTTGTGTTTTAACATTTTTACCAAAAATCAAAACTTGTATTTTATCAAACTTGGATTTTTCAACACATGAATAGGAAAGTCAAAATAAATTTGTATAAGAAGTTTAAGCATGCATGTATAACTAGAATACATCTACTATACATATAAACCATGTAAACTTGTTTTGATCAATCTATTCATGAAAACAAAATCCAAAACATAAAACTTGTGTGTGTTGTGCACTTGAGCATATTAACTATACTAAGCTTTACAAATGGATCTAAAACACACTAAACTCTATGATAACTAAGTCTTCTTGACGATCTTCATCTTCAAGTCGACTCGGTCCAAACTCCGTGATCCAACGAGCAAGGCTATGTATGATCTTGATGCTCGGGCTCGGGAATCACCAAGTGAAGGCTTCTAAACTCCTCTTTTTGAAGCAATCACCAACTAATATCTTGATTAATGATCTGTAATTAAAATCACAAGATTATTAGTAAACATAACTACATGAGTTAATCATCATCAAAAGCAGAGAGGAAGGCCTCCGGGCCAACAATCTCCCCCTTTTTGATGATGACAAAACTCATGGAGTTATATATGCATGGATTAAAGTTAAGCTTCAAAGAAGCTCCCCCTAACTCATGCATAAACAAATAAATAATAAATATGCAATGAAGGCACTTAAACATGAATGCATATAAATGCATAAACAATAAAAAGGTTCTAAATACCAATGAAATGTTCAAAAACAAAACATGCTCTAGATACCAATTAAAATTAAACTGAATTAAACTTAATATATGCAAAACATAAATATGCATATATAAACCAAAATCTTTCTCCCCCTTTTTGTCAATCATCAACAAAGGGGTAAACAATCAAAACAAAACAAAATCTTCTCACCCTTTTTAATACAAAGAATCAATCATCAATAAAGGGTAAAAGCAAAACTAAATCAATAAATTTTTCTCCCCCTTTTTGTTCAAAACAATGAATCAACAAAGGGTTAATAAAAAATTCTCCCCCTTTTTGTCTAAAACAAAAACAAAAATCAAATAGGGGTGACAATCAATTAGGATATCAATTTAAAATATGTCAAAGTAGCATCTTGATACCAATTGAAAGTAAACATAGATCGACAAAATAAATGGTATATGCTATATACATTCATGAAGAGGAAGATGTGAAGCTTCCCTACATAGATACATTAATGAAGGAGGGATGACAAGCCCTAATTCACATAACGTACACTATGCAATGCATAAGAGGAGATGTGCGTATATCACATAAAGAAGAGATGTCAAGCTCCTCAATATAAGATACACTCATCATGAATCTATATGTAGAAGAGATGTTAAGCTCTCCTTGCATATAGGCAATATAAATCAAAACTTTTGAATATTTCCTTTAAACAAAATTTTGAGATACCAATTTTAAAACATTTTGATATCAAAAGAGAGTATTTTTCTTTTTTTAAGCATATGATATCAATTTAAAATTTTTATTTTCTATCATAAAGCAAGGGAGTGGAAATACAAATACCAATTGTAAATATGAAAATCGAATTTTCTCCCCCTTTATGAAATACCAACAAAACATATGCATAAGCTTGTAATAAGATACCAATTGAAAAGCAATTGAAAAACTAATCAATTGAAACAAAATTGAAGCTCAAGCTTAGCATAAACACAAACATATATATGTATGAAAATAAATACCAATTGAAATTGATATTCTTGGAATTGAAAGCATACATACATACAAACATATATGAGTATACAAGAAAGGTCAAAATTGATAACAATTGAAAGAATTCAATGATACCAATTGAAACAACAATAATGATCAAGTGTATACATCATATAACTACCACCCAACCATGTTCAAGTTTAAAATGATTTTCAATATAAAGCATACATGAGGCATGGTCTCCCATCCAGCCACCCATAGATGGTAGGGGTTTTCAAAATTAGGTTTGAAAAAAATATAGTTTGTTTGAAAACTCTACCAAAATGAAGAATATCGCAACTAGTTATATGAAAATTTGTAAACTAGTACGAAATCCTTCAAGTAAGGAATAAAACAAAATTTTTCATGAAAATATGAAATTCACAAAATAGTCAACACTCATAATCAATTAAGCATAAATATGACTCATGAAAACAAACACATGAGTAAATAATAAATGTGAGTGTACAAATACAATGTGAAGATCATAATCATGAAAGATAGGCAATAAGCTCGATATTCCTTGAAACATGAAAAACATCAAAACATATTTAATCTTCAAGGTATATGTATGTCCTATACAAACTAAAGTATACATACATATCCAAACACAACGAGTCCACAAAGATATATGCATGAAGGCACGTGGCTCAAAGGATGTATATGTATAAACAATAGTTTGGATAAAATGGACATATACATGAAGTTAAACAAAAATCATAAAACAATTCCAAAAAGGGAATACAAGTTTAAAATGCATGGATCATCAAAACTAGACTATACTAGCACATCTAATGGGTTCAAATAAGTATTCAAGCTCAAACATATATAGATTTATTTGTGGCCCACTATATGTACAAGTATATACCTAGTCTTAATGAAAACTAACATTTAAACAAGTAATCAATACATGAAGCATGAAAACAAGATAAAGATCATCATGATAAAAAAAAATATGATTATTATGCAAATCCACATGTTATTAAACCTATGATAAACATGATAGTTAAACAAACGATGAGAACACAAAATATGGGTCCATATAAACATGGGTGTCTCAAATACTATACATGTATGTCAATGGTCTAATAAACCTGGTATTAACATAATAATCTATAAACAATAAACATGCTATAAACAATGAATATGAGAGCATGTAAACATAAATAAGGAGTTAGGAATCGTTACCAAAACCTAGAAGGCAACTCTCCTTATCTCCAAAACATGGTGGTCATCTCCACCAATCTTTCCTTTAAAGTGATGCATCCAAATGATTTCCATGAAGCTCGGAACGCATCCACTCCAAGGTACCTCTACTCTCACGTCATGCGAGAGCCCACTCCTACATCAAATACAAGAGGGGTGGTCTTTGGTACCCATAATCTTTTGGGTCCATGGGGGTTAGTACCTTCTCTAACTCAAAAAAAGTTATTTACTAAATTTACATTATGTAATCTATCAAAGAAAAATTTAGCAAAGTGGCCCTTACGTCCACAATGTGCACAAGTGTACACATGAGCATACATGTGATGGGTGTGTCCGTGAGGAGCATGTGTATGCCGTGGGGGGTGTGCATGCATAATATATGAAACTTGTTTCTTTCGAAACAAAGTTTCCAAACGTGTATGACCCACTACACATTGGCTCAAAGTGGAGCCCAAACAATCTACACTCTTCTTAAGCAAGGATATATCTTTTTCAATTAAAGAAGAGGTGGAACATGCAAGGGGTGATCTAGGTGAAACTACCCTAGCATGGCAAACATGAGAAACAATATCATTTTTCAAAGATTTATTTTTATTTAAACAAATTTCTAATTCTTTTGAAATGAAGTCAATTTCTCTTTTTAAAGAATCATTATCTGTCAAAACAAATTCAATTTTTGAAGACAAAACATCATTATTTTTCAAAAGAGTTTTACAATCATTTTTAGATTTTAAAAAATTATTTTCTTTTAGAGCAAGGTCTAGTTGAGATCTCAATGAATCCCTTTCATTATAGACCTCAACCTTCTCTTGCAAAACCTTGTCAAGTTTAGAATGCAAACTTTTATTTTCTTTTTCAATTCTTAGACTTTTCTTTTTCAAAATCTTATATTTTTCTATTAATTTTTCGCAAACAATAGAAAGTTCTTCATTCAAAGCATGGGGATCAATATTATCATCACATGAAGAACTAGTATTATCACTATCTAGTTGAGATTCCGAATGTACCTCAAGGGAGTCATTCCCTTGGATTATATAGCATTGTAGCGGTTCGGATTCTCCACTAGACTCCTCTGGTAGGATTTGCACTTGAAGCTTGGAGGTGGTGGTGGTTGTCAACATATTCCATACTGCAAATGCGGAATCAAAGTTAGAAGCAAGCAAAAGATATTCTTTAGGAAGTGTGCTTCTAATGGCCTCAAGGGCTTGTGCATTGGCCCCTATATGCTTGCTATCACTAAGGTAGGATTCCTTGGTAATGGCAAGGTAAACTTTATGTCCTAGGGTTTGTAAATAAACGGACATCCTAATCTTCCAAATAAGAATGTTGGAAGGGTCAAACATAGGTGGGGTCATGAAGTCCATGGATGTAAACTATATGTGTGCAAACAATCAAATGCAAATGATAGACTAGCAAACAAGGATCTCACTCCTAGGATGTTAAGCCTAAGTATCAGGAGCGTAGGCTCTGATACCAATTGTAAAACACCTAGGGGGTGAATAGGTATTAATGCTAATCTAGAAACTAAATGCGCTAAATGCGGAAGCTTAAAAAATAATTGCAACACACTTAATACAACACACAAGTGTAGCCGAATTCCCCGTGAAGGGCTCTGGACTAACTCCTCTTGATTCCCTAAATATGGGTTGAGGTGCTATATGAAGCTCTTGTGGTTAAGTATAAGTGAGGCACACACAAACAACCAAGCATATAAGAATGAGCAATATGAATAGTGCAAGGCAACACAAGCAAGCAAATATGATATGAAATGAAAGATGCTATGCACAATATAAAGAGAGAGAGAGAGAGAGAGAGTTAAGAGACAATGGATCAAATGCAAACACAATAATATATTTCGAGGTTCGAGCCCCTAGCTCTACATCCCCGCCTTTACCACCGTGAAGGATTTCCAATCCACTATCTCCCATCGAGGGAACCTCCACCGAGGAGGATTTGTTACAACAAGGGAGTACCGAACTCCTCTCTCAAACACCGCCTCACAACCGAGGGGTAGGCCCGTAGCCAAACAACAACCAACACCTCTACCGAAGAGGGTTTACAAACCAAACTCCACCTCTCACTAGTGGGAGCAAACCACAAGCCTCAAACAATCTCTCTTTTTCTCTTTTTCCACAAAACAAGATCCTAATAGAATAGGATAGATGATATAGCTCAAGTGTGGAAAACAAAGTGTTTTGATCAAAGAAAATCTCTTGGAAAAATACCAAATTGATATAGAAATGAAGAACAAGAAATCAATTCCCAAAAACTTATTTTCTTTGAAAATAACAAAACACCTTAAAAACAAATAGATGAATCTTTTTGGCACTAAAACTCTTTTTGAAAACTTGTAAAACACTTCAGAAAAGTAGGAATTTTTGCTCTTGAAAATCTTAGTTAAAACCCCCAAGAAATGGGGTATATATAGGCCAAAACAGAAACTAGCCGTTAGGCTGATCTGGCAGCCTGACAGGCCTAGCGGTCGGCCGGCCGGCCGACCGCCAATGGTCAGAAATGTGACCGTTGGGGCAACCCGGTCGACCGCACGGCCGACCGCCCAGATACAGAGAGCAGACTCTCTGATCCGGTCGGCCGCCCGGCCGACCGCCCAGATACAGAGAGCAAGGCTCTCTGATCCGGTCGGCCGCCCGGCCGACCGGCCCACTGTGCCAGCAGACGTGCACAAGTCTGTGCACGTCGGTCGACCGCCCGGTCGACCGGCTTGGTCTGTCAGCACAGTTCTGGTCAGAAACACTTGTTAAAAATATTTCTAAAAATCTTTTATCTCTTGTAAAAATACCCAAAAATAGTTTTATCATTTTGCATTGATATATAAACATGTGATAAAAAGTTTAGCTCAAATATCAAGCATATGAAACCATTTTTGTGTTTTAACATTTTTACCAAAAACCAAAACTTGTATTTTATCAAATTTGGATTTTTCAACACATGAATAGGAAAGTCAAAATAAGTTTGTATAAGAAGTTTAAGCATGCATGTATAACTAGAATACATCTACTATACATATAAACCATGTAAACTTGTTTTGATCAATCTATTCATGAAAACAAAATCCAAAACATAAAACTTGTGTGTGTTGTGCACTTGAGCATATCAACTATACTAAGCTTTACAAATGGATCTAAAACACACTATACTCTATGATACCTAAGTCTTCTTGACGATCTTCATCTTCAAGTCGACTTGGTCCAAACTCCGTGATCCAACGAGCAAGGCTATGTATGATCTTGATGCTCGGGCTCGGGAATCACCACGTGAAGGCTTCTAAACTCCTCTTTTTGAAGCAATCACCAACTAATATCTTGATTAATGATCTGTAACTAAAATCACAAGATTATTAGTAAACATAACTACATGAGTTAATCATCATCAAAACTAGAGAGGAAGGCCTCCGGGCCAACAATTTACACGGGCCAAAAATGGTAAATGCTCTCGAGCAGGAAGGAGGAATCTTAAGAGTCAGCTAAAAGCAATAGGTCATGAGGATCGGCTATCAAGTCTTCACGCTTCCGCTACACCATTCTGATCAGCAACAAGAACTTCACTAAGATCCAAGTTCCGGAATCTGGACATGCAGGTCCAAGGTTGTCAGAAAAATAACCAACGAGTACATAAAATGAGTGTCAAATGGCGTGCACAAGAAAACACACGTGTACAAAAATATCAGTGGATCGTGTGTTCAAGCCAAGCAGGCCGACAGTAACAGTAAATGTAAATGGAACAAATTTATCTAAGTATGTAAGAACTGTATATGTCATATGTAAAATATAAATGGAGACAAGATCAATTGTTAAACTCAATCTCCGGATCCATGAGATTAGTACGTCGAGGGAATAATCCAAATAAGGAAACCCTCATCTATATACCATATACCACACTTCACCATCAATTAAGTATATACAACCAGAGTTGTTGCTCAGTAAGTATGTCAGTGTTCCTGTGGTCAGTGATTTCAATATTCTGTCAGTAGTAGTCCAGTATCAAGAGTATTAGTTATATTTGAACTTCTTGTACGATTGGTAGTTAGAATAATTTAATTATATAACAATAACAATAATCAATATCGCTTGTTATTATAATTATTCTCCTCTAGTGTCCCAAACCACTAGCAGCTCATACTGAAGTCCGTACTTTCAATAGAACACATACGAATTCTGATATACAGATACCATAATTCGAACGAGGGAGTGATCGAATAACATCCGCTCCTGATATTTTTATTATTATCAGATAATGAAGTTATGTCAGGTAAGAGGTATGGTGTAGTGCATTATGTTTACAATAATAATTATCAGTACTGCTTGACATTTTAATCATCTCCCTACCAATGTCACCCATCACCGACAATCCATACTAGAGTTTGTACTTCGGTAGAATTCACTCGGATCTGATATGCGTGTATCAGTATCTGAATAAAGGAGAGACCAAATATCACACATTCTTAATATTATCATTGTTAGGTTGTTACATTTAATTATTCATCCGATCCATATGTCTAGTATGTGTTTTCGATACATATACATTCACATATAAATAAGTCGAGTTATTCTTAGACACTGATGAGAATCAACTGTATCAGGTTCATAATGGGCCCCGTGCATACCCGAGACAATGGCCTAAGTCGATTGGATCTGACCTCCAATCCAGCCGCTAGGCTGTAAGGTTCTTATTTGTATGCCCTGGAATCAGTAGTGAAATCAATACAGGGTGCCAGTACACCCCACCAGAACACCTGTGATTTCAGGTAGTTCGGAACAGTTGTTGCAACATCGAGTCATTATGAAGCCGTACATATTGAAGTCCATCAGTTTTCCCTGGTCCCTATGTATGTTGAGTAATTTATTATTACAATTTGTCCAATGTATAGTTTCAGTACATTCAGATAAATCATTTATGGGGATCAAGAGGAGTTCAGTATTAGAAGTATCCCAATATTAGGGATTCAGTAGTACAATAATCAGTAGTACAGTATTCAGGGGTACTGGTCTTTCGATATAAGTACAGTAATCATGTAAGTCGTCGTAAATCAGTAATCATGATTATATTCAGCCAGGAGTTACGGTACCAAGTCTGAAAATAATGTAGTATAATAGATCAGGAGTTATGATACCATCCAGTAACCAGTGTATGTATTGTAGTCAGTATATGTTATATGTCAATGTCCATATGTCAAGTGTCAAATGAAGTATCAGTACCAATAGTCAATATTATGTATTCCGTATCAGGTTTCAATGTCATATCAGGTGTCAATATCATATTAAGTATGAGATGTCTGGTATTCTCAATATCAGTGTCAGGCAGTAGACAATTCATATACATGATATCAGGAATAGATCATAACAAGTATTTCAAACTCTTCATAACTATTAAAATAAGATAAAAATAGTATTGTAGCTATGTGTACAAACAAGGGGTGCACTGCAGTGCTGGGGCCAAATCAGTGAATAGTATTTATTCACTAAAGTGCCCAGTGGAACTCAGGGACAACTAGGTCTTAAAATGTGAGTCTAAAATCTGGCAGAGTTCTACCTAGGCATGTTCAGTGATAAAGCGCTGAGCATTAAGTCTCGCCTACCAGGCGGAGTTATAAAATAGAGTTAAGCTGTTAAAACCTCATAGAGGTTAACCCCAGAAGTTATAGTGTATTACCGCGAAACAGTTAAGCTCGGAGGCTATATAAGTACTTGCAGAAGACGTTAGTACCACACAACAGGCATAAAATAAAAGTATTGGTGTCAGGCGGTGGCATTGGCCTTTTGCCTTTTGGGTGACCTGCAGAGCGGTCTCTCAGACAATATTATCCTGAAGAATAGTTTGCCCGAGGGCTTTAGCCTGACCACCCTCATCGGACTATTGACCACCCCTATCGAATTACCACGAACTACCAGAGGGAGGGCAAGGCGTCGGGCTTTGGCCTATTATGCCTATTGGATAACCCACAGGACAGTCTCCCGAGACAACACAACCCCATAAGGGAAGATATTTTTGAGAGTCTTCTCCGGCAACCTGCACCACTATTAGTCCCAGATACCAAAATACAGATAATATCAGAAAATACATCCAAATTCTAGAAAAATACAAGAAACTCCTAAAATACACAGAAAATTTTTAAATGCTCAGAAAATTCCTAAAATACACAGATAATTTCTAAATAAATAGAAAATTTCTAAAAATATACAATTAAATTTTAAAATATAGAAAAATTCTAAAAATATATATAATTTCTGAAATACGAGAAAATCCTAAAAATGCACTATTAATTTCTAAAAATTATAGAAAATTTTAGAAATGCCCAGAATATAAAATATGCAGACATGTGTACAAATATGTGTGTACATGTGTGTTATGCATCAAGGATAGAGTACTCACCTAAAATCGGGGTACCCGATACTACGTGCACGTACGCACATCTGTGGAAGAGAGAGAGAGTGTGTGTGGATGGCGTGTGATGACCTAAACCTGACCATGAGTTATGAAAGGAGAAGGAAAGAGAAAATGAAGAGGAAAAGAAAGAAACTAGAGAGAGAATGATGTTTTGGTGTATTTTTAGAGAGAAAAGAATTTTTAGAGCATGGGTGGTGGAGTATGATGGAGTAGATGGGGTAGAGGGGAGGGAGGCTGGCGGCCTTGAGGGAAGTGAGAGATTAGAAAGAGAAATTAGAAGTTTGAGAAAGGAGAGAAAGTAGGATTTTTGGCATTTTTAGGGAGAGAAAGAGATGGGGAAAGAGCGAAGAGGTGCAGCTAGGCTTAGGAAGGAGGTAGGGAGTAATGGGTGGTGGCCATGGGGGTGGTGGAGTGAAGAATAAATTTTTAGAGGGAGATTTAGTTGGTTTTTTTAGAAAGAGAAAGGAGAGAAAAAAGAGGGGAGAGAGTAGAAGGTGGCTGACCTCCTCTAAGTGGGAAAGAAAGAGGTTTAAGAGAGGGGAAATGGCTTCTTAGAGAAGCCAAGTTGGTTGACTTAAGGGAGAAGAAAGAAAGAGAGAGAGAATTCTAGATTGTTAAGAGAAAAGAAAAGAAAAGAAAAATAAAAAAGAATAAATGAAAATATAAATAGTAAATTATTAGGGGTTAAATGCAAATGTCTCATAAGAAAATAATACAAAAGAAAAATAAAGAAAAATGGAAAAGAAATGAAATTAGAAAAGAAAGAAGAGGAAAAGAGAAGGGAAAAAAGAGAAGATTTAATTAAATAATAATTTAAAAAAAGTTTTGAAATATCTGGGGTAGAGTCCAGACCCAGTACAGAGTCTCGTGCAAAAATTTCTGGTCAAACGGAAGTAAAAACATACATAAAATGACGTGAATACTATCAAAGCATTGAAAACAGTAAAAGAATATGTATTCTAGAATCAGGGTATTACACAGGCTGAAAACCTGCTCATTTCTGATGGGCAAACCAGTGACTTGGACTTTACTGATCCAGTGAAGCGGATAGTGAACTAAGTATTTCCTTCTGAAGAAACTCAAAAGGCTAAGTGTGCTCAACACTTAGCTTCGCTCAAGCCCAAATGGGCTAGCTTCGCCCTAAGAAACTAACTTAAGCTCTATTTTGAGAGCTTCATTTAGCTTCGCTGCAGACACGGTTATAACTTTGTATGAAGCTCTTTTTAGCTCCGATGAGGGCTCATTAACCTAGCTTCGCATAAAGCTTCTTTTTTTAGCTCCGCTGAGAGCCTATCTTTTAGCTTCTCATGAAGCTTCTTTTAGCTCCGCTGAGAGCTCGAGCCCAGCTTCTCTTGAGACCCCTTTGGTAGCTCAGCTGTGAGCTCATTTTCTACCTTTGCATGAAACTTAGCTTCGCTGAGAGCTCTTTTGACAATTTTTGACCATTTTAAATCCCAGCACGAGATTAATGTGATTAATATCACTTTGTAGGCAGTTAATCAACATGATCTCATTACTCCTCATTAGTTGGAGAAGATCAAGGGAATATCCTTCATTAAGTGGAGCAAATCAAGGGATTTTGTAGCAATCCTAAACTAGCTAGCTAATTAGCCTCACAAGCGGACTGCTAGCTTCACTGATCAGTGAAGCTATTTGAGCTTCAGGCACAAAGCTAAATTGACTAAAGCAATCTGTTGAATGTTATGGGGAGAAATTATACCCCAAAAGGCCTGTAAATAGTCCATTACTAGGGCTGATTGGGGGCAGCTGGAAAATTTTCAGAAAGAAGGTTACTGTTTAGAATTTTCACAAGAGATCAATCTCTACCTTCCAAGCTTCTTCAGAGAATTCTATTTCTCTTTCGGGGTACTAATACCTTAGATCTTCTATTCTCAAGGAATTTTCAAAATCAGGGAGAAGGAATTCCATGTAGAAGACTCGAAGACTCGGTCGCTCGCATCGTCAATGGGACAAAGTGATCGCGCGATGAACATACTCCAATCAGCACACTTCCCCAGAAACTCTGAGAGGAGAGTTCTTATAAATTTTTTTTTATCTACATGTAATTCTCTTTAACTCTTTTGTAAGTTTCCCCCGATCAAATCAATGGAAAACACCTAGCTTGTGTTAGGATTTTGCTTTGTTTTCAAGAAGAGATGACGGTCCAAGAAAATCCAATTGAGTTAGGA
This sequence comes from Agave tequilana, assembly GCA_038442645.1. NCBI lineage: Eukaryota > Viridiplantae > Streptophyta > Magnoliopsida > Asparagales > Asparagaceae > Agave > Agave tequilana. The sequence goes on from JAVJIF010031525.1 coordinate 174,128, forward strand.
TGACGATGACTTGAAGCAAAAGAGGCAAATCAAGGTGGAGCAGTTTTCTTTTGAGGCGCTTACGAGTTTCCTTTTCTGAAGGAGTACGAATAGGATTAAAATTCTATTCAATAAAATTTTGTTTCTAAAAATTGAAGGATTTAGAATTCTTTTAGATTAAGGAGATCAACTCCAAATAGAATTGATCAAGATTATTCAAGCATCCAATTGCCAAAATTTTCTCATAGTCCAAATAGGAGTTATATTATAAAATCTTATAAATAAAAGTTGTAACACAGTATTATAAATAAATCTCAAGTAAAAGAGATCAAAAGAAGCCAAGAAAGAGAGGAGCAAGGAGAAGGTGTATAGAGAGAAGGTATACTCTTGTAATCTAGTCTAGATTCAAGGAGAAGGTGAATACTCTTGTGGGATCAAGAGAAAGTTTAGATCTCTTTGTATCAAGTTTATTAATAAAACTCTCTCGAGTTCTCTCCTCGTGAATGTAGGTCAAGTTTGGGTCGAACCACATTAAATCCTCGTATTATTTCTTATTAAATTTTTTTTGTTTAGGTATTATTAGTTTGCTTTACAATAGTTTTCTTTTTGCACGTATCATGATATTGTCAAGTTCCGTAAACGTTAATCGTCAATCCCGAGAATAACAATTGGTACCATAGCACCGATTTGTTACAACAATTGATATCAGAGTTAAAGGTTGACGAAGGGCGATATGTCGAAGATAAAAAGTTCTACAATAAAGTTTGAGATCGAGAAGTTCAATAGTAAAGGAAATTTTAGTTTATGGCAAAAGATAGTGAAGGCATTGCTGGTACAAAGGATCTTCACAAGACCTTGCAGGAAAGTAAGCAAAACATGTAGGTACGCCAAATAAGAATTGAGAGGAGATAGATCTAAAGACAGCAAACATGATCTAACTATGTCTCGCAGACGAGGTTATGTACAATGTGATGGATGAAGAAACGGGTACAGGATTGCGGTCAAGGTTAGAGACATTGTATAAGACGAAAATTCTCTTAAATAAGTTGTATCTCAAGAAACAACTATATAGGATAAACATGAAAGAAGGGACAGTGGTATTGGAGCATCTAAACTTCTTCAACAAGGTCATCAGCGAGCTTCTACCTGTTGATGTCAAGATCGACGAGGAGGACAAGGCATTGATACTTCTACGTACGCTTCCACAGTTATACGATCATATCATCACCACCATGCTCTACGGTAAGGAAACTCTTATCTTGGAGGAGGTCTCATCAACTCTTATCTAATGGGATCAGGAAAAGGACAAATCAAGAGGAGCGAAAGGATCAGGTTTGGTGGTCATGGAGAAGAAAGGAAGAGGAGAAGGAAAGAAAAGTAAGAGCTCGTTGAAGGCATGTCACTTTTATTACAGGGAAGGTCATTGGAAGAATAACTGCAAGCATTGATAAGAGTAGCTAAAGAAGAAGGGCCAACTGCGGGGCAGACGTAGTAAACGGTGTTGACATCGAAGTATTAATGGTTTCTTATGTTGAAGACAACACTTCTCAAGATAAAGGCTGGATATTTGATTCAGATAACGGTTCTTGTATGTTCCTAGAATAAGCTGTTCAACAACTCCTTGGTTGAAATGAGGAAGGAATTGCCAAGATGGTGGATGGCTCTGCTTGCGACATTATTAGCACTGTGACAGTCAAGGTTACAGAAAGAGAAGGGACGGTGCATGCTCTGGAGGCGGTCTGGTATATCCCGGAGGCATGGTATAATCTAATATTCATAAGGGTGCTCGATGAAAAGGATGTCGGATTCAAGTGCAACAAGGCATCGTTACATTTAGCCAAGAAGACAGGATAATCTTGAAAGGAGAGAAGTGTGGAGGGTCATACAAGCTGAAGGAAGAAAAACTCTGTTCGAGGTGGAGTCTCATGGATAATTTTGGAAAGGAGTTCATCGCGAGGTGGTGCTTCAAGAAAAACTGTAATAAGACGTGAACCGGGTCAAAATATTACGGGAAGAGAAAGGGTGCATTCAGTTAAGGCCGAGATGGCCGAGCCATGGCAGTAAATTCGCGAAAGGCCCCAGGGAGAGGGGCAAGAGTTAAAAGCCTCACGGTATGGTTACAACCAATTAGAGAATTAAGGTAACACTCTAAAATCTCAAGGTATTTTACTTAATGCTTGAAAAGCAAGTCAAGGTGGAGATTATTAGGATTTTGTCTTGTTTTCAAGAAGAGATGATGGCTTGAAGTAGAAGAAGCAAATCAAGGTGAAGCAATTTTCTTTTCAAGCGCTTATGTGTTTTTTTTCTGAAGGAGCATGAATAGGATTCAGATTCTATTCAATGAAGGTCAGTTTCTAAAGATTGAAGAATTTAGAATTCTTCTAGATCAAGGAGATTAACTCCAAATATGATTGATCAAGATTATTCAAGCATCCAATAGCCAAGATCATCTCATAATCCAAATAAGAGTTGTATTTTAAAATTTATAAATAAAAGTTATAACCCAGCATGGTAAATAAATCTCAAGTAAAGAAAATCAGAAGAAGCAAAGAAAGAGAGGAGCAAGTTGAAGATGCATGAGAGAAGGTATACTCTTGTAATCTAAGTCTACAATTAAGAGTAAGGTGAATACTCTTGTGGGATCAAGAGGAATGTTAGATCTCTTTGTATCAAGTTTATTAATAAAACTCTCTTAAGTTCTCTCTCCGTAGATGTAGGCCAAGTTTAAGCCGAACCACATTGAATTCTCGTGTTATTTACTATTACTCTTTTATCTAGGCATTGCTAGTTTGCATGACAACAGTTTTCTTTTTAGAAGTATCAACCTATTTTTAAGTTCCGCAAACATAAATCATGGGAGTAACAATTTGTATCATAGTACCGATTTGTTACAACAGCTTGAACATAACTCTGCCTCTTATTGGAATTTATGTTGAGACCGTAACATGTTAAACAAAAGCGCCCAAGAACTATGTAACAGTCCCAGATTTTAATCACCTCAAATTATCTTAATCAGCAACAATATCCTTAATAACTCGGATAGTTTAGATAATCCTCAGTACCTTCTTTGTAATGTAGCATCTGCCGTGATATATTACTATATATAAAATGGTCTTAACATCCATCATATGTTCATATATAACATCTTACGCAATTTATAATATAATTTTGCCTTGATATCGCCCACTTAATCACATGTAACATCATAACAACTTCTATATTCAAAACCATCATATATATATATATATATATATATATATATATATATATATATATATATATATATATAGTGAGTTGATCCTCTAAGAACGGTTCTCACGAATTCATGTGAGAACTTTCGCGTGGGCCGTTGGATCTGATAGAGATCTAGTTTTATTTGATTTGATCTATCAGATCCGACGACCCACGTGAAAGTTCTCACAGAAATCCGTGAGAACCGTTCTTAAAGGATCAGCTCCCTATATATATATATATATATATATATATATATATATATATATATATATATATATATATATATATATATATATATATATATCCGCTAAAGAGTCATTCAGTCTAACACCATAATTTATGAGATATACAATTAACTATAACTTAAAAAACACACATATATATACATATGTACATGCTCAGGTACGAGTTATAATCATGAGTCAATAGTTATACATATCTAATTGAGAGATTTTTACTCTGTCAAATGTAATCAAAATACTAAAGATCACCAGAAACCCCAAAAAATATGTCTTGAACCTTCAGTGTTAAGTTTGTGTAGCTTTTAAACTAAGTATTGCCTAGTATCACCTGAAAGACAAGAAACATGTGGGGGTGTGAGCTTAACATCTCAATGAGTAGAGTTAATCTCATTCTTAATTGATACATGATATTTACAGTGAGTGGTGTACATGATACATGAAATACAGTGCACGCAGTACATGAAAATACATGCTACATGACTGTTCTTAATTCAATTATCTATTTACTAGCAACTATGTTCAATTTGCACTGATATATGTAGAGCAACTAATGTCGGTGTTTTCATTTCAATTTAGGGGCCGTTTGTTTCACGTAAAAGTCCGTAATTCGTAAACGGCTTACAAGCCAGTTACAACTACGACGTTTGTTTGGACCGTAATTCGTAAAAGACTTACACAACGCATTTACCACTCACTTGCAACCCAATTACCAATCACTTACAGCCCAGTTACAGTTAATTTTGTGGTCATGTAAATTTGTATTATTTTTTATGTTAATATTAAATTTTTTTAATATTTAGCATTTTTAATATTTATTTGCAATATTAAAACCTTTTAAATCATCAAATAGTTAATTTTGTGGTCAACTTTTTCACTTACGATTTACACATTACGACAACCAAATACAGTAAAACACAATGCACTTTTTCACTTACAACTTTATATTACCAACCAAACACCATAAAGCTTATATATATGTAACTCATTTACAACTGTAAAAGACTTTACCAATTACGACTTACGAATTACGGCCAGTTACGACAACCAAACAGGCCCTTAACGGATCAGTATTCCGATGTCCACATTACCATAACCTGATAACATATCTAACACATGTAAAGTATACACACATTTATATATCATACGCACGCACACATAATAATTATATACAAAATAATAATATTTCACTGTCTTCGACTCCTACCAGATCCCTCCGGCCCATTCCTCCACACCGTCATCGACTTTTACCGAATCCATCCGGCCTCTTCCTCTACACCGCCTTCGACTCCTATCAGATCCCTCTGGTCACTTCCTCCATAAGATGTAAACCCTAACACATTCATATATATCACTGATCCTACCAAGAATTTAAATCAGTAAACAACATTAACTAGTTCTAGTAAAAACTTTCACCATCAAAAACATGCATCCATATCATATCAAGAGTTTGACACAAAATTAAATACATCAGTTAAAGCAATCACACCATGCTTATTTATCATATTTATCTGATTTTCTCATCCATGTATTATTCATTTAATATTCATCGCTTCTTTTAGAATTAATGAAATAGTAAGTTAAAGCAACCACACTATACTTATTTAATCATATTTATCTGATTTCTCATCCATGTATTATTCATGCAATATTCATCGCTTCTTTCAGAATTAGTGATATAGTTATTGACACACGTTCATAACAATCATAATATTTTGTTCAAACAACTTAAAGTAGTGCACAAATGCAACCCGCTTAAATCACGATTTTATCACTAACGCAGCATGGTATATATCACAATAATTTGAACATTCAGATTCTTAGTAATATAAAATTATTACTTAATTTCTATAAATGTTGGTGTGTCTCAATTCAGATACTAATACCAAACAAGTTTACATATTTATCAGGAAGTCACATTCGTAATTATTGTATAATTAAATCCAATCTATTGAAAAATCCAACTCATCTTTATCTGATTCTATTTATCAGCACCAAGTACGCGTAACTCTCATTCCACGATCACGACGACTCATGAATCGTCCAAATCTGACTCTGGATGGCCGAGATATCAGTCGAATATCAAACAAATAATTAAATGTCAGAATTGTAATATTAAGATCTAAAATGTAATAATTCAAATCCTCAGGGCTAAACTAAAACTTTACCTTTCTTTAGCTTTTCGAGTCAGGTCGGGTTCCAAGCGGGTCGGGTCGGGTCGGATTCAAACCCAAACCCGCAACCCCTTTCTCTTTTTTTTCTTTTCCTTTTTCTTTCTTTCTTTCTTTCTTCTTCCTCAAAACAAAAGCAGCAGGGGCTGCTTCCCCGTGTGCGCCACTTGGCCTCACCATCGGCCAGTCTCCGACGCTGCCTCTGCGTCGACCTTCCCGGCGCCTCTATCCCGAGAGAGAGAGAGAGAGAGAGGTGAGGCTCACCGCCTCCCTCAGTCCACCCCTGTGACCTCCCCGTCCCCCCTCTAGCCTCTGATTCCAGCCTGGCCTCGCCGCCATCTAGTAAAAGAGAAAGGGAGGGAAAGAGAGATTGTGATGATGTTGATGGTGGTGGGGGTGCCGTTGGCCGTACCCGCTATCGCTGACCACCATCTCTGGCCACGGTCGTCGCCTGGCTTTTGGCGTCATCCGGGTCTCTACCTCCTGCCACCGACCAGCAAGAGAAAGGGGCAGAGAGAGAGAGAGATAAAAATGAGATTTTTCATCTTATTTGTTATTATGATCAATTTCTCGCTTCATGCCACATTTCATCACAAGAAGTTAAATCTCTATCATTCACCTCAATCCGACATACACACCAACTCTCCCTACTAACTAGGATGTGAATTTTTAAATCATATGGTGAATTAGTATAATAGTATGAATCATACACACAATTACTTGTATCTATTTCTTATATAATTACCTCTCATATATCTATTTCTTATATACAATTATTGATATATTCTTATGCCACTTATTAAAAAAATTCATTTGCTCAAAATTTTCCATCTAATTACCTCAAATTTATAATCAAAAGATTAACGAATGTATTATCAAAATTTGTATTTAATAACATTTAGTCCATGATTAGAATAGTCTGAATGTCATAGTACAATTTATCGATTCTAATTACCGAGTGTTATCTCGCAGTTGAAAAATTAAAATATTATCACGATTTTAAAGATTTGACTGGGCCACGTAATGTTAACTAGAAATATCATAAATGCTTAATTTATAATTCTGACTGTGTATTATCTTATAATTGAGCATTAAAACATTAATTAGGATTTTAAAAATCAGTGTTGTTACAAACCATTTTCTCTTACCAATAGTGTATCAAATTATCTAATTGATTCGATTATTAAGATTATATTCTTTTGATTAATATATCTACTCAAAGCATTATTTTGTGTTAAGATTTTCAATGATACTATATAGGCTGAAAGATAATAAATATAAAAATTAATAACATGAAATGAATTTTTTGTAAGTTACGCTCTTATAAGTTTTTATCTTCAATGTTGCTGGGCACCTTAATTAATAATAGTCTAATGTTCTCTTCTTCTATTTGGCCTCTATTCTCTCAGTTTTTCTCTTTTATTTAAGAATAATAATGATAGAAAAGAATGTTAAAGAGTTTGTAGGATTTTCTTTCACTTGTTTGATTTATTTTTTTATTTTTATTAATTTTACATTAAATTCTATATTATTTTTTCTTTGTTACTAATTTTAGAACTTTTTCTTAAGCTTTTTATAGTAAAATTTTTAACCCATGAAAAAGGGTATCAGTTTTTATGAACTTTTATGCGTTTCTAAGAAATTCCTTTATAGATCAAATTTTTCTTCATGTAGCAATAAAAGTTAGCAGAAAACTCAACATATATCAAGAAAATAGTGATACAAAACATAAACAATTGCAATATCCAAATAATTACTTAATTTTGAGTGGACAATAAGTAAATATAACTTGAAAGCTATAATTTAAATTTTATGCATTATGATGAAATAGAATTTTTTTTTTCTACTCTCTTTGATGTATTCGGTGCCCCCCCCCCCCCCCCCACTCCACTTTCTTTGATTTATTAGGTGAATATAATTTAAATCATCTAATTATGCTTTTCTTGAATTTAATAAAAATATTTATTAGTAGTATTTTTTTCTTATATTGAAGTATAACAAAGCTACATATCCTTAAAGATTAACAACATATCGTAAAGCAAATAAATAATTTTCTAAATATAAATAGTAATCAAATGTTAAAATATAGTAAAGGCCCAAAGAATATAAACTACTCATTTTTCTTTATGAAATGTCTCTATTTATGTGCCTCACTAATATTTTTCAGGACAGTGTGTCTCTAAAAGTTATTAGTCCACTGAATTTAATTACGGATAGTAACTAATTAAGACTACTATATATCTACACTAAATAGATAATATATCAAAATAAATGAATAGTTTTCTAAATATCCATATAAAAATAGTAGTTAAAATTAAACATTATAGAACATTAAAGAATAAAAACCATTCAAATATGAGTAAACAATGCATGCAGAAACAAATAAATAGTTTTTTTAAATATAACTTAGCCAAAATTAGCCTTTACAGCATTTTATCTTTGATGGCAATGCAACTTTAAAAAGGTTATTGGTTCACTAATAAAAATAAATGCACAAGAAATAAATAAATACCTTATATTGAAGCATAATAAAGGTATGCATCTTTATATATTGTCAAAAGTGACATATGTTAAAAATAAATTAACACTTTTTTAAATAAAAGACACTAAGTTGTTATCTCTGAGTCTCGCTAATATATTTTATGGCTAGTATAGTATCAAAAGTATTGGATTATTAAAGCCAAATGCATTTATAAATAACAAAACTTTTCTTTAAAATATGATAAAATAAAATATAGCAAAGAAAGGAATGGTTTTCTAAATATAAATACTGGAAAAAGTTAAAATATCGTAGAAGCTCAAAGAATGTAAACTAGTCATTTTTCTATTTTTTTGAAGTTTCGCTAAAATATTTTTCAATGTAATGTGGCTAAAACATAATTAACGCTACTACGTTTTTACATACTATTAAACTAATATTTTTTCCTAGTTTCCTATTAACACTAGTCAAAGGTTAAATATTATAGAAGGTCAAAGAATATATATACTACCCATTTTTTCCTCTTATGAGAAACTTGAAAGTACACCTAGAAGGGGGGTGAATAGGTGTAAGGCTAATCTAATGACAAATGATGCGTAATTAAAAACTAATTGCAACACACTTAGTGTAATCAAAGAGTGTAGCCGAATTCTCGGTGAAGGGCTCTGGACTATCTCCTCTAAATTCCTCTAAATAAGAGTTGAGGTGCTATATGAAGCTCTCTTGGTTAAACACAAGTATGGGCACACAATCAAACCAAGCATGTATATGATATGAACAATATGAACAATGCACAATGTAAGAGAGAGTCAGAGAAAGTGGATCAAACGCAAACGCAAAGATATATTTCGAGATTCGAGCACCCAGCTCTACGTCCCCGCCTTCACACAGAAGAATTTTCACTAACTTGTCCACACAGGACTTCCCACACAGGGAATCTCCACTGAGGATTTGGGCAAATACAACTTGGGAGTATACAACTCCTCTCTCAACAAATACAACCTCTCACTAGAGGCACGGCACAAAGCCAAACAAGATCAACCTCTCGCTAGAGGGACACCAACAAACTCAATCATCTCTACACTTAGAGGGACGACACTTAGCCAAACAAATATCAACCTCACAATTGAGGGATAGGCACAAAGCCAAACAACAATCACCTCACACTTGAGGGATAAGGCACTTAGCCAAATAACAATCAACCTCTCACTAGAGGGATACTCAATCACCACTTCCACAATCACCTCTCACTAGAGGGATATCAACACAATCACCTCTCACTAGAAGGATATCACAAAGTATGGAAGGTTTACAACTTGGTGATCTCAAAGACCACAAACCAATTCTTTCTCACAAAACAATGATCCTATAGAAAGGATAGATATGATAAGCTCAAGTGTGAGAAAATAAAGTGTTTGGAACAAAGAAAAATACTTGGGAAAATCTCCAAATAGATATTGAAAGTTAGATCAAAAATCAATTCCCAAAAGACTCTTTTTCCTTGAAATTCCAACACTTTAAAAACAAATAAAGAATGATCTTTTAAGCCCAAAAACTCTTTTGAAAACTTGCTGTTAAACACTTATAAAGATTGAAAATCTTGTTCTCTAAAAACTTGTAGAAAACAGCCAAGGAATGGGTATTTATAGCCCCAACTAAAATCTGTCCGTTGGCAGCAGGAAAAGGCAATTTTGCCCTTCCGGTCGACCGCCCGGTCGACCGGCCCAACGGTTATTTTTATGAACGTTGTGCCTCCGTCGACCGGAACTGGATACAGAGAGCAGCAGCTCTCTGCCGGTCGACCGGCCAGTTGACCGGGGCCATTTCCATAGAGCAGAGCTCTCTGGACGGTCGACTGGCCCAGCAGCCTAGGCTGCATGTACGTCCTGTGCACGTCGGTCGATCGGACCGGTCGACCGACTTTTGCCTCGGTCGACCGGCAGACAGCTAGGTCAAACTTTTTAGAGATTAAAAACTTAGGTTTTTTACTTCAATTAAATCCCATAAAATCACACAAATTTCACAAAAATTAGTTCTTATTAAATATTTGAAATACAAATATGTGTGAGTAAAATTCAACACATATTCTAAACAATTTGAACCATTTTTGTGTTATTATAATTTTGCCTTAAACCAAAATTCGTATTTTTCAAAACTTGAATTTTTGAAATGGAAAATCGTTTTTTCCAAAACTCATGCAAATACAAAAACATGATATTGAAACAACTTTTAAGCATGTGGTATATGGATAGAATCCAATATACATGAAATATAGTATATCTATATTTTTGACTTGAAAACCAAGATCGGTTAAACAGAAAACAAACATGAAACGTTAAACTTGTGTGTGTTGTGAACTTGAGCATATCAACACTATCTAATCCTTACAAAGAGATCTAAACAAATTATACTAAAATAAACCGATGTCTTCTTATAGAACTCCATCTCCAAGTCGACTCGATCCAAACGTGATCCACCGAGCTTGACTCTAACCGAGTGCTAGATGTGAACTTGACGCTCGAGCTCTTGAATCACCAAGTGAAAGCTTCAAAACACCTTTGTTGAAGCTAATCACCTACTAATATCTTGATCAAATATCTGAAACTAAATATCATAAGATTATTAGTAAACAATAACTACATGAGTTAATCATCATCAAAACTAGAGTGAAGGGCCTCTGGGCCAACCATCTCCCCCTTTTGATGATGACAAAACTCATGAAGTTATGTATGCATGAATTAAAGTTAAGCTTCATAGAAGCTCCTCCTTAACTCGTGCATAGCAATAAACAATAAAGATATGTCGTGAATGCTCAACATAAATATGCATAAACATGATATTTGATATCAATGAAATAAACTTGCTCTTGATGCCAACAAAAGATGCTCTTGATTCTAATGGTAAAAGATAACAAATTAAACAAACATGTATATAAAAAAACTTAAATAAACATGCATATATAAAATCTCCAAATTTCTCTCCCCCTTTTTGTCAATTCATCAACAAAGAGGTACAAACACGAAAGACATAAATAATATTTTTCTCTCTTTTTGCATAAATCAAAACAATAAAGTGTATATGCTTTATACATTCATGAAGAGGAGAGACGTGAAGTTAACTCCCCCTGCATACACGCATTACATAAAAAAGAGATGACTAAACCCTAATCACATAACGCATAATATACAATATATAAAAGGAGATGTGAAGCTCCTCCTACACATGTGTAAGACATAAAGAAGAGGGGTCAAACTCCTCAATATGAGATACACTCAATATGAATGTATATATAGAGAAGTTGTTAAGCTCCCCTTGCATATAAGTAATACATATCAAAACTTTTGATACCAAATGAAAATAAACAAAAATTTTAAGACACCAAAAGATACTAATTGAAAATATCTTATAAACTTTTGATACCAATGAAAATGAAACATTATATGTTTTGATACCAATTGAAATATATATGTATATTGTAAATCATGATACCAATTGTAAACATTTTGTAATTTTGATACCAAATGAGAATATTTTATAATTTTGATATCAATTGAAAGTGAAAGCCAAATATTTTTATGTAAACATAACTCATTTCAATATGGATACCAATTTAAAATGAAATATGATACTAATTAAAAAATAAACTAACTATTTGGTTAAACAATTCATTTTACAATAAAGATACCAAATTTTAGAATAAAATCAATTTAATATTTTTGATACCAATATTGAAAATGTTGACATATTCCAAATTAAAATATTTTTCATTGAGAACATAGGAAACAAATTGAAAAATAATATACCAAATTATATCATTTTTCATCATAAAGAGTGGGAATAAGATACCAATTTAAAATACAATCGATTGAAAACTAAAAAATGAAGTTTTCTCCCCCTTTATGAAATACCAATAAAAATGATGCATAAGCTTGTATAAAATGTCAATTTGGAAACTAATGGTCATTAAGAAGTAAATCAAGCTTAGCATAAACATAATTTATGCTTTAAGATGTAAAGATATAGTTAGCACAATCAAATCATATATGTATGAAAAAGTGAATACCAATAGAAATTGATACTTTTTGAGATTTGTAACATACATATATAGAAAACACATATGAGTATACAACCAAAAAAATGTCAATTGAGATACCAATTGAAAATATGATGAGAATCAAGTGTATAACTCATACTACCTCCCTTTCATGCACATGTTTAAATAGATTTTCAATTTAGAGCATACAAGGCATGGTCGCCCATCCAACCGCCCTTGTTGGGTAGGGGTTTTCAAAAATAAGTTTGAAAATAAGTTTAGCATATTTGAAAACTCTACCAAAATGAAGAAAACGAACTAGTTTTATGATAAAATTGTAAACTAGTACGAAATCCTTCAAGTAAGAAATAAAACAAGAATATATTCCATGAAAATTTGAAAATCACATAATCAATACTCAAAGTCTATATAGCACATATAATACTCATGAAAACAAAGTCATGAGAAAACATCAAGTAATGTGAGTGAAAGAATCATGTAATCACAAAATTATCGGAATATTCAATGAAGGCTCAATGTGAAATTCCTTTTAAAACATGAAAATTTATTTTTTTATCAAAACAATACTAACTCCAAGGCATATGTATGTTTGTCAAAACTAAAGGCATACATACATATCCAAACACAATTGAGCCTATAAAAAGATTTTGCATGAAAGACAAATGACTCAAGGTTATACATGTATATTCAATAGTTTTGACAAAATTAACATATACATGAAGCTAAAACACATTATCATAAAAAACATATCCAAAAATAGGGAATACAAGTTAAAATGCATGAATCATCGAAACTAGGCTATACTAGTACATCTAATGGGTACAAATGAGCAATTTAGTACAAACATATAACAATCAATTTGTGGCTCACTAGTTGTACAAGTATATACTCAAGTTTTAATAAAAGCTACATCTAAACATGTAATCAAAACATGAAGTGCAAACCAAAACATAAACTTGTCTGATCATAAGTAAATGCACATGTATTAGATCTATAATATACAAAATAGCTAAACTATATAGAGAACACAAAATATGGGTCCATATAAACATGGGTGTATCTCAAAAATACTACACATGTATATCACAATTCTAATCATCATGGCGTTTAATGTAATAATCATGAAAAATCAAAACATACTAAAAGTCAATAATATGAAAGCATGTAAACTAAATGGGAGTTAGAGATCGTTACCAAAACTATGAGGGCACATCTTTAGGTCTCCAAACCAAGGTGGTCCTCCCACCAAACTTTTCTTGAAAGTGATGCATCCAAAATTGTCACATTTAAGCTCGGAACGCATCCACCTCAAGGCACCAATGCCCTCACGTCAAGCGAGATCCCACACCTACATCAAATATCATAGGGGTGGATTTGGTACCCACTCTATTGGGTCTGTGGGGGTTAGCACATTTCCTAACCTAAGTAAATCTATTTGCTAAATTTACATTATGTACTCTATCATAACAAAACTTAGCAAGGTGGCCCTTACGTCCACAATGTGTACATGTGTACACATGAGCATACATGGTGTTGTGTATATGCATGTGGGAAGCATGTGTATGCCGTGATTTGTGTGCATGCATAGGTGGAACTTGTTTCTTGCGAAACATGGATTCCAAACGTATGGTTCATGGCACATTGGTTCAAAGTGGAGTCCAAACAATTAACACTTTTCTTCAAAAAACAAGTATCATTTTTAATACTTAAAGATAAAGTGGAGAATGCAATAGGTAAGCTAGATGATGAAGCTACACTAAGATGGCAAACATGAGTATCTAAATCATTTTTCAAAGAAATATTTTTATTAGAAATTGAATCCAATTCCTTTGAAATAGAAATAATTTTATTTTTCAAAAAATCATTTTCTTTTAAACATAAACAAGTTTTGAAGATAGAACTTCATTTTTCTTCAAAACTTCATCACAATCATTTTTATTTTTCAAAATTTTATTTTCACTTAGGGCAAGTTCAAGTTAGGATTTCAATGAGTCCCTTACATTTGAAATCTCTAACTTCTCTTGCAAAGTCAATTCAAGTTTTGAAAATAATTCTTTATTTTCTTTATTTAATTCAAAGCTTTTCTTTTTCAAAACTTTATATTTTTCAAGCAATTTTTCACATACAATAGAAAGTTCTTCATTTAATGCATCGGCATCAATAATATCATCTCCTGAAGAACTAGCACAATCATGTAGTTGAGTTTTCGAATATACCTCAACGGAGTCATTCCTTTGGACCATATAGCAACGTTATTCGGATTCATCCTCACTAGATTCCTTCCTCACAATGTTTGGCGTTTGAAGTTTTGGAGAGATCAACGTGTTCCACACTGCAAAGGCGGAATCACAATAAGAAACTAAACACAAATATTTTTTGTTTAATGTGCTTCTAAGTGCCGTTAGGGCTTGTGCATTGGCCTCTATATGCTTGCTATTTTCAAGATAGGATTTCTTGGTAGCGGCAAGAAAAATATGCAAACCTAAGGTTTTGAGGTACTTGGTCATCCTAGCCTTCCAAACAACAATGTTTGAAGTATCAAACATGGAAGGAGTCATATAGTCCATGAGTGTGTGTAAACAAATAAGTGTGCAAATGCAAAAACTAGATTAGCAATCAAGATCATACTCCTAGGTGGTTAAATCTAATATCAGGAGCGTAGGCTCTGATACCAATTGAAAGTACACCTAGAGGGGGTGAATAGGTGTAAGGCTAATCTAATGACAAATGATACGGAATTAAAAACTAATTGCAACACACTTAGTGTAACCAAAGAGTGTAGCCGAATTCCCGGTGAAGGGCTCTGGACTATCTCCTCTAAATTCCTCTAAATAAGAGTTGAGGTGCTATATGAAGCTCTCTTGGTTAAACACAAGTATGGGCACACAATCAAACCAAGCATGTTTATGATATGAACAATATGAACAATGCACAATGTAAGAGAGAGTCAGAGAAAGTGGATCAAACGCAAACACAAAGATATATTTCGAGATTCGAGCACCCAGCTCTACGTCCCCGCCTTCACACAGAAGGATTTCTACTAACTCATCCACACAAGACTTCCCACACAGGGAACCTCCACTGAGGATTAGGGCAAATACAACTTGAGAGTACACAACTCCTCTCTCAACAAATACAACCTCTCACTAGAGGCCAGGCACAAAGCCAAACAAGATCAACCTCTCGCTAGAGGGACACCAACAAACTCAATCACCTCTACACTTAGAGGGACGACACTTAGCCAAACAAATATCAACCTCACAATTGAGGGATAGGCACAAAGCCAAACAACAATCACCTTACATTTGAGGGATAAGGCACTTAGCCAAACAATAATCAACCTCTCACTAGAGGGATACTCAATCACCACTTCCACAATCACCTCTCACTAGAGGCATATCAACACAATCACCTCTCACTAGAGGGATATCACAAAGTATGGAAGGTTTATAACTTGGTGATCTCAAAGACCACAAACTAATTCTTTCACACAAAACAATGATCCTATAGAAAGGATAGATATGATAAGCTCAAGTGTGAGAAAATAAAGTGTTTGGAACAAAGAAAAATACTTGAGAAAATCTCCAAATAGATATTGAAAGTTAGATCAAAAACCAATTCCCAAAAGACTCTTTTTTCTTTGAAATTCTAACACTTTAAAAACAAATAAAGAATGATCTTTTAAATCCAAAAACTCTTTTGAAAACTTACTGTTAAATACTTGTAACGATTGAAAATCTTGCTCTCTAAAAACTTATAGAAAACAGCCAAGAAATGGGGTATTTATAGCCCCAACCAAAATCTGCCCGTTGGCAGCAGGAAAGGGCAATTTTGCCCTTTCGGTCGACCGCCCGGTCGACCGGTCCAACGGTTATTTTTATGACCGTTGTGCCTCCGGTCGACCGCCCGGTCGACCGGGACTGGATACAGAGAGCAGCAGCTCTCTGCCGGTCAACCGGCCGGTCGACCGGGGCCATTTCCAGATAGCAGAGCTCTCTGGACGGTCGACCGCCCGGTCGACCGACCCACCAGCCCAGACTGCGTGCACGTCCTGTGCACGTCGGTCGACCGACTTCTGCCTCGGTCGACCGCCCGGTCGATCGGCAAATAGCCAGGTCAAACTTTTTAGGGATTAAAAACTTAAGTTTTTAACTTCAATTAAATCCCATAAAATCACATAAATTCCACAAAAATTAGTTCTTATTAGATCTTTGAAATATAAATATGTGTGAGTAAAATTCAACACATATTCTAAACAATTTGAACCATTTTTGTGTTATTGAAATTTTGACTTGAACCAAAATCCGTATTTTCCAAAACTTGAATTTTTGAAATGGAAAATCGTTTTCTCCAAAACTCATGCAAATACAAAAACATGATATTGAAACAACTTTTAAACATGTTGTATATGGATAGAATCTAATATATATGAAATATAGTATATCTGTGTTTTTGACTTGAAAACTAAGATCGGTTAAACCGAAAACAAACATGAAACTTTAAACTTGTGTGTGTTGCGAATTTGAGCATATCAACACTATCTAATCCTTACAAAGAGATCTAAACAAACTATACTAAAACAAACTGATGTCTTCTTGTAGAACTCCGTCTCCAAGTCGACTCGATCCAAACGTGATCCACCAAGCTTGACTCCAACCGAGTGCTAGATATGAACTTGACGCTCGAGCTCTTGAATCACCATGTGAAAGCTCCAAAACACCTTTGTTGAAGCTAATCACCTACTAATATCTTGATCAAATATTTGAAACTAAATATCACAAGCTTATTAGTAAACAATAACTACATGAGTTAATCATCATCAAAAGTAGAGTGAAAGGCCACTGGGCCAACAAAACTTTTATCATTAAGCCTAGCTAATATTTTTCATAGATAGTGTTCCTTTAGGGGTTATTGGTATTAAAACTAAATGCACCAATAGCAATTATTTCCTTAAATATGAGAAAACAACATATACAAACAAATAAATAGTTTTCTTAATATAAACACTATAAAATAATTTTCTCAAAGAATATAAATTAATTTTCCTCGTAGTAGAAGTTTCTATTTTTGAATCTCGCATCGGTCACGGGCCAGAATATGGGCCATAATAAGCCTGATGCATTTTCATAGCCAGTGTTGGATCATTAAAATTAAATGCGCAAGTAGAAAATATATTTTTTTCCTCGTTAAAACATAACAAGGCTGCACATATTTAAAGGCAGCCAAGTTGATATTATGTTTAATATATATAAATAACTTTATAAATATAAATACCGGTCAAATGTTTAAAATATTTTAGAAGCTCAAAGAATAATTAAAATATGTGGAGGTTAAAAAAAAAAAAAAAAACGTAAACTACTCATTTTCCTTGTATGAGAAGTTTCTTTGAGCCTCACCAATACTTTTCAAGGTTAGTGTTAGATCATTAAAATTAAATACACAAGTAGTAACTAAATTTAATTTCACACTGTAACATAAGCAGGCTATACATGTTTAAACGTAAACAAATTGATATATTTTATTGGTATTTTTAAATATCGATATCTTTAAATGCATAAACACCGGCAAAATGTTTTTAAATATTGTAGAGGCTCAAAAAAAATGTTAACTGCTCTTTTTCTCTTATCGAAGTTTCTATCTTGGAGTACCGTCTCATACTTTTTATGGCTAGTATTCGTCCACTAAAACTAAATGCACAAATAAAAACTAAAATTTTCTTTTTAGGTAGAAGCATAAGAAGACCATATAGTAGCCAAATTGATATATGCTTAAATAAATAAATAATTTTCTAAATATAAACATCTGCCTAGTGTGTAAAATACTATAGAGGCTCAAAGGATGTAAACGCTCATTTTCTTATTATGAAATTTTTTTTTTATCTTTGAGTCTTGACAATACTTTTGATGGTTGGTATTCGACCACAATACTTTTCATGGTTAGTATTCGACCATTAAAACTAAACGCACAATGAATAATTAAATTTCTTTTCATGTTGAATCATAAGAAGACATATAAATATTCAATGGCAATCAAATTGATATATGTTTCAATTAATAAATAATTTTCTAAATATAAACACCAATCAAATATGCAAAATATTGTAGAGACTCAATGGATGTAAACTACACATTTTCTTCTTATAGAAAGTTTTCTTTCTTGAGTCTCGACAATATTTTTTGTGGCTAGTGTTTAACTATTAAAATGAAATGCACAAATAGCAGCTAAACTTTCTTTTCACGTTGAAGTCTATAAATATTTGATAACAATCAAATTGATACATGTTTATATAAATAAGTTTCTAAATATAAACGCTAACCAAATGTGTAAATATTGCAGAGACTCAAAGGATGTAAATACTTATTTTCCTTTTATGAGAAGTTTTATCTTTGAGTTTCGACAATACTTTTCATGATTATTGAGTCTCAACAATGCTTTTCATTTTTAAAACTAAATGTACAAATATTTTATATTTTTAAGGGAGAAGGGTCTCTAATCTATAAGAACGTCTATGAGATCCATCTTTTCATAAATATAAAGTTTTGAATAGACTAGCTAACGAATCTCAAAAATTCTGATGTTATTTATTTTATTATAACAAGAATTTGAATTTGATTACTATGACTGGATGTACGATCTATTGCTTCCGCTCTTAAGTTTATATACAATCGATCTATTTTTTGAAATTGCTAATATTAAGTATAAGAGTCCTATCTCTAGTTTAGCAATCAGTTCAATCTTGTTTATCTTGTGAAAGGATAATTTAATCTTGTGATTATTTAAATATTGACAAGAGTCTTGATTTATTTGATTCTTATCTCTTGTTTAATTAAAAGGATTTGAATTTCTTTCTTTCATGGTTAAATTTATCTCTATTTTTAAAGATGCATGATAAGATAAAAGAGATAAAATAAAAGAAAATAGAAAGATAAAATTCTATTTCTTTCTGGTTATTACTTTGTACAGATTGCATGCGCTTAGAGTTATTATATGCAGTCAACTGAAATTTTATGCAATGCAAAATATTATTTATTGTCTCTTTACTGGATAACATATTCTAATAGTATGCTTGTTAGATTTTTATCTCATTAATTATTGGAGAATAAAGATAAATCCACTCATTATTGTTGGAATTTGAGTGTCTTTTATATTAGAATACTTGATAAAATATAATTATACCAGCAACTTAATTCTGTTTAAATTCTAAACTTTCTGTTAATATTCCAATATCTTTATGCAAATGAAATTTACATTTGCAATTTAGGGGTTGTTTGTAATGAGATCCTAAAGTAACATATTTATCTACTTGAGATAAATTTGCTATTTAATTCTCATATTTATCTATTTGAGATAAATTGATTTTTAGAATGATATGAACAATATGTATGGATTAAGTTCTTTTGTAAGTAGTATTTGGAATCACTACTTATCCTATTATACATTATTAACAATAATTTTAGTCAATTTTGATGTCATATTAAAGTAATATTTGATTAATTAAGTAATTGTCACAGCATTCTTGATTATGATGATGTTAAGTGACAAAAAAAATTTAATTTTAGTCACACACATATATGACATCAATAATTATAATTAAACATGAAAATATAGTGATTAACCCGACAGGGTAATTATTATATTTGTGTTTAATTAGAATGAGGTAGTGAACTATGTTTAAAAAAATTCTAGTTGCCCACAGGTCTAGAAAAATTTTGTATAAAAAAATAAAATACTAGTCTCATTATAAAGCAATTATTAAAAAATAAAATATATTACGTGTCATAATCTATGCCCACAGGAAAAGTTATGATGTGTTGATTTTTTGTTTGGATTAATTTACATGGGTAAATTTTTCATTTTTGCTTCATTGCATGTTTAGTAAGTTTTGTTATTTATTTTACAAGTTTAAGAAATTTATATATGGGTTAAAACAAACCTCCCGTTATTAATATTTAAAGTTTCATAATGTCATTTCTTTATTTGATTTCATGGAGAATGTTATGGATCAGTGTATAAACCATAAGGTCAGTGGGAGTGAAATGATCTTTTTTTAGTTCCGTATGTGGATGATATTTTGCATGCTTTAAGGGATTTGGGCATACTTTATGAAGTGAAGTGATTTCTCTAGCAATAGTTTAACATGAAAGATATGGGTGAAACTTCTTATTTTATTGGCATAAATGTTGACAGAGACAGATCTCAAGAAGCCTATATCAATAAAATTCTTGAGAGATTTTGTATGAAGGATTGTTCACCTGGTATAGCACTAATTATTAAAGATGACAAATTTAACTTGAAGCAATGCCCAAGTAATTATTTGGTTAAGGAGTTTTGTTTCAGGACTTCAGATTATTGACTCAATCTCTAAGCCATTGAAGATCTACTGTGACAACTCTGCTGCAGTATTTTTGGCCAAGAATAATAGAAGTGGAAGTCGCAATAGATACATCGATATAAAATATTTAAAACTTCGGAACATGTGAAGTCAAGCAAGATGGTTATTGATTATATTAGTACGAGATTGATGATTGCGGATCCTTTGACAAAAAGATTGCCACCTAAAACTTATAAGGAGCATGTTGAGTAGATGGAACTCAATTCTATTTTGTAATTGAGATACTCTCTATGTTTGTATCACTTTTGATTGATATGAAAAGTCTATTTAATTCAAATTTGTCTTCTCATTTACTGTTTGTATAGATAAAGTTGAGAGAATGACAATATACATGTTTGAATATTAAATAGACTCTGAATGAGCATTTAGAAGCTCATTCATAAAGATATGATCCACATACTTTTTTCATTCAAATGAGAAAATTATATTATAATACATGGAAGGTAATACTTGATCTTAGAGGACTTGCGCCATGATTCATGAGATTTAAACTCTTTTACTTGAGTATAAGGATATATGAAAAAATTTTTGTTCATGTATTAATTTTAATTTAATACATGTAAAGTATTCTATGGGCCAAGTGGAAGAATGTTGGATATTGTTTTTTTTCAGTTTTATGGCCCATTAGAAGTTTAAAAGAAAAACACACTAATTTCTAAAATGTGGGACATACTTTATGGAGTTATAACTACCCATCTTACTCCTATTTATATGTCTTTTTTGATGAGAAGAGGACATATCAAGAGTAAATTTTATTCTTAAGGAATAGGGGTCTCTAGTCTATAAAAAAGTCTATGAGATCCATCTTTTCATGAATATAAAGTTTTGGATATACTAGCCAACAAATCCAAAAAATTCTGATGTTATTTATTTTATTACAACAAGAATTTGAGTTTGATTGTTATGACTGGAAGTACGATCTATTGCTTTTGCTCTTAAGTTTATATACAATCGATCTATTATTATAAAAATGGCTAACAATATAAACTAAATTTTCTTTTCACGTTAAAAAGCCTATAAATGTTTAATGGCAATCAAATTAATATTTGTTTAAATAAATAACTAATTTTTTAATTATAAACACTGGTCAAATGTGTAAAATATTGTAGAGGCTCAAAAGATGTAAACTACTCATTTTTCTCTTATGAGAAGTTTCTATCTTTGAGTCTCGACAATACGTTTCTGGCTAGTGTTGGACTATTAAACTATAAGCAAAAATAGCAATTAAAATTTTTTTCTGTTGAAGCATAAGAAGTCTATACATATTTAGTGGCAATGAAACTAATGCATGTCTAAATATATAAGTAGTTTTCTATATATAAACACCGGCCAAATTGTGTAAAATATTGTAGAGTCTCAAAGGAAGTAAACTACTCATTCTTCTCCTATGAGAAGTTTTTATTTTTAAGTCCTGACAATACTTTTCATAGCTAGTGTTAGACTATTAAAACTAGGTGCACAAATAGCAATTAAATTTTCTTTCCACGTTGAAGCATAAGAAGGCTACACATATTTAGTGACAATCAAATTAATATATGTTTAAATAAATAAATAGTTTTCTAAATATAAACACTAACCAAACGTGTAAAATATTGTAGAGACTCAAGGGATGTAAACTACTCACTTTCCCCTTACGAGGAAGGAGGAGGACAGATTGCCTTCTTGTGGATGAAAGAACTTGAGGGGATGGGCCAAGTTTATATACACTCATTGCTCTCTAATGGCGACGGTCATTGTAACCTCCATGCGGTTTGATACCCTCATTCAAAAAGATGCATCAGATCATATGCTTCATAACAAACACAGAACAGCTTGACGATGCAACCAGCAACCTACACGCCGTCGTCCCCGTTGCTGGGGCAAATAAGCAGCCAAGGTACCAAGCATAGGAATTGCTTGTCACCCATTTGATAAATATGAAGAGAGTACTAATCATCAGAATCACTAACCAAACTACAAGAAGAAGTAATAACAACAGAGGTAGATATCAAATTCTAGAAGAACTCAAAGTCCAGATACTTGCCCCCGGACTTCATGTCTGCCCCTACCATCCTCTTGCTGCTGCTCCCCACGCCTTCCACTGCCCCAACTTTCATCGGCATCTCAGTTTCAACCGGTCTTGGCACCTCAGGCGGCGTACTGCATCTTATGAGTGCCCAGTTCACCCCCTCGAAGAATGGGTGCTGCTTGATCTCTGTAGCTCCCCTCTTCACCCCCAGCCGATGTTGTGGCTCCTTGACCAGCAGACCCCTGATCAGATCTCTGCTAGAATAGCTCGTGGATGGTGCTTCTGGGAATCTAAGCTGCTGGCCTACCACATTGAAGAGGGTAGCTCGGTTGCCTGAACCCTTGAACGGTGTCTTTCCATACAATAGCTCATGAAGGAAGATGCCAAAGGTCCACCAGTCGACAGCACTCCCATGCCCTTCGCCTTTTATGATCTCGGGAGCTAGGTACTCATGAGTCCCTACAAATGACATGGATCGTGCGTTTGTGGGCTCGGCTACCAGCTCAGGAAGGGTGGAAGATTGCTGCCCAGGCTCGGGTCTTGGCTTCCTCGTCTTTTTCGTGCTCTTCTGAGGGAACAACCTTGGCATGAAGCATGAAGGCTGGATACAAACTGATGAAGGCTCAATACAGGAGGGTTGGGCACAGAACGCCCACCCACCCTTTTGGATGGGTCAGAGTCGAGAGATGAGGTCCTTATGAGGGTTGGGGAAACCGCACACCTTAATGACAGATCAAAATCAGAAAGCATTATGTGGCCATCATCGCGGACAAGAACATTTTCAGGCTTGAGATCTCTATAGACGACTCCAAGCATGTGCAGGTACTCTAAAGCCAATAGGACTTCCGCAGCATAGAACCTGCACGGACAGGCCGCTATCATAATTTTTCTTACAAAGATATATAAATTGGCAAATTGCAAATGCTTTTAATCGCTTCTAAGATCATAACTGAGGAACACAACATGTTCAGCTCACATGATTTTTAACAGTAAGAGGTTGTATGCATCCTGGCCTACTTGTAAATCTAATCGCTTAATTAATCAGTCATATTTTTTTTCTTTTCTTTTTTTTTCCTTTTTCTTCTGGTCCACCCGGAATAACAAAATTAACCTAAGTGAATCTCTTCAGCAGAAATATTATGATACAACAGTGAATTAATTCACAATGACATACACAACAGTGAGAAAATCGGATATAAGAATGTGGTAGTGAAAAGATTATTCCTGTTCCTAATCAGAAAAGGTTATATATCTGCCGTCAGCATGCTAGAGCAATTTGACAGCAGGGATGAACAGGGAACATAGAAAAGGCCATTTAATATGTGTAGTCTAAAAGGTACTTGATATGTAGTCCCTTTCACCATTTGCATTAAATTGGACGCTTCTACATTCAGGCTATATTACATAAGCTAATTGCTTGATGGGATCACCAAGATAGCAAGTCCTTGCAAAACCAGCTAGGTAATGCTAATGGTCCAAATAAAATTATTGTTCTTTAAAGTAGGATGATAATGCAAAGTAACAGAAAAATGGATATCCTAGGAACTCTCCTTGATTCAGGCTACAGAGACAAGGTAATTGGCTCACAAAATGGCAAGTAATTGCAAAATCCACAAGGTAATACTATTTGTTCTACTGAACGCTATGTGTTTAAAGTTGAGTGGTGATGTGTAAGTAATAGAAATTGGACACCCGAGAAAAGTAGAGAAGTCCTTATGTTGCATGTGAACAAACCGCATGGCCCTTCCAAGAAATTTAGACATACCTTTCTTTAACTATGAAACAATAGATAGTGGTTGTGTGGACTCTGCATGCCCTACTGTTTCTATTTAGACTGCATATTAATATAATAAGTCTCTTCTAAGTAAATAAATAGATAGATTGATATATTGCATGCTCTTCCAGAGATTTAGATCTAATTGCAAGAGGATAAATAGTGTTCCTTTCACATATGAAGCACAGACAATTCAATGTTAGTGCCATGTTTGTGTCAGGCACGTGTCCGACGCCGACACCGGCAAAACACTTGCCGATTGTGTATCTGACACTCCAAAGCCGTTTCGGTTTTAAAAAAAAAAAAAAATTGTATAATCGTGTGGCAACGTGTCCAATGCCGTATCGGTTTTAAATAAAATCTAAAGATCATGTGCTGAATGCCTAAAACTCACATGTCGCTTAGATAGACATTAAAATAATGTGTCTTCGAAATATGTAAATATGTTACTAGAATCTAAACACATCACAAACTAGGTGAAGTTTTCAGCTAGTTTTTTTTGTTTTTTACTTTGCTTATTACTTTATTAGAAGTTATGGATGTAAATCATTTAGATTTTAGTTTGTATTCCATTTTACTTTTAATAGACCACATCCTAATAACTGCATGTTTTGATAAATATATAGATACACACATACACAAAGTTATATAATCGTGTCATTGTATCCTACATCTTAAGGATTTGTCGTGTTGCCCTCTCCGTGTCGTGTCGTATTCGTGTCCCATGTTCGTGTCCGTGCTTCAAAGTTGTGCACTCTAATCTTCTATAAATTTAAGCTAATGTTGCTAATAAAAATTTATCCTAGAAAAGTTCCTAACTTGAATGTGCTCAAACTGCATGTTCATCCAGCTGGCATAATTGCTCTTAGCTCCTTCCAGGAACATATGTTTCCAAATTGCAAAAACAAATTAACTCCAGAACCTTATACAGTACAGTTATTTTTCAGCCAAATGTGAACGTAAGAAAAGCAATGTCATCAGGGGAGGAGTGGTGTTCTTTTTCTTTTTCCATGAGTGTTTGCGAGCGTGTGGGCACATGCGCGTGTACGCGCGTGTATGTGAGAGAGAGAGAAAAAAAAAGAAAAAGAAATAACAAAACCTTCCTCTGAACAGTACTATACAAAAATGATTTCTTCTGAATATCAGCATTTTTAAATTTCCTTCAGCACATCTTAGACACCCCATCTGTATGCGATACAAGTAAACCCCCTCTATTACTACTATTATTGTTTCTATTGTTTAACAAGTAGCCATTTGCCAAAGATTACCATAACACCCAAAAGACAATGGAATCGGCCAGTGATGTAGAACGGGAATGGGGGAAGAAGGGGGAAATTAGGGTTTGAAAATGACTAATTTTGGCTTCAACAGAGTCATCTTCGCCATCCCTACGTCTATTGGTGTTCTCTCTCCTATCTCGAGTGTCATCTCTAGAGTTTCCCACTTCAGTTTTATTTTCTAACACTTTTACCTTAAGTGTTAAGTCATGAGGCTATTTAAAAATTAGATCTAGTTTAGACTTCATATCTAGATGATCAGGAGAATAAGTACTACCACTACAAAAAAGCATGCACTATGTAAATATGCAAAAGCAATACAGACAATCGCGTGGATGCAAACAGTCACCTAAGTGTCACTAAAATTCGTGCACTATATGATCAAACGAATTTTTTCTAATAGTTCCTAAGATGAATATGCAGAGAATGCATCTTAAAGTGAATATGCAAATAGGCAGCAATATAGGCAAATAACATCAACAACTAGAGCTAACAATCACCTCAGATACACAAGAGATATGCAAAATATTACAATAGTAGGAGGTGAGTTTAGAATGTACCAAAAGCTCTTGAAAAAAGCACCAATACTGAGTAGTGGTTCCAAACAGAGTTGTGTAAAGGTGGATTTGTTGCCCAAAAACTGCGAAATTCTTTTAGTATCCCCGAGACTCAACTACGGATCCAATGCTTCAGACGAAACTCGAATCAGACTCCGAGCATGTCTAGAACGGGCTTCAGAATGTTATTGTACTGCTGCAGGAACAGTGACGGCTCGATTGGAGTTGATGACGTCAGCACGGCTAGGGTGACATCAGCAGCAAGTCGATGATGTCAGGAGCGGCTCGACAGCTCGTCAGCTCGGCTCGGATTCGGCTCAGTTTGAGCCAATGATGTCCGCTTCATCTCGCGACTTGGCTCGGCTCGGCTTTGTTGGCTTTGCGGATCGGGTCTGATTCGAACTTGAAGATCCAAACCCAAACTGTTTTGATCAAGTCGGGTCGCTCGCGGTTTTGACAACTTAAACTCGACACGAATTTGAATTCGAGTTTGAAAATTTTAAACCCACAACCCGACTCAAACTTCGCCTTCTCTTCACCCGACACTGCTAGGGTTTGAAACCCACTCAGGCGGCGACGGCTTCTGACAGCGGTGATGTAAGGCGGGGAGTCGTCTGCGAGGATCTGGTGGCGAGGCGGCGACGACAAGGGCAAGACAGCGATGGCTATGGAGGAGGACGACGAGGTTGATGTTAACAGAGGAAGAAGACCACGGAGTTACCGGCTTGTTGCATGACTCTCAGTGAGGTCGCGGTGAAGGCGGAGGAAGACGCGGAAGGAGAGGAAAAGGAGATTGGTGGAAGAGATGGCACGACGCTTGGAACTGATCAGCGACATTGCTGACGGCGACAGTGGACACTAATGAAGGCAGCGCTGTTGTGGTTGTTGTCAGTTGAGGATGTCGGCGGTGGTCTTCGTGGGTGGAGAAGGCGAAGACGAGGGGCGACGCGTCGGGGAGATGACAATAAATCTTTTTTTCTTTTCTTTTCTTTTCTTTTTTAATTTTTTCTTTTCTTTTCTTTTTGATTTTTAAATCCGATCTAGAGTTTCAGTTTTTTTTTAAATAAGAAAAGAAGAGAAAAAGGTAGAGATAGATCTAGAGTTTTGAAATTTTGTGGTGGAGGCTAGGGTTTTTGTGGAGGGATAGGTTTCTGTGGAGGAAGGTAAAAAAAGCAGGACTTTAGCTCTCATATCAAACTGATGTAGAACGTAAATGGAAAAGGAAGATAAAAGGCAAAGAAATTAGGATTTGCAGATAATGATTGATTTTGGCTTCAACATCAAGGAGATCATTCTCCCACTCAGCACATCACCATGCCAAGATTGATACACAAAATAATATTTGCAATGCAAAAAGTTTTAACTCTCAAAATAACTGAACTACTAGTCTTGACCTTATATAGGCCTCATACAAAAATTTAGCTCCCATCATAACCAATATAAGACTAAATAGAGAGGAAAAGGAGCCTAGCCTAAAATAAATAATTAAAGAGCCTAAACCAAAAATTAATAACTAATGATTCTCATCACGAAGGTAATTAGCACCTGAAGCTAAAAACTGAATTATGTGCATTTGAAATATCTGCAAGCCTAAATGCTATAGGTTCATGCATTTTAACACTTCCTATACCATCACAAGGAGTGCTTCCACATACACATAATGGAGCATGGCCTCTTACCATATTGCAGAGAATGTAATTTAAATTAAAAAAAAAAAGATTTTCAATGTCGAAAGTTAACTGCACAATGATTGTCAGCAACAACAATAGCACCTTTATTCCAAACTTTGGGACCACAGAGTTGCACTTTGAAAGTAGAAGCTTGTTTCTAGAAGCATGCGCCTTCCAGGTCCTTAACCCACTAGACCTGTTCTGGATGGTGACAAACCAACAGCAATAACAGGCGTCTATTATGTGAAGAAGAGATTACTGTGCATGTTTAGAATGAAGTTATTCCTAAAGTGAGAGCTTCAGCATCATTCAACTTCAATGGAAGCCGATGATTTTAATCAAATCAAGTGAAAATTTGCTTATCTTAAGAAGACTCGTGGTCAAATGTTCACATGAAAGAGGATTGAAACTATGTGAACAAGACATAGTCAGATTAGATTTATTCTGTCAAAATAGGAAATAAACTCCTAGGGAGTTGAACCAAATGTCATTTGTCTATTTCAAAGGCAACATACCAATTTAGGCATCACTTTTAATTATTTAAAATGTAGTTAGATGGAATATATGCTTAAGAAGGTATAATGGGGCGGAAAGGGAAGTTCAGTGTAAAAGCACATAAGATTAGACACAAATGATAAACTGGGATAACTTTTAGAACCAGATGATGAACCTCTTACTGCTAAACATGTACTTGATAAATCATATTGTAAGTCACAAAGTGACTTCTCGATCAACCAATGTCTATATTAAATCTATGGAAATATTAAGTTATGAAGACAACATCCTAAAAGACAACTAAAGTGAGAGCAACAAGAAACCTTCCTCTTCCCTCTTTGTAATATCTCTTCAAGCTACTCATGAAATTTTGTGAGAAGATATGCAGATTGTATAGCTTAAATTGGAAAAGAAGAGAATACACAAGTTTTCCTTCTTGATAATCAATCTTTATGATTTTATGGAAGGTCCTTCAGTCTCAAGTTGGCTAAGAAGCTAAGCTACAGCCAAAAAACTTCAGAGCCAAACTGAAGCCATTAGAGAGCAACTTCTCAAACTCGAATCATCATAATTTGATTCATGAAGCTGAATATATGTAAATAGGAAGATCGGCATCTATGCTCAAAATGGTTCAAAAAAAAAAAAGAGCATAGAGCTAATTAAATGTGACTTAAAATGGAAATCACAACAGGTAATGTTTGGGATGATGGCAGATACTAAATGAGTGTAAGGGCCTTTCTGTCCTCGTCATTAATCTTTAGGATTCTACTTCTGACAATTTCATTGCTTAACCTTGTGTGAACTACAAGACACTGGACCACATTGATGCAGGCCAGGTCTGAATAAGTGACACCAAATCAATAGGTTATCATGCAAAGGGATATTCATCTTGTAAACGGATTTAGCAAAAAGGCAAAAATTCTTGGCCTTTTGCATTTCCTTATAAATGTGGCACATATTTGTGAATCAGTCCATCTTACGAAATAGACTCAAACAAGGACAAGAATACAAAAAAGAAAAGGTAACAAGGCTTCACGACTAACATGGATAAAGAAAGCTCATACCAGACATCTGATCATGATTAGCTTGTTATATATTTCTATAGTTGCTATATGTTCCCCCTGTTCTGAAAAGATAAATGTAGTTCTATGGACGATCCAACCATAATTGAGTACATCTGAAATAACAAAAACTTCTTTTACTTCTGTCTTCATGATTATTTCTCCGGGTTATAGTGGTGGTAATAAGATCCAATTATATGCATTGAAGTATGCCTAACCACATCGCAGGTCTGGCTATCGACATGCTCTGATTGCCTCACATAGTTTACGAGTGGGATACTGATTGAACAAGAAGGTTTGATAGCATAATAAACCCCCTACTTATACAAATTTTCTGGAGATGCAGCAAAAATTTGTTAACCTTTCCAGGTTACCAGGGGGCAAACTCCAACTTAGGTGAAGAAAAGTTATACTGGGCAGACCATAATGGGGCATGATACTAAACAAATACAAATTTTCTGGAGATGCGGCACAAATTTGTGAACCTTTCCAGGTTGCCAGGGGCAAACTCCAATTTAGGTTAAGAAAAGTTATGTTTGGCCACGGCTGGGCATGACACTAACTTATGCAAATTTTCTGGAGAAGCAGCACAAAAGTGTGAACCTTGCCAGGTTGTGAGGGGCCAAATTTCAATTTAGGTTTAGAAAGGTTATATCGGCAGACCACAATTGGGCATAATACTAAACTTCATAGCTTTAAACTTCGCATAAACACATAAAAATTCTGAATAATTAGTGCTCATAATTTTACATCAATTGTTCCTTCAATTATTAATATGCCATAATTGCCGTTGAGAGACAAAAGTATCAAAAGAAAACAGGGAACCACAAAAACAAGCAAAAAAGAAAAAAGGGCGCTAGAATCATAATAACAGTAACTTCTGTTTCATTTTGCACAAGTACTCGGCAGAGGTGAAACATAAATCAATATGCATAACATGTTAGCCTCGTAATTATTGAAAATGTCAACAGCACATTCTTTCTTATAAGAAACAGAAGGAAGAAAGAAGTTCAGACAAACTTTTTATCACATGGGAATGGGTAACAGGAGGGAATAAAAAGTGTCATGTTAGTTAGATGCAAAAGAAGTGAGAAGAACAAAAGCTGTAAAATTAAGAACTCAATATTACCTTGCAGCGTACTCAGAGAAGTATTTTCCTGGCTGGCGCTGTCGCAAAGTGTGCAAATCGCCACCTGGACAGAACTCCATAACTAAACAAGAAAATCTATCTGTCTCAAAATGAGTGTACAAAGTTGGAAGGAATGGATGATCCAGAAGCTGAAGAATTTCCCTTTCTGTTTGGGCCCTTGTGAGCTTCTTCCTGCTCGCCAGTGATGCCTTGTCCATCACTTTCATAGCAAAGAAGCACCTAGTCCCACTCAATTCTGACAAGTAAACACTACCAATATCACCACATCCCAACCTTCTGAGCAACCTAAAATGACTCATCCCCAACATACCATCCCGAGTCCGAACAGCGAGAATAGCCTTCCATCTTGGATCATTCCCCTTGTGAGGCTTATTAGCACTCCCGGTGACATTGCTCCAATTACTATCATCACTGAGGCCACTGCTATCACTCGCTCTGCTTATGCTAGTCTTCGCACTTTCAAGCGAGCCTCTAACACTTGCCTTACCACTCTCACAGGTCCTTTCCATGCTAAGCATTCCATCACTGGTAACCCCATCGCTGCGATAAGTATTCGTGCAGCTGTTCACGATACTCATCGTGGTTGCCACCCCAACACTGTCAATGCTACTGTGCGGGCTAACATTGCCACTGGGTGGCAGTGAAGCATCCCACAAGATCTCCTTTTCCTCGGAATCCTGAGGTAAGTATACAGTCTCTGTCGCCTGTGATGCTCTTGCAATGCTAGACGGAGAAGGTGGCATGCCAGCCTCAACAGTTTCATCAACCACATCCGATTTCAAAGCCGGGACCCGAACTGGAAGATTTTCTATATAAGGGCCTTTGACGGGCAGGCCGCCTTCCATCAAACACACTGCTTCGGATTTGTTTTGATCTATGGCCACATATATGGTCCTCATCAAATCCATATCTACAGGTTCCGGGGGATGACTAGCCCCGGAGAATGAAGAATGCACCTCTTCTTCATCACCACTCTTAATGCTAGCAACCTTGGGTGCTAAATCATCTCTCTCTTGAAAACAAACTTTCCCTTTCCATTCAGAGATTGCTCGCCCTAAATTTCGAGACTCAGGGGTTGGACCTTTTTCCCCTTTGAAAATGCTTCCTTGTGAACTCAGTGCTTGAATGACAGCAGGGAGTTCTTCAGCTAAAATCTTCGACTCTTTCAACCTATCCATGCCCGATTAACCTCAAGCATCACCTAATTTCAGTAATGTAGCTTTCGATTTTTCCACCCAAAAAAAAAAATTGAACCTCTCACGCTCAAATTACACTTCCCTTTTCGTTCCAGATACCTAACCCCAAAAAAAAAAATTAAAAAATTAAAAAATCAAGTTGGAGGTCTTAATTCCATTCCCTTAACAAGTAAAATTCCATGCATCATGGTTTGTAAAATTCTTAAAAAACAAATCTTTAATTTAACCCCCCAAATCTTTATCCCAGATTCCAACAAAAGATTAGCAAGCGAAACACACTGCATTCAAAATTCCAAATTCAAATAATAACAAATGCAGTAAAATAAAATTAGGGGGAATTAAAAAAAAAAAATTAAACAGGAACCCACCTCTCCAAAGTCCACAGCAGGCTCCAGCAGAAGATCTAAAACTCAAATTAGGTTTTTCCTCCCCCTTCTCCTCCTCTCCCCTCTATATGAAAAGAACAAAAGAAAGATAAAAGGAGAAGGTAAAGAGAGTGGCAGCAAAAAGAGAGAGTAGCAGCGACCCTCCTCTCTCTCTCCTCTCCCCTTCTCCCTGCGCTACTTCTGCTTTTGGGATCGCCACTTCGCAAGTAACCTCTGCTTTAATTTAATGCCAGTTTAATGGCGGCAGTAATTATCAAACTAATTTTCTTCTAATTATATTTTAACGGCGCAGAGCCCGACGAGTCAAAAAGCAAAAGAAAGCCGTCGCCATCGGGGGGCCCAGTCTGCGCCCCTGTCGACCTACACTCGCCCACCTCCAGGCCTCATGACAGCTCTGGTACAGGATAGCCTGCACCGTTGGATTCTGATTAGAGGGTTAAGGCGGGAGGTCTCGAGGGACATCGTACCGCGGCGGAATAAACAATATTTTTTTGTGGATTTAACTGTGATTAATGAATAAAATTAGTAATATTTTTTGGTCGCTGTTGTCTGCGGAAAAAGACAAAAGGTTCGGATTGTGCTCGTCCTTTTCGTTTCAGGGTATTGGGAGTGGGAGTGAAACTGTGGGCAGTCAAAGGGTGAGGACGGACGGTCCAAGGACGAGGTGCGTGTTCGCACCCGGACCGCTCGTGTTAATTGGATGTCTTGTGCCCAGACAACGAGTTTGTGCCCATTCTTAAATCTAATCGTTTTGTGATAGTTTTTAGTTTTTTTTATTTTTATTTTTATTTTAGTTTTAAATGGTGGGTCTGTTTGGTTATCGTAATTGACCGTAATTCGTAAGTCGTAATGGTAAATTCTTTTACGGTTGTAAATGAGTTTAAGTTTCACGGTGTTTAGTTGGTAATGTAAAGTTGCAAGTGAGAAAGTATATTGTGTTTTACGGTGTTTTGTTATCGTAATGTGTAAGTCTAAAGTGGAAAAATTCACCACAAAATTAACTATATGGTAATCTAAAATTTTTAAATATTATAAATAAATACTAAAAATACTAAATATTACAAAATTAATATTAAAATAAAAAATAATACAAATTTGCATTACCACAAAATTAACTGTAAGTGAGTGACAATTGAGCCGCAAGTGAGTGGTAATTAGGTTGCATAACTCTTTTATGAATTACGGTCCAAACAAATATCATAAATGTAGTTGAGTAATTCAACTGTAGCTCATTTACGAATTATGGTCGAGATAAGTTGGCAAAAATAACACTGTTGGGACTCAAAACTTTTTAATCTAAGATGAGTCTGTTATATATTTCATGAGTAATGTTAATCAGGCTCTGGATATGTCACCCTCGAAAGATGTCTATTCGGTGACCGCAAGAAAATAAAAGGGAGAGATGCATTTTCTTATTACCCAGTGTATATGTGGTAAAAACTCAATCACATTGTCACATCTTCGGGAGTACCCAGACCCTAGTCTATTTATTATTAATTATAATTCATAGGAGTCTTTCACAAGTGGCATTTCTGTCAGCTTTTGGTTTGTAAGAGCTCCACTCACTCACATGTTATCGATTTGACCTCTCACATGCACGTGATATTGAGTGCCATCATGCGCCTCTTAACTAGGGGAAAAAATATAATTCATGGAGTAAACTTTACACATCACATCTTTACTCAGTTTTGAGTTGAAAATTTTGAAATGAGTCATCAGCGAAGATCCTGTCTCCGCGCATGTCTACCTTAATATTCTTGATTACCCCCCAAGTCCTCTCAAAAATAATTTTGATTTTTTCTCCCTATAACTGGTTGAATGCATGTTCTAGTTTTCGCTTCAACCCTTGTCAGAAAGTAGATACAAAAAAAAGAACCCTTTCAAAAAAAAGATCCCAATCCCAAAAAACTTCTGATTTCAGACATGATCAAATCAAATTTGTGGGTGGTTTTTGTTTGGTCCGAACCTAACACGATCCGAGCACTCGTCATCTTTGTGCATTTGTGGTCAATTTGAGCTGCCCATTTTGACGAACTAAAACCTGTAAGTGGTCAAAATTAAGCAAATTCTGGTCACTTCACATGCCCACACATCTCCATATAGGATTGCTGATGCAGGCCATGACAAAGATGGGAAGCTGGACTCATCATCAGATATTTTTTGGTAACATAAAAGGAAATTAAAATTAAAATTTAAAAAAAGAAAGGAAAAAAAAAAAATGGTGAGTCCAACTGATCCGGATAAGCACTCTCTCCTTTTAGGGATTCAAACAGATACTGATATATCCGATCTGATCCGGATCAACATCCATGTTGGTTGCGGATATAGATCTGAGTTTTCTTTGTTCGACGATACTCGTATTTGTGATTAAAAAGCGAACGTGGATATAGTAAATATCACATTCAATCTGTATACGGAACACTTCTAATGTGAGTTCTCTCTGGCTCATTGTGCATAATTTGTTCACGAGAAAATGATGCATAATTAGTTTATTATACTTGTTACAAGTGTACATCTGTTGATAATTTTTTCTGATAAGTAATATGATAAATCTTTCTGAGTATTAGGATAAATAAAAATGAAGCAACTTGTTTTAATTTTACTTGAGATGAACAATGGTATAAAGATATTCACTTAACAATCTACAATCGTATTTGTTCTTTCATATCTGTATTTGTATTTGATTTTTCGTCAAAGACAGATATTGGTTTCTCATACCGAATTATATTTGTATTTATACTTGTGAGTGACAAGCGGATAAGGATATGCAAATGGCATGTAGATTCCTATTCGCTCCCATTGCTCCTACTCTCTTTATTTGATGATGCTGATGATGATGATGATGATGATGGTTGATGATAATTGGGTGATGGGGATGGGACATGCCGACATGGTGCCATAGTGATCAGCAATGGCCAGTAATGGATTGGAGAGCATTTACACATCGTGATTGAATGATTAGGATGTGGATATATGTGGCTGGCTTTTGCTCTGATGGGCTTAGGGATCCCCACATTCAAACCTAATTCCTTTCTTTTTTTTCTTTGTTTTTTGAAGCACATTTTCATGTTCGAATAAGGAAAAGGAATCATTATTCCTCTTTTGCTTTGGTCTGATAAAGCCTGTGACTAAGGTGTGGTGGGCCTTTGGGGCCTCCTTTCATATTTGTCAAACTGACCTTTCAACTGTGAAGTAAAGGCTGGACTAATGTAGAATATTAAGAATTTTGGCAAGGTTCGTCATAAGTGAAGAAGAACTAAGAAGAAGAAAGAAACAAAGAGAGAAAGAAAGCAAAAAATACAAATGTGGTGGAGATTTTTAGTCTCGGACAATCGGACGGTCGATCTACATCACAAGTGAGAAGAATAATGGAGAAAATATATATCCCAATGCAGAAAGCAGACAGAGGCACAAGATTTTAAGTGGAAACTCAAAGCGAGAAAAACAACGGGAGGAGGAGAGAAAATCTAATATAATTTGCAGAGATTATATGGATTACAGGGATTCTCTGTGCCAGGCTAAGTGCTGGGTTTCTTGGATTTGATTGTTTCTTCTTGTTCTTTCTTTTTCCCTTTCTTTGGAAGAGAGGGGATATATATTCCAACTTCCCTAAATGCAGAAAGGCGGATGATACGGGTGTGATTCTCGTAACCGCATGATCTCCCCGCGCTGATTTGTTGTAACAATCGCGATGATGGGCACTTGATCGTTGGGATTGCATGCAGTGAAATCCACATCGGTCCATAACTGCCCAGACTGGAAGGCGTTAACACCTTATGCACGCGGAGGAGGATTGAGTTGTGTAACTATGGGTGTATATTAGAAATAATTTGTAGCTGTTATTATGGAATGGCATAGTTGGAGCCTCCAAGCAGGGAAGCCCCGGGGTGGCTGAGAGCTTTGGAGCTATAGGGCTTCGGAGAGCAGCTGTTGGATTGTTTCCGGAGTGGCAGAGGCTTGGGAGTGTGGGGATACGTGGTGCCATCCTGTGAGGGTCATATTTTGACCACTATAGATGCCCTCGCTCTTTCGCTTGTCAGAGCCTGCTGGAGAGGAGCGGGAGAGCGAAATGGGTGAGAGTCTCTTTGGTGCCTTTAGTTTGACTTGATGTTGGTGGTCCTAGGAAGGTTCGGGCCATTAATGCAGATACCCATGATAGCGGTGGAGATCGTGTTGCTGGATGACAGCTGGCGCGCCAGTGGGTTTGGTTTCTTGAAATTGGTAACTGGCATCTCTTCAGATTTCAGCGCCATAATGATTGAGATTGTGCAAAAGCAGTGGTTAATATCGTGCTTCACTGATTGACCAAAATTCTCGGGATGTGGACTGTCTTCACAGGGATCGAGGATTTGAATGGTGACGGTTTGGCTCCTCTTCCATCTATAAATAAGTTGGAGTCCTTTATGTAGAAGCAACTTCTATCATCTCCTCTGAAGAATCTGCTTCTGAGCTCTTTGTCTTGTTGAGTTGTCATGTGCCCTTCTCTCCTCTTCATTAGATGGAGAAAGGAAAGGTAGAGAAGATGGTGGCCGAGCTTTTCGCTGTTGGGGAGTGGCAATTGATTGATGGTCCGCTTCGATTGGAGTTGATGATCTGGTTTCGAGTCGCCGACTATTAGGGGCGAGGTTCATTCTAAAGAATCTGACGCTTCCTCCATATACGACGTATAGGGAAGGAAGATGTGCAGCACGTCGGTCGGGTGTGTGAAGGCGTCACCTTACGCCCTGGAGCCCTATCCTTTTCCTCAGAACACCACAGTGGGGGAAGATCTTTTCTCCTTCTGGCATGTTCTGCCGGAGTTCATCTAGTCAGATGTTGTTACCTCCCTCCTGGAGGGCTTCTTGGGGATCACCTTAGCAGGTGGTGATCATCTGGCTTCCTTGGAGGAACGGAAAGATGCTGATGAGACACGGCTACCTGCTTCAGGGACTGCTGCAAGAGTGAAGACTACCTCTGAGATATCTTCTCTGATTGAACGGGCTTTGGTCATCTTGCTTTGGGGATCTTCAATAGCAGGACAGGTTCCTGGATCTCTTATATTTCTTTTTCAAAAGAAGCCAACACAGAGATAAAAGATTTCATGTATTCACTTGTCAGTTGTAATGACATAATAAAATTTAATGAAATGTAATTGCATGCTATCTTGTAGTGGATATAAATAGGTTGTTTTGATCTTGCCTGACTCATGTTACAGAATGATCATACCCCTTCAGAGGCCTGATTTTCAGGTGGCAAGAATATGATGCATGTTTTATCGCTCTCGTGTGGTAGCTCCATCTCTGAGCAAACAGATAAAGATATCTGAGTGAAGTGAGGACTTCAGTCGCTGAGTTAAGCTGGGCTGTAAGTCGTTGGTCTCAGAGTGAAGTGAGACTTCAGTCACAAAGTTTGAACTAGGCCATGAGTCACTGGTCTTCGGGTGAAGCAAGGACTTCAATCATGGAGATGAACAGGGTCATAAAGTGTTGGTCTCCAAGTGAAGTGAAAATTTCAGTCACGGAGTTTGAACTGGACCGTGAGGTGTTGGTCTCCGAGTAAAGTGAGGACTTCAATCGCAGAGATAAACCGGGCTGTGAGGCGCTGGTCTCCGAGTGCAGTGAGGACTTCAGTCGCGGATTTGAACTAGTTGCCTAATGTTTGTTTTGCTGTTCTCGAGTAGGGTTTCCCTCCCAAGAACATACAAACTTAAGGTGTCATGTGAGGGGAGTGGGAGCCCTCAACTATGGAGCTGGGCAGGCGGTTGCTCAATCGAGGTTTGCTACCAAATTGAGGATAAGCCTTTGGAACCTGGAGTAGGTGTTTGTACCACATCTCTTGAGTGGAGTCTTCCCTCGTCAAAGCATAGGCAAACTTGCAGTAGCCTAACTGGGGATGAACCTTCTGGACGGTAGTTGTCTGATCAGTGTTGAGCGACGGAGGTGGTGTTTATACTACATCTCTCAAGTGAGGGGCTTCCCTCCTCGGAGTATATACAAATTGATAGTAGCCCAGTCAGACATGAACCTTTCGAATGGTAGTTGCCCGACTGAGGATGAACTGGGGTAGTTGACTGGGGGTGAGCCGGGGTAGTTGGCTGGTGGTTGCATAAATGGGATGAGTCGGGGATGGTAGTTGCCCACCGGGGATGAGCCAGAAGGTGGTGGTTGCATAAATGGGGATGAGTCCTTCCAGAGGGCAGTCACCCCATCATGGATGAGACCGAGAGCACGCTAAGGCAGAAGGTTGTGATGTCGTTCTTGAGTGGGACTCTCCTCCTTGGAACACATAATAGATTTTAGGTAGATGATTAATTAAATAGGGATAAGTCAGAGTATTAACGGAGGTAAATTCTTGTGTTACTGCTCTCAAGTGTAAGTGTGGGCTTCCCTCCTCGGAACCACCAACAAAAACCTCTTGGGAAGCGCTCGTGAGCTGGCCGCATGGAAACCGGTGAGCGATTTGACAGGTCCTGTGGAGGACGTGAAGAGTCAGGAGTCGAACACTGATATTAGATCTCGAGTGGGGGAATTCCTCCTCGGACTCAATCTTGACTTTGAAAAGCAGAGTTCGTGGGCTAAGCGGGTTCCTCTGATCCTGAGAATGATGTAGGGAAGCCACTAGGAATTGAAATGTACTTTTATTGAGTGAACTAATAAAGAATATAGAATTTGAACAACGAAAAGTTTTAATCCCTAAGATGAATTTTCATGCTCTTTATGTGTGTGGTTGATGTTAGTCAACTGCACTGTACTGTATGACCATGTGCTATGGTTGATTCGAAGATGGGGTCTCGCACTGTCTTTCTATTTCAGAGGATGCTCTAGGTGTTAGGATGTACTCTTGGAGATAGCCTTGTTGGACTAGATCTTCGAAGTACTTACAAAGAGACCAGCATTATGTAGTCCGATGTCTGGACGGTTATGGAAAGAGCATTAATCTTTCGTTTGAGATGAGAGGGATCATGTGGCTTCGATTCTAGACGCCTCGCCCAGGATTGACCCTTGATGGTTTCGAAGATATCCTAAATCGGGAACTTCAACAGAATGAATTTGTTGTCCGCCTGGTAAACTCAGAATGTACCTTGCTGAGGGTTTGAGAATGGTCGGTTCTTGAAAGTGCTTTGCCCGCGATCCCGATTGCTGACGGAGGAGTCTCTGTGTTGCGTCTTTGGTTTGGCTCTGTTTTCACCATGTTTGAGAGATAAGCGGATTCCTCATTGCTTCTCCAATTGGAGGAGGAGATGAAATCTACTATAATTTGCGGAGATTATAAGGATTCTCTGCGCCAGGCTAAGTACTAAGCTTCTTGGGTTCGATCTTTTCTTCTTCTTCCTTCTTTTTCCCCTTTCACTGGGAGAGAGGGTGATACAGGGGTGATTCTCACAACCACACGATTTCCACGTGCTACTTTGTTGTAACAGCCACAATGATGGGTGCTTAAGTGTTAGGATTGCATGCAGTAACCGCCTCGGTCCATAACAGCCCAGGCTGGAGGGCGTTAAACCATTATGCATACGGAGGAGGATTGAGGTGCATAATAAGCATAGATCAAGGATTGTAAGTACACCTAGAGGGGGGTGAATAGGTGTATAGCTAATCTAATGACAAATAATGCGGAATTAAAACTAAATTGCAACACACTTAGTGTAACCAAGGAGTGTAGCCGAATTTCCGGTGAAGGGCTCTGGACTATCTCCTCTGAATTCCTTTAAATAAGAGTTGAGGTGCTATGTAAAGCTCTTGGTTCAACACAAGTGAAGCACACAAACAAACCAAGCATATAAGATATGAACAATATGATGCAATGCAAGGTAAATAAGAGAGATTAGAGATAGTGGATCAATCGCAAACACCAAGATATATTTCGAGGTTCGAGAACCCAGCTCTATGTCCCCGCCTTCACATAGAAGGATTTTCACTATATCGTCCACACAAGACTTACCACACAGAGAACCTCCACTGAGGATTTGGGTAATACAACTTTGGAGTACACAACTCCCCTCTCAAACAACAACAGCCTCTACACAAGAGGCAAGGCACTAAGCCACACAAGATCAACCTCTCAATAGAGGGATGGCACAAGGCCAACTCAATCACCTCTCACTCGAGGGACAAGACACAAAGTCAAATAACAACCTCAATCACCTCTACACTTAGAGAGATATCAACCAACTCAACCACAACCTCCATAATCACCTCTACAGAAGAGGGATAACACAAATACAAGGAAGATTATAACTCTTGGTGATCTCAAAGACTACAAATCAATTTTCCTCACAAAATAAGATCTTAATAGATAGGATAGATAGATAGCTCAAGTATGAGAAAATAAAGAGTTTGGAAATCAAATCACAAAGAAAATTCTTAGGAAAAACTCTAGATTGAAATATAAATGAAAATCAAAACAACTTCCCAAAGACTCTCTTTTTCTTTGAATTTTCCAACCCTTTAAAAAAATAAAGATAAAATCTTTTAGCTCAAAACTCTTTTAAAACTTGTTGCTAAAACACTTAAGAAGATAGGAATTTTTGCTTTTTAAATTGTTGTCTAAAACAGCCCAAAGGAATGGGTATTTATAACCCAAAACAAAAACTAACCGTTGGGCCAAGACAGCAGAAATTTTCTGCTGTGGTCGACCGCCCGGTCGACCGGCCAACGGTCGAATTTCTGACCGTTGTGCCATCAGTCGATCGGCCGGTCGACCGAGGCTAGAAACAGAGAGCAGAGCTCTCTTCCGGTCGACCGGGGCCAGATCCAGAGAGCAGAGCATTCTGGCGGTCGACCGACCCGGTCGACCGGCCCTTCAGTCTTTTTGGCCTGTGCACGTTTGTGCACATCGGTCGACCAACTTCTGTCTCGGTCGACCGTCCGGTCGACCGACAGAAGGCTAGGTCCAAACATTTATAGGGATTAAAACTTAGGTATTTTAACTTTCGTAAAATCCCATAAAATCACATAAATTCCACAAAAATAAGTTCTTATAAGATCTTTGAAATACAAATATGTGTGACTAAAATTCAACACATATTATAAATAATTTGAACCATTTTTGTGATATTGAAATTTGTCTTAAACACAAAATCTGTATTTTTCAAAACTTAAATTTTTAAAATGGAAAATCGTTTTCTCCAAAACTCATGTAAATACAAAAACATGATATTGAAACAAATTTGAAGCATATTGTATATGGATAGAATCCAATATACATATAAGGTTTATATGTATGTTTTTGACATGAAATTCAAAATGGGTTAAATTGAAAACCAAACATTTAAACTTAGTTGTGTATGTGAACTTGAGCATATCAACACTATCTAATCTTTATACAAGATCTAAATAACCTAAACTAAACACAAACTAAAGTCTTCTTGTAGAACTCCGTCTCCAAGTCGACTCGATCCAAACACGATCCAACGAACTTGCCTCCAACCGAGTGCTAGATGCGATCTTGACGCACGAGCTCTTGAATCGCCATCTGTAAGCTCCAAAACTCCTTTGTTGAAGCTAAACATCTACTAATATCTTGATCAAATATCTGAAACTAAATATCACAAGATTACTATTAAACTATAACTACATGAGTTAATCATTATCAAAACTAGAGTGAAGGGTTTCTGGACAAAAAATCTCCCCCTTTTTGATGATGACAAAACTCATGGAGTTATATATGCATGGATTAAAGTTAAGCTTCATAAAAGCTCCCCCTTAACTCATGCATAGCAATAAACATAAAGATATTCAATGAATGCTCAACACAAATATGCATAAATGAAGAATACTTCTTCCCTTTTTGCATAAACAAAACATATATGCTCTGATGTCAATTGAAAGAAAAAAAAACATGCATATATAAAGTCTCAAAATTCTTTTTCCCTTTTTGTATAAAATAAGGAAATAAAATAAACATGCCATACATGGATATATGCATATATAAAACTCCAAAAATACTTTCTCCCTCTTTTTAAACGTGCATATAAAACTCCAAAATATTTCTCCCCCTTTTTGTCAATTCATCAACAAAGGGGCATTAATAAAAACTCAAAACAAAGAATAAAAGGCATAAATAATATTTCTCCCCCCTTTTGCATAAATCAAACAATAAAGTTATATATGCTATATATATTCATGAAGAGGAGAGACGTAAAGTTAACTCCCCCTGCATACATGCATTTATATGAAAAGAGATGACTAAACCCTAACCACATAAAACATAATATACAATGTATAAAAGAAGATGTGAAGCTCCCCCTACACACGTGTAAGACATAGAGAAGAGCGGTCAAGCTCCTAGATATGAGATATACTCAACATGAATCATATATATAGAAGATGTTAAGCTTCCTTTGCATATAAGCAATACATATCAAAACATTATGAAACCACTTTTATGATACCAATTGAGAATATACCAATTCATAATAAAGGTATGTAACGAAACATTATGATACCAATAGAAAATAAATAAAATTTTAAAGATACCAAAAGATACCAAATGAAAATATTTTGTAAACTTTTGATACCAATAGAAAATGAAACATTGTATGTTTTTGATACTAATTGAAATATGTATATATTATAAATCTTGATACCAATTGTAAATATTAATACCAATTGAAAATATTTTATAATTTTGATACCAATTGTAAGTGTATATATATATTGTAAGTTTTGATACCAATTGAAAGTAAAAATTAAATTTTTAGGTAAACATAGCTCATTTCAATATATATACTTATTTAAAATGAAGCATGATACCAATTGAAAAACAAAACCAACCTTTTTGGTTAAACAAATCGTTTTGTAATAAATATACCAAATAGAGAATAACACCAATTTAAGATTTTTAATACCAATATTGAAAATGTTAGCATATATCAATTGAAAATATTTTTCATCAGGAGCATAGAAAACCAATTGAAAAGTAAGATATCAATTAAATAATATCAATTTTCATCATAAAGAGTGGGAGTGAGATACCAATTGAAAAAAAACCAATTGAAAGGTAAAACATAAAATTTTCTCCCCCTTTATGAAATACTAATAAAAACGATGCATAAGCTTGTATAAGATACCAATTGAAAAATAGTTGACATTAAGGAGCAAATCAAGCTATAGTAAGCACAATCAAATCACATATATATATGTATGAAAATGTAAATACCAATCGAAATTGATACTTTTTGAAATTTGAACCATACATATATAGAAAAACACATATGAGTATACAACCATAAAAATATCAATTGTGATACCAATTGAAAAATAATGAGGATCGAGTGTATAACTCATACTACCTCCCTTTCATGTACATGTTTATAAAGATTTTTCAATTAGGCATACAAGGCATGGTCGCCCATCCATCCGCCCTTAGATATAGGGATTTTCAAAAATCATTATTTGAAAAATATAATTGCATAGTTTGAAAACTCTACCAAAATGAAGAATTACACAACTAGTTTTATGATAATCTTGAAAACTAGTACGAAGTCCTTCAGGTAGGGAATAAAATAAGAATATATCCATGAAAATATGAAAATCACTCAACAATTGTCACTCAAAGTCTATAAAGCACATACAAGACTCATGAAAATAAAGTCATGAGAAAACATCAAGAAATGTGAGCGTACAAAAATTATGTGAAAAACATAATCATGAAAATAGGCAATGAAGCTTCATACGAAATTCCTTACCAAAAACATGAAAATCATCAAAACTAAATATACTTTAAGGTATATATATGTTTAGTTAAAACTAAAAGAATACATACATATCCCAAAAATAAACTTGTCCATAAAAGAATTTGCATGAAGGCGAGTGACTCAAGGGTATACATGCATATCTAAAGTTTTAAACAAAATTATCATATACATGAAGCTAAACATATCATTATGAAAATTTGGGAATACAAGTTGAAATGTACGAATCATCAAAACGAGGCTATACTAGTACATCTAATGAGTACAAATGAGCAATCAAGTACAAACATATAATAATCTATTTGTGGCTTACTAGTTGTACAAGTATTAACACAAGTTTTAATGAAAACTACATTCAAACAAGTAATCAAAACATGAAGTGCAAAAGTCATAAACATAAACCAATATGATCATTAAGTAAATGCACATGTCTTAGACTAGGATATACAACATAGTTAAAATAAAGTGAGAACACAATAATATAAATCCATATAGAACATGGGTGTATCTCAAAAATACTACATATGTATATCACATGTCTAATCATAGCAATTAACATAATAATCATGAAAAACTAAAACATGCTAAAAATCATCAATGAAAGCATGTAAACTAAATAAGGAGTTAGAGATAGTTACCAAAACCATTAGGGCTTATCTCTATATCTCCAAACCATGGTGCTCCTCCCACCAAACTTTCCTTAAAAGTGATGCATCCAAAATTGTCACGATTTAGCTCGGAACGCATCCACCATCAAGGCACCATTACTCTGACGTCAAGCGAGAGCCCACACCTACATCAAATACAATAGGGTGGATTTGATACCCATACTCTATTGGGTCCATGGGGGTTAGCACCTTTCCTAACCGAAACAAATTTATTTACAAAAGTTGAAGTATGTATTCTATCATAACAAAATCTTGCAAGGTGGCCCTTACGTCCACAATGTGTACAAGT
The DNA here is from genome assembly GCA_038442645.1 of Agave tequilana. NCBI lineage: Eukaryota > Viridiplantae > Streptophyta > Magnoliopsida > Asparagales > Asparagaceae > Agave > Agave tequilana. The sequence goes on from JAVJIF010031525.1 coordinate 218,881, forward strand.
GTACACATGAGCATACATAGTGTCATGTGTATGAACGTGAGAAGTATGTATATGCCGTGGTTTGTGGGCATGCATATGAGGAGCATGTTTCTTGTGAAACATGGATTCTAACCGTGTGTGATTCATGGCACATTGACTCAAAGTGGAGCCCAAACAATCTTCATTCTTCTTTAACATAATTATATCATTTTCAATATTAGAAGAAGAAGTAGAGTATGTAGCATCATAAACATGAGAATCGAAATCATTTTTTAAAGTTTTATTACCCTTTGAAACCAAATCCAACTCTTTTGAAATAGAAGCAATTTTATTTTTTAAGGTTTTGTTCTCTTTTAAAACAATATCAAGTTTTGAAAACAAAATCTCATTTTTCTTTAAAACATCATTACAATCATTTTTACTTTTTAAGATTTTGTTTTCATTTAAGATAAGATCAAGTTGAGATTTCAATGAGTCCCTTTCATTTGAAATCTTATCCCTCTCTTGCAAAGCCATGTTAAATTTTGAAAACAAATCCTTATTTTCTTCTTTTATCTTAAAAGATTTCTTTTTCAAAACTTTGTATTTTTCTAGCAAGTTTTCACAAACAATAGATAGTTCTTCATTTAAAGCATCGGCATCCATATAGTCATCACCGAAAGAACTAGCACTATCATCTAGTTGAGTATCCGAGTTTATCTCAAGGGAGTCATTCTCTTGGACCATGTAGCAAGCTTGTTCGGATTCATCCTCACTAGATTCCTTCTCCACATATTTTGTCGTTTGTAGCGCGGGAGAGGTCAAATTGTTCCACACTGCAAAAGCGGAATCACAATGAGAAATCATACACAAATGTTCTTTACTTAGTGTGTGCCTAAGTGCCTCTAGGGCTTGTGCATTGGCCTCTATATGCTTGCTATTACCAAGATAAGATTTCTTGGTAGCGACAAGGTAAACATGCAAGCCTAGGGTTTTTAAGTACGCACTCATTCTAAGCTTTCACATATCGAAGTTAGAAACATCAAATATGGGAGGGGCAAGGTATTCCATGAGTGTGTGTAAACAAGTATATGTGCAAATGCAAATATAGATTAGCTAATCAAGATCTCACTCCTAGGTGGTTAAACCTAATATCAGGAGCGTAGGCTCTGATACCAATTGTAAGTACACCTAGAGGGGGCGAATAGGTGTATGACTAATCTAATGACAAATAATGTAGAATTAAAACTAAATTGTAACACACTTAGTGTAACTAAATAGTGTAGCCGAATTCCCGGTGAAGGGCTCTGGACTATCTCCTCTAAATTCTTCTAAATAAGAGTTGAGGTACTATGTAAAGCTCTCTTGGTTCAACATAAGTGAGGTACACAAACAAACTAAGAATATAAGATATGAACAATATGATGGGTCTGCTGGATTATTGAAACTGATCAGTGAGTTGGGTCTGCTGGATTTGGGCAGCGCGTCGCCCCTTCTATCTCCTATCAGATGGGTCTGCTGGATTCGTGATTTGATGCCCTGAGCTGACAAAATCTCCTCTCTAAAATTAATGGCTACTTGGTAGGCCTTTAATCACCCATTAAATGGTGGTTTAGGGTCTTCTTCTTTATTTGCACACTATGGACCTAAATTGAAGAAAGTAAAAACTTTATTAGCAGAATTTTACATCAAATAAATATGAGAATGTGATGAAAATTATACAAAATTAAAGACTAATCAACATGCAGATCCAAGGGAGTCAGAACTCCCCAACAAGTGGTGTGGTGAATGTCAAGTGGGGTGCAGGGACAAGTACACGTGTATCGATAAATCCGAGTCCAAGAGCATGCATTGAAAATCGTGTCGTGAGCATAGGCATACATGAGTAGGTAAGGAGGCGGTAAGTAAAGCAGATAAGACAACATCAGTTATCTTCTAAACTAACATAAAACCGGTAAAGCCGATAAAATCGAATAAAATTGAATATGAGCAAAACTAATCGTACAAGCTTAGGTCACAGCTCCATGAGACTAGTACGTCGAAGGAATAATCTAAATAAGAAAACTCTCATCATATTCCTTTATCCTATGTCACCGAATCCAAGCATATAAAACCCGAATTGCAAAATAATACAACGAATTGTATATTAGCAACTTATTATAATTAAAGCCGTTTAAGTTGTAGGTTTTAATTTGCGTCCCATTCCATATACTTTCACTTACAACTTATAGAGACAGTTATTTGAAAACTGATGGAGTTTGACGAACCATACTTAGAATGGGTCCCATACTTACCCGAAATAACGGTCTAGGAGTATTCGACGCTGAGTAAGAACAAACCGCTAGGTACCAGGACTTATTCTACGCCCGAATAAGAATAGGGTATCGCAGAGCTCATAGAAAAAGGTCTAGGGCTTGTGCATACTCCGTAGAAAAAATAATAAGGGCAGGGGTGTCAGTACACTCCACGGAATCCCTAGTGGCCGTCAGGTGATCCCTCAAAAATGTGGCCTCGCGTGACATGATATGACCACCATAAACATGAAACTAATCAGAACCCATCGATTTTCCCCAAACTCAGTGCAAGTTGTCATATTTATAATTTATTATGTAATTATCAATTTACGGGAATTGCAGGAGTAGAATAAGTTCATTAATTCAGGAGTACTAAAGTACATGAGTACTAGAGATACAAGTCACTGTATATATAATACAGAATTACAGGTACATGATTCCCATAAATATGATAATCACAGATTAAGTGTTAACATGACATGTGGCAGGTGATAAATGATATCATAACAGGGGGGAGGTGTCAAGTAGTAGCATGTCAGGTGTCAGGTGGTCAATATAGCAAGTGATAGCACGTCAAGCAATAAACACAGTAGATATCACTTGAGTATTATAATGCAAAAAAACGACATTGATACTGGAGATCGGTATTAATACAGGAAATTAGTACTAATACAGGGGATCGATACAGATATAGAAAAATGGTACTGATACAAGTGACTGATATGAATATTAAAAAACAATATAGTTTTGAAAAACAGTATAAGTAAAGATTTCAAACTCTTCACAACTATCAAGAAGAATAATAGTTAAATCATCAAGCAGACAAGCGAGTAAGCAAGCAAGTGAACATCCAAATGGAGCTAAGCAGTGCTAAGGCGAAACTAGCGTACAACGCTAGATGCTATCACGCTGGGCGTAGTTACCGCTCGGGGCACAGCTAAACGCACACGGCGAGGCGAGCGTATGAACGCTATATTACCGCACGTGATGAAGCACTCATAGTGTAACCACGCTCGAATGGAGTTAGCGATAAAGCGCTGAGCGCTAGGTCTGCCTACCAGGTGTAGCTAAGAGACCTAACGGTTTAAGCGCACTGCTCTTTCAAGAAAGTGGGCGAGAGCCCTGTTGACACTTAAAAAAGACAAGATTCTTATTGGTCCGAACAATGTCTAAACTTGTTGACATTTACAAAAGACAAGTGACAGACGAGCTGAAGACCAGTTTTTCACCCATCTCCGAGGGACAAGGAAGCAACTTGGACTCCACTGATCCAGCAAGCAGACAGTGAACCCGGATTGTTTCTAAACAGACCTCAGCAGGTCTAAGGTGCTAGCACTTAGCATCACATGAGCCCAAAGGGATAGCCTCGCTTGAGAGGCTAATATCACTCGACTTCGCCTCGAAGCCATCCAACCAGGAAGCTAACTCGCAAACTTCGCCACAGAGGACTTCCAGCTTCGCCAAAGGGTTTCTTTCGGACTTCGCCAGAAGCTGCCTCTAGCTCCGCTACGAGCTCAATGCGGACGGCTCCGCTATGAATCTGCCACGGTCAACCTTTGACCAATCAAATCTCCGGATGAGATCGGATCCAATCAGATCAAATCTAATTAAGATCAAATCAGAGATCAAATTTGGCAGTTGATTGCCACAATCTCTTGACTCTTCTAAAACGAGTAAGAGGATCAGGGGAAATCCTCCAACGATATGGAAAGGATCGAGAAGGTCAACCGACCTGCCAATTCTAGCTTCGCAGAAGCTGATCTTAGCCTCGCAGCAAGGCCACTTTCCAGATTTTAAACAGATTCGATTCAATCTGTTTCCATATTTTCAAGGGACGATTATACCCTTGCTCTCCCTATAAATAGCCCGCCAGGGGTACAAGGAGAGGGACACATAAGAGGATCGATCGATCAAGACACAGAGGCATACAAGAGGACTCCACAAGCAGAGGCTTCTTCATAACGCACCGTGCGCTCTCGAATTCAGAGACCTTTTAGAGAATTGCTTTCTCTATTCAGGGTGTTGATACCCTAACATCGTCCTTCTTCTCAAGGAATCTCCGGAACCAGGCGAGAAGGAATTCCTAATTGAAGGCGATTTTGAGAAGCAGTAAGAGGGTTCTACCAACCTTCTGTTCTCTGATTCCCCGAACCAGGCGAGAAGGGAATCTTATCGCTCGCATCGTCAAAGGGACAAAGTGGTCGCGCGCTGACCAGACTCCTATCGGCACACTTCTCCAGAATCTCTAAGGAGATCTACTTGTAATCTTTTTTTAGAATACTTGTAATTTAGCTCCTCAAACTCTTTTTTGTAAGTTTTCCCCCTTTGCAAACATAATGGAAAACAAGATGGCGACTCCGCTGGGGAGATTCTCCACTGCCGAGAATCAAGTGTCGCAATGCGACGAACAGACCTTCGGGTCTAACTCTGAATTCAGAAAAGCCGGTGCAGCCAGAGCTTCTCTGGCTATATCTTCAAGGAAAGTCTCTGCGGAGACTGAAAAGGTTCTCTGCGAACCTACTGCGGTTATTTGGCGCAACAAGGAAGTACGTCCGCAGTCTGATTCTTTTACTTGCGAGAACTTGGTGGTTCAGTTCGATCAAGCAAGATTTGAAGAAGTCCTCTCTGGGGGTGGCCCAACGCTTCGAGCACGGAAGCATAGGAGGGTTTCCACAACCAAGGTTTCAAATCAGAAACCGGAAGCAGAATTCTGCGAACACCCCTCAGCCTCGCGTGTGGCTAATCAGCTTCCCTGCGAACCTAAGTCTCCTCTGCCAAGGCGGATATGGAAACCTAAACAGAAGTCTTCGACCGAAGAAAAAGGCAAGATGCCTGTCTGCTCCAATCATAAAGTTACGACGGCAATCACACCGTCGTCCAATTTAAGGGCAGCGATGCCTCGCGCCGGCCTCGTTCTCATGAACGAAGCTACTGTACCACAGCGTACGCGCAGGGTCCATGACCGCGAAGCTGAAACCAAAGTACCATCTAAGCCTAATTGCCTTCGCAACAGCATAGCGGGTAAAGCACCGCAGCATGCTCCACTTTCCAGTGCGTTAAGCACTAAGTTCGCGTCTAATGGCGAAGCTAGAACTAAAGCACTATTCAGTGCTAATCCCGGCTGCAGGGATAAAAGAAGCAGGACATCGCCCTATGCGCGATCCAAAAGAGCCTTTGTGCTCGATTGCAGGGACCCGACCGGGTCCGATTTGAGGAAATTGTTGACGGATAAACAAACCTCTTCCCCTATTGCCAACACAGGGGATGTCAACTGCTGACACTCCACTCGGTCTATTGCCGGCTGGGACCAATCTCCGCCACGCCTCCAAGACGACGGTCGGTTTTTGATCGACTATCGGTGCAAGTCCCGGTGAAACATCGCAAAAGGAGCATCTCGCGAGATCTACCCTCCGCATCCGTCAACATGACCGGAAGAGGACAAGAGTCCCCAGATCCAGACTATAGCCCAGGCTTGGGCGAAGTCTTGGTGCATGAAGAAGAGGGTGTTTTCCGAAAACACCAGATCTAGGGTGGCGATACCCTACAATTACGAGCAGCCTTCTTCCTCGATGGCCCTAGCCTCGTCACAGCCCACAAGATCACTCCAATCATCAGACGGAGAAGATGAAGATAGTGGGTACGCCTCTTCGGCGACAGTCAGTTCGGTGCGAACAGACAGAGCATCAGTCAATATGGCTGATAACGTCAACGACGATCTTCGTCGGTGCCTGGAAGCCCAGGAGCAAACTTCCAAGACTCAGCAAGAGGCTCTGGACAATATTCAACAGATGCTCGCTCAACTCCTCAATAACCGGAATAACAATGATGTCGGGAGCAATCGCGATGAGGAGGAACACTTCAGCAATGAGCAACCAAAGCCGGAGAAATCCAAGGAGGGTTCTTCCTTAGACGCCGAAGTCCTTAAAGGCCTCCAAGCTCAGATCGCGTCCCTAGCTCAGAGGGATGAATTAAAGAAGGTAGGGACAGTCCGTCCTTATCAGATGGAGTGGGATTCGGTGCCATACCCACCGAAGTTCAAACCGCCAACGCTGCATACCTATGATGGAAAGAGCTCGCCAAATCAGCACATCTACTATTTCCGGTCTCAGACTGGTAATGTTATAAACAATGACGCCATAATGGCTAGGCTTTTCATTGGCACCTTAAAGGGGGTGGCGTTTGACTGGTTTCGCAGTCTTCCCCCGGGCTCATCAACTGAAAATGAACCCAACAAAATCCTTTTTGGGAGTGTCAAGTGGCAAGTTTCTTGGGTTTATTGTCACATCAAAAGGGATTCATCTTGACCCAGACAAGGTCAAAGCCATCCAGAGCATGCATCCACCAAAGAATCTCAAAGAACTCAGAGGCTTGCAAGGCAGGCTGGCCTATATCAGAAGATTCATCGCAAATCTCTCAGGCCGCTGTCAGCCGTTCACCCGGCTCATGAAAAAAGGAACTCCCTTCGTATGGGATCAAGCTTGTCAGGAAGCTTATGAAGACATCAAGAGGTACCTCACAAAGCCTCCAGTCTTAGTGGCCCCTACATCAGGGAAGCCATTCTTACTTTATGTAAAGGCTATGGACTACTCCCTCGATGCCCTCCTCGCTCAAAAGGACGACAATGGCCACGAGCAGGCCATTTATTATCTGAGCAGAACTCTCATAGGAGCGGAATCTCGCTACAACCCTATCGAGAAAGAGTGTTTAGCTCTCGTCTTCGCTGTTCAGAAGACACGACATTATTTGGTCGGTCAGACCATACATGTCATCTCCAGAGCAAACCCATTGCGTCTTCTTATGACGAAGCCAGGATCATTGAATTCAAGATTGGCTAAGTGGGCACTTTTATTGTCTCAATACGACATGATCTTCACGCCTCAGAAGGCGGTTAAAGGCCAGGCCCTTGCAGAATTCTTGGCTGCTCATCCAGTTCCGGAGCATTCAAAACTTCACGAAGATATCCCTGATGAAGTCTTCGAGTCTTATGCAACCTCAGAAGAGGAAGTGTGGCAGATGTTCTTTGATGGAGCATCGCGAATGGGCCCTAGAGGCAAAATTATTGCCGGAGTGGGGGTTGTGTTTATCTCCCCACAGAATCATGTCCTTCCCAGAGCATTTTCTCTGACAGAATCGTGCTCCAACAATGTGGCAGAATATAATGCTCTGCTCATTGGTCTTCAGCTCGCCCATGGAATGGGGGTACGATACCTCGAAGCTTATGGCGATTCAAAACTGATCATCAATCAGGTTAAAGGCGAATACGAAGTCCGCCATGAGGACTTGGTGCCTTATTACCATACAGCCATCGAATTGGCTAACCTATTTGAAGGTTTCTACATCGGGCACGTGTCCCGATCTCAAAATACTAAGGCGGACGCCCTTGCTGCCTTAGCAACAACTCTAGCCTTGCCAGCCGACACCGAGTATCACCTCACAGTCGCAACTCGACATCTTGTATGCTCCAAGCACATGCTAAGAACTCGAGAAGTCTATAATGTCTCGACGAATCTTGAGCCGAGGGATTGGCGCTTTCCTCTCATTGACTATGCTTTGCACGGTCTGCTTCTAGACAATCCTAAAGAAGCGGCTTCTATCAGACGAAGGTCTCTCCGTTTCTACTACGATCCGACTCTGAAGACACTTTACCATCGTTCATATGACGGTGTCCTCCTCCGTTGCCTTTCCAATTCAGAGGCACAGGAAGCGCTCCAAGAAGCGCACGATGGCACTTGCGGAGCTCATCAGCCAGGTCCAAAGCTTAAAGACAGGTTGCATAGGCTGGGATATTATTGGCCAACTATGATAGCCAACGCTATCCAATATGCACGAAGGTGTAAAGCATGTCAGATTCATGCGGACTTCACACACCAGCCTCCGGAGTTGCTCCACCCGACTGCTGCTTCATGGCCATTTGAAGCATGGGGAATAGACGTCGTAGGACCAATCAGTCCTTCTTCGACAAAAGGTCACCGGTTTATCCTAACAATAACCGACTACTTCTCAAAATGGGCGGAGGCTATACCACTGGTTGAAGTCAAAACCTCCAATGTAGTTCACTTTATCAAGCACCACGTCATCCATCGATTTGGTGTCCCTAGGCGGATCATCCACGACAACGGTCCCCAATTCATAAGCCAAGTATTCTATCGGTTCTGCAATAAATACCGAATTCAGAATGTAGCTTCAACTGCCTATAATCCTGCTGCCAACGGCTTGGCGGAAGCATTCAACAAAACAATCATCAAGCTGCTCAAGAAATTCGTCTCCTCGAATAAGCGAGATTGGGACGAAAAGCTCGGTGAATGTCTTTGGGCCTACCGAACCACGGTGCGGACACCGACAGGCAATACGCCTTTTTCCCTGGTATATGGGTGCGAAGCAGTCCTCCCATTGGAAATCCAGATGCCATCGTTGCGCGTAGCTCTGATTACTAAAATCACATCAGAGGACAATGATCGCCTACGCCTTCAAGAGCTCGAAGCTTTGGACGAGAAGCGACTACAAGCTCAGCAGCATATCGAGCTATATCAAGCTCGAATCTCAAAAGCCTTCAATAAGAAGGTCAAACAGAGAGTCTTCCAGAAAGGAGACCTGGTCTTAGCCGTCAGACGACCGATGATTATGACGCACAAGACCAAAGGCAAATTTCAGCCTAAATGGGAAGAACCGTTTGTAATAGAAACAGTCTATTCAAACGGAGCATACCGCCTCGCGACTGCAGAAGGCGACCTACTCATGATGCCGATCAATGGCAAGTTCTTAAAGAAATATTATCCTTAATCAAGGATCCTTCTCTTGATCAAGTTAACACTACACCTCTGATCAAGATCTCCGTGTCTGGAGCACACACAAAGAGAGCCTTTCTCTTCCTCCAAGTGAGGTCATACAGCCGAAAACCAACAGGAACCTGGCCGCGCACCGGTTATCCTAAAGGGGAATCAAGGTTATGCAGACATTAACCTAATAATCCAATATCCTTTAACGATTAAGGATAGAGGAAAATGTTGGCCTATAAGCCCAACATAAGTCCTCGACAACTCATCATGCTTAGGGGAATAGCATGGCTAGCCCAACTCAAACGGTAGTTGGTAAAGGCATATCAAACCCGTTGACAGCTGGGGATTTGCTAAAAATCCTAAGGGACCAGTTCCCATTTGATTCCCTCTCCAGAGTCACTTACCAATTCTCATCCATAGGATGGTAAGGCCACATATATTCCGCTGTTATGTTAACATTAAACCTATGACAGCAGTTCCCTCATCTCTCTCCGAGAGAATGAGACCTCCAAAGTCACTTACCAATTCTCATCCATAGGATGGTAAGGCCACATATATTCCGCTGTTATGTTAACATTAAACCTATGACAGCAGTTCCCTCATCTCTCTCCGAGAGAATGAGACCTCCAAAGTCACTTACCAATTCTCATCCATAGGATGGTAAGGCCACATATATTCTGCTGTTATGTTAACATTAAACCTATGACAGCAGTTCCCTCATCTCTCTCCGAGAGAATGAGACCTCCAAAGTCACTTACCAATTCTCATCCATAGAATGGTAAGACCACATATACATTTCGCTGTTACGTTAACATTAAACCTATGACAGTGATTCCCTCGTTTCTTCCGTGGAAACGAGACTTCTCCCAAATTCTACTACAAACTCGATACTTATTGACATTTACAAAAGATAAGTATCACCAACCTTGAGCTTGGTGGCGTCTCATTCGGTTATGTCATTGCGACCTCTGAACCAGCAGACAACTAAGTCTCAATTCCGAGTCCTGTTGACATTTACAAAAGACAGGTCTCGATACTCGTTGACATTTACAAAAGACGAGTATCACCAATTTTTGAAGCTTGGTGGCGTCTCATCCGGTTATGTCATTGCGACCTCTGAACCAGCAGACAGCTAAGTCTCAATTCCGAGTCCTGTTGACATTTACAAAAGACAGGTCTCGATACTCGTTGACATTTACAAAAGACGAGTATCACCAATTTTTGAAGCTTGGTGGCGTCTCATCCGGTTATGTCATTGCGACCTCTGAACCAGCAGACAGCTAAGTCTCAATTCCGAGCCCTATTGACATTTACAAAAGACAGGTCTCGATACTCGTTGACATTTACAAAAGACGAGTATCACCCCCTCTGAATCTTGGTGGCTTCTCAACCAGTTATGTCATCGCGACCTCTGAACTGGCAGAAAACAAGTTTCACCAATTTTTGAAGCTTGGTGGCTTCTCAACCAGTTATGTCATTGCGACCTCTGAACTGGCAGATAGCCAAGTTTCATCTACCATTGAGCTTAGTAGCGTCCCAATCGGATATGTCATTACGACCTCTGAACCAGTGGACAGCTAAGTCTCAACTTTGAGCCTGTTAACACTTACAAAAGACAGGACTCACCGATGCTTGCTGACATTTACAAAAGGCAAGTATCTCCCCTTCAGCCCCGCAAAGGGCTAACCTCGAGATCGCTGACGTCTTAATCGGTTATGTCATTGCGACCTCTGAACCGACGGATAGCCACGTCTCAAAGATTACGTCCTCAAGCAAGAACAAGATGGAGATTCAACAGAAGCCAAAACAAAAGAAGAATTTCCATTAATTCTAAAAGATGGAGACTCATGGAGGCACGTATACAATGACTACAAGCGTACACTGTATGATCTGAGCCGCTCTCCGAGGGCGTTTAGCCTCGTCTTCCTATCATCAACAGCCTAGGCAAGCGCTTGTGACCTCAGCTCAGCCTCATCAAAGTCCACCGCCTGGGCCAGACGAGCTTCAACTTCCGCCAAAGTTGCCCTCTGTGATAACTCCTGCCGCGCAAACTCCTCACTCTGAGCTCTGAGCTCTTCAAGCCGCGTAGTTTCCTCAAGACGCACCGGTATGGCCTTGGATAAGAGGAGATTTGCTTTCCTGATCATCTCCTCAGCCTTCGCAATCTTATCCTCAGCGCCAAGAAGAGCACTAGTGGAGGCGTCAATTGCACTTTCAACTTTCGCTTGCCTTGTTTCCAAGGATTTCAAATCAAAGGAGACGGCCTTAGCAGCCTCTTGAGCAGCAAGCCAGGCCTCGTGCCTTTGGGCAACAAGACAGGCGAGCTGCTCATCAGCTAAGGACGCCGGGTCTGAGCGATAGAGACGGCGCCACTCCTCTACAGCCTTCTTAAGTTCATCCACCAGGAGTTCTAAAGCAGCAGCCTGATGATACCCCTCAAAGTCCCGAATGCTCTCAATGTCACGGGAGAGGACCACCTCCAGCTTTGAGAATGGTATAGGCGAGCCCTTCAAAACTAGGTCGATAGTTCGCTCCAAGCTTCTATAAAAGCTATCGACCAGGTCACCTATGTAATCATTCTCGGCCTCAGCCATTTCTGGCAGGGAGGCAACCTCGGAATAGTCCACCAGCCTGGTCGACGCCGTCGCAGAAGAAGCAGCGGGAACACTGACAGTAGCAGGGCTAGCCGAAGGCGATCTCGGCGGAGTCCTCATCGAAACCAGCATGCCAGTCACCGCGGAGGTAGGACTGGCAACCACCTCTTGAGCAGCAGGCTCAACCACCAGGGTTGGAGAAGTAGGGCTCGCAATCACCCTCAATGCCGCACTCGGCAAAATAGTCCGCACCTCACTCGTTGATGTGATTGGGAGTGAGGATACCTCCGGCACTACCGCCCCTTCAACCTCTGGTCCTTCAGCTGATTTGGGCCGATAAGAAGGCAGGTCGCCGTACAGCGCGTCCAACACAGCAGCATCCGCTGTGGCCGAAGTGCTCATGTTACCTCTCGATCCCTCAGGAAGATCTACCGGCTCCCTTGAAGCTGATGCGTCTTGAGGTCGAACACCTGTAATAAGACTGCAGTTAGTCGGGACACTACATACAGAAAAAAGCCAAGAGGGTACGACAATACCAAAGGATGATGTTGCCTCGAACGTCTCGTCCGCCGCACCAGTCTCCAGAGGCTCCATCGAAAAATTTTTGGCAGAATCAACACGAATAGCCGGCTCGTTTTCACTTGCCGAGTATCCTGTGGACCACCCGATAGAGCTCGATGTCTCAGGACTCCCTTTAGAAGTCCCAACGCCTGAAGGACCAACATCAGCCGCGCCACTCCCAGACTCTTCCGAGTGAGCAGGGGAACCGGCTGTAGCCCCATAAGTGAATAGGGGATCATAATGTTCCCCTTGCTCTCCAGCCGTCTCGGCTCCTACAACAAGAAGCAAAGGATGAGTTATTCGAAACACACCAGAAGCATTATATGAACAAGGGTAACTTCACCCAGACCTAGAGCGAATTCACCGCTAGTCGGTTCAGCAACCGACGGTTCAGCCGCTAATGGGGCAGCGGGAGGAATCGCTGTAGAGGGATAACCCTCTACGACAATCGTTGGAGCTTGACGACGGGGCTTCTTCGCCAACGATTTCCTACGAGAGCTACCCGCTCGTTTTCTCTTGAAGTGGACGTCAGAATCTTCTTCTACTCCTTCCACACGTAGTGGGGAAGATGTCCCCATCACACCAGAACGGCCGCAGGAGTATCAGCTCCAGCCCCCGCCTCGAAGCGAGGACTCCCTGCATCAGAAGCCTCGCTGTCATCCACAGCAATGAATTCTTCCAAGCCGGGGACACGAACCCGTTTGCCTTCTCTCTTATCAGAGGCTTTCGCTTCAGTCGCTGAGAGATTAACTTCACACCCGTACTATTGACATTAAACCCAGGAGGTGTGGAGTTGGAAGCCGCGTACCACTGGCAAAAGCATAGGGTCGTCGAGAGACCGGGGTCCTGCAGCGGCGTGCGTAGCCACGCCCCAGTGCCATCCGCAGTAAAGAACCGCCAGGCACGGACCCCATCAATAAGACTCCCCATGAAAGCCAGGTCTGAATTGGGGTTGCCCACATACAGCTGGTCGTACCCGAATTGGCGGGCAAATCGACTTGGGACGTAGGGTTCCAGGTAGCAGGTATCCCCACTCCTGTACAGCAAATGCGAGGGCCGGATGCTGACTAGCCACTCGAAAACGCCCCGACTCATGGGAGACCGCCCTGACTCCGCATCTTGGAATTTCTCGTTGTATCCTGCGCCCCGAATGCGAGGAAAACAGCGGAACAGGCTATAAGCGTCATGACGACGCACTAACTTACGGGCCTCGGCCACGTAGGCTTTCATCCAAGAGCAACCTTCGAATCGGCGGAGAAGAGCCGTTCGAACACCCTGCGGAGGATCTTCCCCAGCTCCAATCAAAGTAGGGCAGTGTAAGGCGAACCACGCCATCAAGTAGGTGTACGGTAGACCCACCCTAGGATTGGGTCCATCGCAAGGAAGGATAGCACTCTTCCCACGTCTTGTCGCCGGTGGCCTGCAGAAAGCCTCCGTTAGTGCGCGAAGGCCTCTTTGAATACAGCATACCATGGCTGGGAGAAGACCCAGACGGTAACCATGGGCCAGGCGAACGGCGGGTAGCAGAACATTCGGGTGGACGATGTCACCCGAGGAAGAAGGCACAACACACTTCTTTAACCAGACGGTTAAGAAACCGGCCAGCAGCGCCTTTCGAGACATAGGCCGACGGGCCTGATGGTGAAAGCTCCGAAGGGTATCACCCTTCTCATAGGGACCTGCGTCTTCTGTTACGACGATATCCCTTTGGAGACACATCTCCATCCGTTCAGCAACATCGCCATCAGTAACTCCGCGATGAGCCGCTTCAGGAGCATTCTTCATGTCTGGGAACAGGTAACTTCCCCAGCTCTTTAAGCTCTTCGAGCTACCCTTGCCACCACCGTGAATGCTAGAACAAATATGCAAGTGGCACATCAATTCCCGATAAGTCTCGAGCATAGCAGGCTCCTGCTTCTCCAGGAGAGCCAACTCCGCCTCGCAGGGAAAGTACTCTTCGTATGGAAGAGACCCGAAAGGCAAAGCAGAGATTTCCCACATCTCATGCAAAGCCATGCCCAGCTCGCCAACCGGGGTGAAGAAAGTCCCTGAAGCCGGGCAGTACAACTCAAGGACGGCGTAGAAGCACGCCACCTTCATCTCAATGCCGTAGCAGGTCGCCCTGACGGCCTCATAGAGATTCAACTCCTCCAAGTCCTCCTCGAAGTGAGCGAGGATATAGTTGGTCAACTCCGCCCACCATGTCTTAGGAGGATGAACCCAACCGGGAGCCCTGAAGTCAGTTGCAGGATAGTTCCCGCCAACTGCGCAGAATTGAGTGCCAAAGGTCTGCGTCACAGCCGGGTTCTCTCCCACTGGAGGTTCCCGCGATACCTTCCCAGGGTATAGCCCCATTATGCTGAGGGGAGGGCCCGCCCTCGAATAGCCGGACTGAAAGGTCAATCTCCCAACATGGACGGATTCGACGCTTCGGCTTACGCCCCATGCCATCTTCCGAGCCTGAGTCACATTCATGAAAGAAGATAAAGGAAAGTGTCGCTTAGTCGACGGAAGGAAAAACTTCTCGCCATCCAGTTGAAAGATCCATTGTCCTTCGCCTGCCTGCAACTGGTGATCGGGATCGGATGCGGCATCCCCGAACATAAAGTTGGGCTTTCTGTAAGTTCGACGGTCAACATCCTCCAGAGGAGCCGTGGTCAAGATACTCCGCGTGGTCTGCGGATGACCGCCTTGGATGAGCGTATCCCGGACGAGGGAGCTCCGCTCACTGAACAAAGAAGCCTGTCCATGGAATTGCATGCTGAGGTTACTGATTGTAACTCAATATTGCATATTTTACCTCATAATTCCCATGCATTTAATAAATAAATATATGATTTTTACTCATCTTCTCTATATATTTGCAGGTACACACTCTAATGGAGAGAAAGCCAATAATCACTTTAATTAGCAATAATTAAAGTGATTAAATCAAAGATTAAGATAAGCCCCAAGATTTGAAATCAAGATCTAGAGAGATCCGCGCGCCCAATGAAGAATCCAGAAGGCCACGTGGATAACCACTTCTCAACAAATCAGCAACAAAAATCTGTTGCTGAACTGAATCAGTTTTGCCGCCAAAACTGGGAAATCCTTGAGGATTTGCGGCAGTTGTAAGGTGGTTAGATCCCAGATTTTGCGCCAACAACCTGGATCTCGAAGCTTCTCTCAGGGCCTATAAATATTGGACCTATGACCTGCGAGCAAAGAATGAACAGAGAAGAGAGGAGAAATTGTTAGTTGTTGTAATTTTCATAGGTTTTTCTCTAGGTTTAGTTCTTTAGTCCCTCTTCTCCTTCCCTAGATACTTTGTAAAAGAGAGAGATTGTGAGAGAGAGAGCTTGTGTAATCAAGGTGTGACAACTTGAAGCAACAAGGATTCATCCATTCTCCTTCCTTTACTTGAGCTTGGTTCTAGTTTACTTACTTTCTTTACTTGCTTTCTTTACTTGCTTGCTTTAATTCCTTGAAATTTTGTTCATGCTTTGTTTTACTTTTCTCATGGCTTGTAGCTAATTCTTTCTCCATGTACTAGCTAACC
This sequence comes from Agave tequilana, assembly GCA_038442645.1. NCBI lineage: Eukaryota > Viridiplantae > Streptophyta > Magnoliopsida > Asparagales > Asparagaceae > Agave > Agave tequilana. The sequence continues at coordinate 234,605 of JAVJIF010031525.1, forward strand.
ACTAGCCTTGCCATCTTCACTAACTCATGGGTGATTGCTATACTTCATCTTGCAAGTTGGATGGTCTTCTCTTCTCCGATGGGTTAAATCACCCTTCATCTACATGAGAAAGTAATTAGATCAACACGCAAGACAAAACCTACGCCGATGGAGTGACAACATGAGGCACGCCTTCACTATCACGGAGTTTGGTAAGCTTTGGCAAGGTAGTAAGGTAAGCTAGTCATGGTTTGATTCTTCAAGTTTTCATTCTTTTTAGTTGTTAGTCCAAATCCAATCTTCTTTGATTTCTTTCCACTTTTCCATCATGAACATATCCATCCATTCTTTCACTCCTTTTTCCATGATTGTTTTATTCTTTTAAAGAACAAAGAAGACACTTCGTTTACATTTCTTCACTACGATTCGTAACGCTTCTATCGCTAGCTCTCCCTGAGAATCGACTCGGTATAGCCTTATGCTATAGCGGAGATAGGAAAGGATACATCAAACACATTTACATACACCTTTCTCATCTAATCAAAATGGCGCCGTTGCCGGGGAGAGCAACGGATTTTCTTTAAAGTGAAGAACTAAACGAATCTTCTTCTCTGTTGCAGGTTACAGGAGAAGAAAACAGGAAAATTTTAATTGCAGTGACATATAAGTGGACCTAGGCCTCTGCTCTCGAAAGCAGAGACCAGGATCCCTCAGTTTTGCCGCAGATTCGGGACTTTTGCCGCAGATCTGCGGCAATACTGAGCTCACTACTGACCCAATTTCTGCAGGGCTTGCTTCTCTGCAAAATATATCTGCTGCTATACATAATTTCCTGTATTCTTCACCATACTCCTGCTTAATTAAACAACAGTAAAAAATTGGTTGAAATTGTTAAAAATTGTTTAGACATTTGCATTTCTAGGCACGTGTCTTTTCAATTCATTTACTTTTACTGTTGAAGAGTGCTGGAGGCAAGGTACGTTTTGCATTGCATTTAGACTAGGAATCATCTCTTGCTTGATTTTCATGCTTTGAGTGAATCCTTGTTATCTATCTTGTACACTTGCACAAATCAATTCTAAGGGCATAACCCATAAAAAAGATAAGGTGGGGAGTTCATTACCCTTTCCTTAGCCCGAAAATCATTTTCCCACGCACTCACAATCCTAAGCTTGTAAATAAAATTTGATAGACGTTGGCCCTAGGGACATCCGGACTCACTTAGGAGATTATCCTAAGGGGGAAAAGTGTTGGAAATTGACTTTTGCAAAATCGGTGTCTAGGAAAGAGATTGAGGGCCGAAAGCCCGAAGGTTGCTGGTTACTTAATTAAGGAACGTCTCTGACGGAAAACCTCCCACCAACCTTGCCCTTCCCTGGCTGATTCGCTTATAGTCAAAGTCTACACTAAACCTCCTGTGGACAATCTAATTGTTAGGAGTCGTCTAGGTCCAGGATCCTTAGATAGCTTGGATTGATTTTTCTTTTATTGTTTGTTATTTTCATTTTTTCTTTTTCGCTGGTGTGATCGGTGCACGTTGTTTGTGATTGTATATACTAGAGTGGTTCCGTAATCCAAATTCTTTCTACACTTGCACTTACACAACCACTTCACATTATGGAAAACAACGTCTCACTACAAGATCGATTCTATCCGATTCACACCTCCCTTCCATCGTGCATTCTTCTCCCGAGCCAAATGGAAATCACTTTGAGCTGAAACCGCAATTCATTAATACACTTCCCCAATTCCATGGTCTAGAGTCTGAGGACGCGTACCTCTTTATTCGCGAGTTTGAAGAGGTATGCCAAATGATGAGAATTTCCCAACTGACCGAGGATGCTGTTAGGTTACGGTTCATACCGTTTGCACTTAAGGATTTAGCTAAGAAGTGGCTTTACAATCTTCCCGTCAGTTCCATATCTTCGTGGGAGGAGTTTGTAAAGGTCTTTCTTAAGAAATTCTATCCTATCCACAAAATAGCCCTCATGCGCAAGAATATCATGCAATTCAAGCAGGAACCAAATGAACCTTTCTGGAAATATCTTGAGCGTTTCAAAGACCTTCTTGCCCTGTGTCCCCATCACGGCATAGAGAAATGGCGTCTATGCCAGATTATCTATGACGGTTTAGATTACCAAACGAAAACCCTCTTGGAATCCATGTGCCAAGGGGAATTCTTGAAGAAAGATGAACATCAGGGGTGGGATCTCTTTGAAACCCTAGCTGAGAAAACCATTCAGTGGGAGTCATGCCCTGATAAACCGACTCCCACCACTTCCAGAACTGGTACACACTCCATAGAATCCTCTCTAGCTGCAGATGCCAAGATCACACAATTAATGAAGAGGATAGAACTGCTTGAGTCTAGGGGAAATTCTGTTGTAAATCAGGTCAACCCATTGCCTGTAATTCAACCGGGTTGCACCAACTGTCATGACCTTAGCCATGTTTTTGAGGAGTGTCCTTTGTATCAGCCCAAATCATATCAGGAGAACCTGAATGCAGCATTTACCAGACCCCCATACTCCAACACATACAATTTAGGATGGCAGAAACCATCAAAATTCTTTGTGGAGTCAGTCTGGTCCTGAGCATTATAGACCACCACTTCCACATCCTTATAATGCTCAGTTTTACCCATCCAGCTTCAATCAAGATTCACTGTATGTTCATCCATCTCAAAGTCCACCACAGTCATATCAGGAACCACCACCACACTACCAATCACAATTCCAGTCTCCATACTATCAACATCCACCCCAGAATAATTCAGAAATATCAGAGTTGAAAAAAATGCTAGAAACCTTTACAAAGAACCAGGAGCAGGAGTTGAATAAAGTTAAGGTCCAAATCGAGCAATTGGCTGAGAGACAAAATAGAATGTTCCCAAGCCAGTCATTGCCAACTCCCAAACATCACTTCCCTTTGCATAAAGTGGAAGATTCAGGACCCAGTCAATGTCATGCTATTCATACCCTGAGATCTGGAAAACAAATTGACAATAGGGTTTCTAGTCCACCATCTCATCCAGTACCAAAGCCTACACCTCCTGTCCCAATGCAACCAACTTTTGACAAACCATCCTCTAGTTCAGAGCCATCCACATCTCAAGCCAAGGGGAAAGAAAAGGTAGATGAGCAACCTTATAAGCCTAGGGTACCATTTCCAAATAGGCTTCTAAATAACAAGTCAAATGCTCACATGGAGAAGTTAAAAGAAATGTTCAATAAGGTCCAAATCAATGTCCCTCTTCTTGATGCCATACAACAAGTGCCAGCATATGCTAAATTCTTAAAGGAACTGTGCACCAAGAAGAGGAAAATACAAGTCCCTAAAAAAGTCTTCCTAGCATCATCCATCACTGAGTTGCTCACTGGTCCAATTCCTGTAAAATACAAAGACCCAGGGAGCCCCACCATTTCATGCATCATAGGACAGACTACCATAAATAGGGCACTTCTTGATTTGGGGGCCAGCATCAATCTCCTACCTTTTTCTGTGTACCAACAATTGGGGCTAGGTGATCTCTGTCCTACCCAAATGACTATCCAATTGGCTGACCGCTCTGTTACTAGACCCAAGGGGGAAATACATGATGTCCTTGTCAAAGTTGGAGAATTCATTTATCCTGTTGACTTTGTAGTCCTTGAAACAAAACCTGTGTTAAATTCTAATCAAAGGGCTCAAACTCCAGTCATTTTGGGACGACCATTCCTGGCTACTGCAAATGCCATCATTAATTGCCGGAATGAATCAATGAGGTTGACTTTTGGTAATATGACACATGAACACAATGTCTTCCACACACAGCCTCACAAAACAAAAGATCAAACATTTGAGGTTAGCTTTATTGAGGACAATTGTGAGGATTCAAAAGATGAGTCACAAATCTGTGATTCTCTTCAAGAACCTCCAATTGACATATCTTTTGAAGACCTGTTTGCTGATGAGATCATGTGTCTAGATGAGTCCACTCGGGGTCAGTTGACTGATTGCATACTTCCGGATGTTGACTTGAGTTTTGAAGAATTATATGGAGAGGAGTTAAAATTTCTAGATATTGGAAGTGATGAGATTCAAAGTGAGAGTGGTGAAAGGCATTTGTTTGTGAACAATGTGGTGAAATGAGTGTGAATGATAATAACAATCAATTGAATCTGGAAACACCTAAGGCTAACAAAATTCATACCGTTTCCCAACTAAGCTCACGGAAGCAGACGCATTGGAACGATGGGAAACGGGCCAGAGGAAAACGACCAAAAGCCTAGGTAATGGTTACACTTGTATATACTCTTTGTAAATAATTTTTTGCACTTTTTTGTAAATAAAAGTTTCTTACCTCTTACCTATTTCATGCATACATATATCATGATGCATTGAGGACAATGCATGAAATAAGTGTGGGGGAGGGTTTACTAACATAGAGTTTTTAGATCTTCTTTCTTTTACACTTCTTTTTAGAAATAAATAAAAAAAATATTAAAAAAAAAAACTTTTTGAAATAAGAGACAAAGTTTTGATCTATTTTTAAGAAAATTAAGATGTATCTTAGGAATTAAGAAAGCCTTAATTATGACATCTTAAACATAGTTGAAATAATAGATCTTGTTTGAAATTATAGGATAAGTAAGTAAAATTGGTGAGATATTTTTATCTTGAATTTTTTGCCTTAGATAAATATGCACTTTACACTTACACATTTCTTGGGATGGAAACAAAGACCAAAATGCCATAAAAATAAAAAAAAAATTATAAATAAAACATCACCTATTAAGCTGAAGAATTATGCCTCAAGAAGCATGATTATTCACGCCTAACGGTGGTAAAAATCTATTAAGCTGGATAAATGTGCCTCAAGAAGCATGATTATTCACGCCTAACGGTGATAAAATAAATAATCCCTTTTAGTTTTGTGGCCTTTTTTACTCGAGACCTTAAACCCGAGGGATGTTTTCTCATCTGGTGCCCTAAGACCGACTGGTTTGGGAGTCATCGGTTAAAGGCTCGTTACAAGGGTGAACTAGAAAGCCTAAACTAAGGAAGAAAAAAGAAAAATAAAAAAAAAATAATAATATATAAATAAATGGCTTGATGGTTGGAGTTGAAATCCCAGAAATTTCACTGAACACGGTGTGCATATTATCTAGGTTTTATGAAAGATAAAGTATTCAATCCAATTTTGAATTCTTACCTTAATTGAAAATAAGATCTTGCATGGAGACTAAGTTTAAGGAAGAATGATTATAGGTGGACTTATGACCTAGGATCACTTATATTTTTGCAAAAATAGTTCGAAAACATGTCTGTCTTTCAAAATGGATTTTCAAAACACTAACATTTGTCTTCTTTCTTTATGGATTTTGTGGGTGTAATCCGCTGAAAACCCTCAGGAGACAACACTCCTCCTCTAGGGTAACCTAGAGGTTTAACGGCTTGTTGCACATGCTCAGTGCAATTGCGTTACCTGCGAAAGTGGTGTATAAAACTGGTAGTATAGATTTTCTTTTCTTTTTCTTTGTTTTGCTCGGGACGAGCAAAAGAATAAGTGTGGGGGTGTGATTGTAACTCAATATTGCATATTTTACCTCATAATTCCCATGCATTTAATAAATAAATATATGATTTTTACTCATCTTCTCTATATATTTGCAGGTACACACTCTAATGGAGAGAAAGCCAATAATCACTTTAATTAGCAATAATTAAAGTGATTAAATCAAAGATTAAGATAAGCCCCAAGATTTGAAATCAAGATCTAGAGAGATCCGCACGCCCAATGAAGAATCCAGAAGGCCACGTGGATAACCACTTCTCAACAAATCAGCAACAGAAATCTGTTGCTGAACTGAATCAGTTTTTGCCGCCAAAACTGGGAAATCCTTGAGGATTTGCGGCAGTTGTAAGGTGGTTAGATCCCAGATTTTGCGCCAACAACCTGGATCTCGAAGCTTCTCTCAGGGCCTATAAATATTGGACCTATGACCTGCGAGCAAAGACTGAACAGAGAAGAGAGGAGAAATTGTTAGTTGTTGTAATTTTCATAGGTTTTTCTCTAGGTTTAGTTCTTTAGTCCCTCTTCTCCTTCCCTAGATACTTTGTAAAGAGAGAGATTGTGAGAGAGAGAGCTTGTGTAATCAAGGTGTGACAACTTGAAGCAACAAGGATTCATCCATTCTCCTTCCTCTACTTGAGCTTGGTTCTAATTTACTTGCTTTCTTTACTTGCTTTCTTTACTTGCTTGCTTTAATTCCTTGTAATTTTGTTCATGCTTTTTTTTACTTTTCTCATGGCTTGTAGCTAATTCTTTCTCCATGTACTAGCTAACCACTAGCCTTGCCATCTTCACTAACTCATGGGTGATTGCTATACTTCATCTTGCAAGTTGGATGGTCTTCTCTTCTCCGATGGTTAAACCACCTTCATCTACATGAGAAAGTAATTAGATCAACACGCAAGACAAAACCTACGCCGATGGAGTGACAACATGAGGCACGCCTTCACTATCACGGAGTTTGGTAAGTTTTGGCAAGGTAGTAAGGTAAGCTAGTCATGGTTTGATTCTTCAAGTTTTCATTCTTTTTAGTTGTTAGTCCAAATCCAATCTTCTTTGATTTCTTTCCACTTTTCCATCATGAACATATCCATCCATTCTTTCACTCCTTTTTTCATGATTGTTTTATTCTTTTAAAGAACAAAGAAGACACTTCGTTTACATTTCTTCACTACGATTCGTAACGCTTCTATCGCTAGCTCTCCCTGAGAATCGACTCGGTATAGCCTTATGCTATAGCGGAGATAGGAAAGGATACATCAAACACATTTACATACACCTTTCTCATCTAATCAGTTACCATCTGCTCCACTGGTCATCCCAAACAGACTATTCAAGGGACCAGGGGTGTAGGGCACTGCAAAGAAAGAAAAAGGAAAAGAACTATGATTAGTTCAACAGTCAAGCGGACATGGAGGTATAAGATCCGCTAAGGCATACCCCCGCCCATGAGCAAGGCCAGTAAAGCGACAGCCTCGACAAAGCTTGATCTCGCAGACAAATCTGCATTTTGCAGAAAAACGTCTAAATACCAACTTCGCTTAAGCAGGAAGTGGTATAGCCCTAAGGGCTGACGTCATCAAGAGGGCATTATGGTCAAGAGTCATCCTTCGTGGCCATGACTGAAGAGACAGACCCGAGTCCTGTTCCTCAACAGGATGGAGACTGCCCGAGTAATGGCTTCATACAGAAGCCCAAAGAAGAACTGTTCAGTTCTTAATTCCCGGTGCAAGAAAGATAGGGAGGTTCAAGGAAAACGAGTTCCCTAATGAGGACAGATCATATTCGATTATCCTAATAGCCAAATGTTGGCTCCAAAGAAGAGAGACCACGGTCTCTAATCAGATAGGAAAATCCCTTACCGGTGACTGGTCGCTCGATGACCGGAGGAGGAGGACCCTCCGCTGCAGAAGTCGCCACTTCTTTTCCCGCTCGTCTTTTGGGCGCCATTAAAGAGTTGCAAGAGTTCTCAGGGTTCTCTGAACAAAGAAGGAAGAGGAAGAGGGAAAGTCAAGAAATCTCTCTGAAAAAAGGAGATCTTTTCCTGCTCAGCCCGATCGGGCTTTTATAGGCCAATCAGCGCCTGAAACAAGGCCTCGAAAAGGGCGTATGCCGCTGTTTCGAATTAATTCGAAACGCCGCCCAAAGCGCCTTCCCGAGAAGCGCTGCTTCGATTCCGCTAAGGGTTAACGTCGCCCTGGCTTAAAGTGCGGATTTCGCACAATCCTTCAAGGACATTCTCCGAGAGGCTTACCTTAGCCCTCTAAAAAAGGCGCTGACATGCCAGTCTCGCGAAGATCACTCAAAGAAAGGACTATGTCCTTAACTCCGCAAACGGTTTAGCCCCGCTATGGCCAAACCTTCAGAAAAAAAGCGAGCGAAGATCAGATGATTAGAAGATGAACTTTCATTGATTTAAAAAAAAAAAAAGAAGGGTACATTGATATTACATCGAAGTTGTGTTTCATACAACACACCCAGTTGCTCGACAGAGTAATTTGTGCAAAAAAGCATACAAGTGGTTTTATCCGCTTCTAAGTCAAACCGACTGGACAGAGGAGGCCTTCCTCCTGCACAAGGCTGTAATCAGTGGTGCCGCAAAGACAGGTCATTATTCTCCACAAAAATGGCAGGTCTTGCCAGGCCATTTTTGTTGAAGCCTGGCAATAGAAACCTATCGCCGCCAACACGATAGATCACGTATAATGGGAATCGGCAGTGGGACCAGTGATCTAACGGGTGTGATGTCCGCCTTTCCAAAGTGGATCGCCCCCAAAAGCCACCAAAGTTGAAAGTTGGCAATGATGCCGGCAAACCCACAGGCAGCGCCTACTATCTTGAAGCGGATCATCTCCGACAAAGCGGCTACCAGCCTCACCTCAGAACGAATCATCTCGGATAAGAGGCTGCCAATAGCCTCTGGGACACGCACCGCTGCCCCGAATTGTTCCTCCTGCTTAAAAGTAAAGCTTTAACCGGGGAAGCATAAGGCAATTTTATGGTTCCTTCCATCAAGTCACAAGATTGGCGAGCATAGCCCACTGCAAGGCAAATCAGAACAGATTAGCAGTTAAGCACAGAAAAAACTGCAAATCAGAATCTTTTGGGTTAAAGCAATCCAATTTCAGTAAAGCAGAGGATAAGCCTCGCTTGCACAACATTGATGGGCTTGGCTCAGCAAACGCCAAGTCCTAGCCTCGCCTATATGGCTAAGCCAGACTGATCCCGTGGGATACAGTCTTAGCTCCGCCTATATGACAAGACTGGCTCAACTATTGAAGAGACCAAGTCCCAAGTTCTCCTTGTGCAGCGGACTTAACATGCAATGATCTTCCAATGATCAGGTCAAGATGATAGCTTCACTGAGAAGCTATGCCAAAATCCTTCTCTGCAGATCAGTTAAATAGAGAACAAGGGAGCTAATCCCTGAAGCAGCTGTTAAAGCTGAATTAATGGAAATGAATTCCCTAAAATTGGTGAAGTCGTTGAACGATCAAGACTTACCAGTCCTTGGCCGGGTAATGACCAGAGTGGGCATTCCCACTAGTTCAGAGATCTGAGTATCTCTTTTAAACCAAGAGAAGAGAAGAGAGGCAAAGCACTTCTCTTCAGAGGACCTCAAGTGTCCTATTTATAGGCCCCATGGCCTGAGCGCTGCCGCCTCAAGCGTGGAAGCATGAGCGCATTTAAGGCATTTATCACGCCTTGAGAAAAGGGACGGTCTCCCTTGGAACCGTGCAAAGGGAGAAATGTCTACCTCATAAAGGCACTTATTGCGCCTTGAAGAAAGGGAATATCCTCCCTCGGAAACGTGCAAATCGGAGAATATCTCCCTCGATCAGCACGAAGAAAGGAGTAATCCTCCTCGTAACCAGCCCACGGCAGTTGATCTCGGGAAAGCGACATGCCCTCCCAAGCGAACATGTCATCAGAAGCCCAAATGCGGGGCTACTAGCTGCGAAGCTACCCAGTCTACGTGATTCCTCGGCGAATCTACATCCCAAAGCAGGATTTAAAGCGAAGCTGAACTCAACCATCATGGCGACGTTCATACTCCACACACCACCAATCAAAGCAGTTCAAAGTATTTCGAAGTCTGAGCCATTGCAGACTTTCGAAAACTTTGAAGGGGGTCTTGTTGACACTTAAAAAAGACAAGATTCTTATTGGTCCGAACAATGTCTAAACTTGTTGACATTTACAAAAGACAAGTGACAGACGAGCTGAAGACCAGTTTTTCACCCATCTCCGAGGGACAAGGAAGCAACTTGGACTCCACTGATCCAGCAAGCAGACAGTGAACCCGGATTGTTTCTAAACAGACTTCAGCAGGTCTAAGGTGCTAGCACTTAGCATCACATGAGCCCAAAGGGATAGCCTCGCTTGAGAGGCTAATATCACTCGACCTCGCCTCGAAGCCATCCAAAGCCTCGCCAGGAAGCTAACTCGCAAACTTCGCCACAGAGGACTTCCAGCTCCGCCAAAGGGTTTCTTTCGGACTTCGCCAGAAGCTGCCTCTAGCTCCGCTACGAGCTCAATGCGGACGGCTCCGCTATGAATCTGCCACGGTCAACCTTTGACCAATCAAATCTCCGGATGAGATCGGATCCAATTAGATCAAATCTAATTAAGATCAAATCAGAGATCAAATTTGGCAGTTGATTGCACAATCTCTTGACTCTTCTAAAACGAGTAAGAGGATCAGGGGAAATCCTCCAACGATATGGAAAGGATCGAGAAGGTCAACCGACCTGCCAATTCTAGCTTCGCAGAAGCTGATCTTAGCCTCGCAGCAAGGCCACTTTCTAGATTTTAAACAGATTCGATTCAATCTGTTTCCATATTTTCAAGGGACGATTATACCCTTGCTCTCCCTATAAATAGCCCGCCAGGGGTACAAGGAGAGGGACACATAAGAGGATCGATCGATCAAGACACAGAGGCATACAAGAGGACTCCACAAGCAGAGGCTTCTTCATAACGCACCGTGCGCTCTCGAATTCAGAGACCTTTTAGAGAATTGCTTTCTCTATTCAGGGTGTTGATACCCTAACATCGTCCTTCTTCTCAAGGAATCTCCGGAACCAGGCGAGAAGGAATTCCTAATTGAAGGCGATTTTGAGAAGCAGCAAGAGGGTTCTACCAACCTTCTGTTCTCTGATTCCCCGAACCAGGCGAGAAGGGAATCTTATCGCTCGCATCGTCAAAGGGACAAAGTGGTCGCGCGCTGACCAGACTCCTATCGGCACACTTCTCCAGAATCTGAGGAGATCTACTTGTAATCTTTTTTTAGAATACTTGTAATTTAGCTCCTCAAACTCTTTTTTGTAAGTTTTCCCCCTTTGCAAACATAATGGAAAAACAAGCCCAAAGGGCTGAAAGTAAGCCCGGGTCTAAGCGCACTCCCGGTAGCTATCACGAAACCCATAAGGGTGCAAGGCCCAATACTTATTGGGTAGCCATCTAAGAAGTAAACAGAAATCCCGAGCTGTAACAAGGGTACCTGCACAGTTGTTCCAATTACGCACACAAACATGATAACAGAACATGACAGGTAATGGTTAGCGATAAAATGAGCGAAGCTAGATAAACTAGATCGAGGCTAGCGTACAACGCTAGAGGCTATCACGCTCGGCGTAGTTACCGCTCGTGATGATGTCACGATAACATACAACTATCTCTCATGACATAAATACACTCAAGTGGAGTTAGCAGGAAAGCGTTGTATGCTATACTCGCCTACCAGGCGGAGCATGAGAGCCCGAAAGTTAGACACAACCCGAAGGTTGGGTATAGAAACCCGAAGGCTGAATGCAGCCCGGGCTAGGTGTAGTACCTACAGGAGTGTTAAAACACACGCATATAATAAAGCAGTAAAAGACAACATCAATGGCATGGCATATGTACTAACTATCACAATACAAGCATTCGTCATAGGAAAATATATGTACAATCCTAGGCACTCGGCCACATATAAATACAAGTACATAAAACACAGAAATATAATTTACAACACAGGAAAAATTCATAAATTTCCCAAAATACAACTCAACTAGTCGAAGGGGGAAAACCCAATAATGAGGTGAGAACACACGCCTATAAATCTCTTCGGAAAAATGCCGAAAATCTCCAAACTCCAAACGCGCGTACGGGCTCACCCACTATCACCATGGGAGAGATATTTTTTAGAGAGAAAGAGCTAGAAAGAGAAAAGTTAGAAAGAGAAGAGATCTAGAGAAAGGAAAAAGAGAGAGAGAAAGAAGATAGAGAGAGCTAGAGAGAAGAGATGTAGAGAGAGACGCAGAGAGAGATTGAATGCAGAGAGAGTTGGAGGGAGAGGGAGCCGCAGAGGGGATGACGCCATTGCCCGGGGGCCTGGTAGTGGCTGACAGCACCGTCGGCTTCACTGGCACGCGACGGAGAGGAGAAGAGGAGGGTGAGGTGTTAGTGAAGGTGGTGGAGGCGTATGGTGATGATGGTGGTAGTGTTGTGTTTGGGGAGGCTGTGGGAAGAAAGTGGTGGGGGAGATGGCTGGGGGTGGAGGTCATGGTGGCGCAAGTGGTGGCGGTGGTAGCACTGGTAGTGGATGTTGGCCAAGGAAGAAGGTAGTGGAGTAGTGGAGTGAAGGTGAAGAAGGAGGAAGTGGGTTGAGGTTGGAGGTGGTGGTTGGGCTGGGGTAATGGAGATGGTGGCGCTAGGTGGTCGGATTTGGCCGGGGACGGGTGGCGCAACGGGTGCAGGTGGTGGTGGTCGTCATCTCCAGGAGAGGAGAGGGAGAGAAGAAAAAGAAGGGGGGAGAGAGAGAAGAGGGTGAGGTGAGGGTGATGGGAAAGGGAGGCAGGTGGCCCATGTGGGCGCATGTGGGTTGGGAGGAGAAACAAGAAAAAGGAAAAGAAAGAAAGGAAACGATTCCAAAATAATATTATCATTATATTGTCAGAAAATATCGACTATTCTAGAGAAATCTCCAAAAATACCCAGAGGTAGAGAATATCACCCTGAGAAATCATATGAAATCAATTTTAAAAATAAAATCCTGAAACCAACCGGTGATACCGACCGATACCAAATCTGACCGAGTTTTAATAAATTCAGAAAAAATCCCAAAAATGCTCTAAAGTAGAAAATATGATTCAAAAATAATGTAAAAGCAAATTTTAAAAATTTAACTCCATTTGTAGATTAAAAATCCTGAAATTGACCAGCGATACCGGTCGATACCGATTTTGAAGATCTGGCAAAATAATTCAAAAAAAAATTCAAAAAATCATGAAAAATATAAAATATTGGAAAATAATAGTTGAAACTGAAACTGGTCAAATTTTACTACCGAAAAGATCAAATAGAGTAATACACTAGGATCGGGTTTCCGGTTCAGATTAGGGCTGACTCCGAGTCCACGAATCCGGATCCAATGCAAAACAATCGCATAAATAATCATAAAATAAAAATAAATACAGAAAGAAAATTAAGAAAATATTATCAAAAAATCTGAATACATAACTAAGTACGTATTCTGATAATGGGGTGTTACATTCTACCCACCTTATAAAAATTTCGTCCTCGAAATTTTGATAAAGGGAAGATGAACACAGAAGAGATAGGGACGGGGATTATACCAATTAAGATATGAAAACTATAGGTAATATCCATAACCGACTGATCAATAATCTCAGGACTTAGATGTCTTATGCACTTTCTGCTGTATAATTCTTCTGACGATGCCATATAATACTGACCTGATATCTTCTCTTTACCTAAGGGGCATGAAGTTGCACTTGATGAAGAGTCTGCAATAGAATTTTTCCATATGCTACATACTTACCAATACTCTGAGAATAGACCAGAATACTGAAAATAAAGAAAACCCTGATGAGACGAGCATAAATAAAGAAAACTGATAATTAAGAATTTTGATATTGGTCGTCGATCACTCTGAGAGACAATTCAAGAATATAAAATAACCGGTAGAGGGTCCAAATGCTGCCTTCTGAAATAATATCTCGACGGTAGATAAATTCTAAAAATACCCGAGCTTCATAGAGTTCGTCAAAGAGATTATATAGTAGCTTCGTTCTGCCCTCTGCCATACATTTCCAGTCTATCCATATCTTAAGTTGGTATAAAGAAGACGGGAACTGAAAAGTGAAAGGATTGAAAGGATTCAGGAATCAAAGGGCAGATGATCACGAAGGAATAGATAACTCTGCACTTGTAGTTGGACTTTATAACCAGGATCATGCAATCCAGTTATAAATTCTTTATCGTTAATTTGCCATCTGGACGTACTGAAGATGTGAGAGCCTAGGATTTGATACCATCCTGTAACGCCCCAATCTCGCGGGTACAGAGACGTT
>JAVJIF010031526.1:0-112967 GCA_038442645.1 Agave tequilana
ACTGTGCTATCTCTGTGCCAATGCTTGTTGAAGGACCCTCTACTTGAGCTACCTCAGTGCTCTCTGCAAACACAACATTAAATGTCAGTGGCAATAATGAAAAGGAGAGTATCCAACATGTCAGCTTTCTCTTACCAAGTTGAGAATCTGAAGATGGCAAATCCCTTGATAAGCCACTTAGGGATGAGGGCTCCCCGACCTCGGCGGTTGCACCCTCATAAGGCATCCCGGTAACGAGAGCTTCAAGGCCCTCCTGCTGGGTAAGCTCCTGGATCATCTCCTCAATATGAGAAGAAGTTGCGGCTTCACTACCGGCAGCCAGCCCTCTAGAAGAAAGTCAAAAGAAAATGTTAGAACTCATTCCTAACTTGATGGAGAACCAGTTCTGGAGGACAAAGGAAATACCTTCAGCAGCGGCAATCCCTGCTATCGGCGAACCATCGCAAAGACATACCCCTGTATCTCTTCCTCTGAGATATGCGAGAATTTGCTTGTGTCAGGAAGAGTGGGTCATCGCCAAAATCGACTTCCTCTCTAGAGTAATATCCATGTTCTTTGGACGATGAAGACGACAACTCGATACAGAAGGTCCCAGCGATCGAGGCTTTACCACTGAGTACCCCGGTAGTAGGGCTGGGTTCGATAACCCGTGAGGTGGGCATCAATACACTGGGAGACCCAGGTTGTTGCACCTCCACCCTTCTCCCATGAGCTGAAGAAGGTTCAGGCTGAGTCGAGACTCCCAAAATCTCAACATCATCCCTCCTCACCAAGTCAACTTCGGTCGCTCGACCTCTTCAGCCATGACAGATTCACCCGTGAGCTCTCCTCCTCTAGGATCATGGGACCCCTACTGCGCAGACCTCTGGAGCAAAGGGCGGGGACTTCCTCTTCTTCTTCCTCTCCTGCTTCTCAACACCAAGAGGAACTACTTCGGGCATCGAAGCTTCAGCCTCAGATTCCCTCCTGGCCTTCTTTAGGATAGGCTCATCCTTGGAAGTAGAGCCACAAGAACATTTGGCCATGGCTTGCCAACTCTTTCTAGTGGTTTGGTCCTTAGGCGCTACTATCCGAGGCTCCGGCTCTACAGCTGCTGCCCCTATTCGACTAACCTCCCTCCTCGGCTCCATCCCTGCCTCCCCTCCAATTTCCCTCTCGGTCTCCTGGTACTCGGACATACCTCGCACACATTTATTGGAATCCAGCTTGGCTTTATAAGATGCCTTGATACTCTTGATGCAAGAGATATTTATTCTAAAGCCAGGTACCCTACTAGCAAGAAAGTACCACGTGCAGAAACTGAGGCTGGTATAACAATTGGGCGTCCTGTGAAGCAACCTGAAAATAGCTCTCGTCCCTCCAGCTACACTGTAGTACCATGCCCGAGCACCTTCAAATAGGTTTCCAATGAAGCGGAGGCAAGTGTTAGGGTTGCCGACATATAATTGATCATAGCCGAACTGCCGAGCAAATGACTGGACACGTAAGGCTCGATCGTACATGAGTCACCTTGTCGGAGGATCAGATATCCAGGCCGAATATTGATAAGCCAGTAGAAGACTCCAGATGGCAGTTTTGTGAAGTCATCTGGTCTCGCAAGGTCAGCAAACTTATCCCCTTAGGATGCATCGAAAATCTCGGGGAAGTAACAGTCGAGCTGATAATTCGAACTGCTCAGAATGGATTTCCGAACAAAGAACATATAGTAGCAAGTCCAGCTCAAATTCTCCAGCTTCTGCATGAAGGGAACGAAGCCATCGGAGGGAGGCACCGCCATCATCAGTGAAGGACAGTGCATAACATACCAAGCCATCAGGTATGTATATGGAAGCTCGATCCTGGGGTTAGGAGTCTTCACTTCCGGCCTTCCCTCTAAATCTACCACTGGCCTGCCCTGGGAGTCTACAATGGCCTCCACTTGGCACAGGCTTTTGATCAGCGCACGTAATCCGCTCTGAATTCCGGCTATCATCGCTGGAAGGAGGGCGATAGACTTCCCGTAGGCAAGCAAGACCGCCGGGTACACCACATCGGCAACGATTACTTCATGCGGCAGCGTTAACACCACACAACGCTTTAGCCATAGCATGAGGAAGCCGGCCAATAGAGCCTGGTCAAAATGGGAATTCGGGCCTGGTGATGAAAGCTTTCAAAAACTGTATCAGGTTTGAAAGTGTCCTCGTTCGACTCAGTGGTGTAGGAGCTTGTAGAGGTATTAATCCTCTCAGCAATTTCCTCATCAGTGCAAGGGGCCAACTAGTCACTGGGCTATCTTTTTCATTTTTGCCGTTGAACAGATAGCTCACCCAGGACATGTGCTTAACACCCCTATTCTCCAGGAGGATATCTGCCCGCAGATGTGGAAGTGGCACAACACTTCCCTGTATGTCTCGTACATCTGAGAGTCCTCTTGCCTCAAGAGGTGAAGCTCCTCAGAAGTTGGAACGTATTCTTCATAAGGGACATCTCTCATAACTAGTCTCGAAACTTCATATAGCTCATGAAAAGAGAGCCACATCTCTCCGACTGAAGTAAAAAATATGCCCTTCAGAGGATTATAATGTACCAGGATGCTATAAAAATTGTGGGAACTCTACGGTAGGTCAAACTGCACGGCCCTAACCGAATGGTATAACCCCACCTGTTTCAATAGAGCCCCGAGCTCGAAAAGAACAAATCCAACCATTCTAACCCACCAAGACTTGTCGGTAAAATGGACCCATCCAAGCGGACGAAAGTCAACAGGAAAATCACCCCTAGCTTTCAAGAACTGATTGATGAAGGTGGCGGCAAGCTGCGGGGTTTCTCTTTTCGGATACTCAGGCTGACTAAACCAGGAAATAAACCGAATACATCTTTCTCATGGCCAGTAGGGTATGCGTCTTTGGCACCTAATTTGCCGAGAGATACGCAGAAGACAAACTGGGAAAGATCCCACTCTATCGTGCGATGAACAGACATATGCTAAAGATAGGACAAGGGATACATCCTCTCCATGTTGGGAAGGAAGAACCTCCTGTCCCCTATCTGGCGGAGCCACTTATAATCTCTGTCATACAAAATCCTATCATCCTCTTCAATGGCGTCACAAAAGAAGAAGGCAGGCTTCCTTAGCGGAGTGTGGGAATCCGACTCGAACAACCCATTAGAAATAATCTTCCGAAGGGTCAACATACTTGTCTTGGTGATCCTCTCCTTTCGCTCCTTTGACTTATCAATAGTCACAAGAGCAGTCCTCTGAAGCACGAAGGTCAGATTACGATCAGCGCCACCTACGTGCCCAAAGTGGAACTTCTTAGATAGAGGGCCAGAAGAATATCGCACTGCAATGAGGATGACACTTAGTCAGAAATCTAAAAGAAAATGGCTAAGTGTTTGAAACTCAAACGCGGAAGTGAATCCTGACGCGGAAATTAGTAAAATCCTCATCTAGACTCAAAAAATGCGAGGCTTGCATGAAGCCCGCATTTCAAATCCATAACTTAGAAATTTTTTTAAGCGTTAGACTCAGACTCGAGACTCAGTGAAACCCGCGCCTGACCTTAAAGACGCGAGGATCACATGAAGTCCGCGTCTGAACCTTCCTCACTTAGAGAAATTCTGAGTATTAAGTTCAAAACGCAAGGCTCAACGAGGCCCGCATTCAACAGGCAGATACGGACTCAAGGTGATGAAGCGAAGACATGAAGGTCGTCAAACCCGCGTCTTGCCTACTAATGCAAGAGCCGCGTCTGAAAATCAAACACGGACATGAGCCTCGCGTTGGCGGTTCACATTCAAAAGAGATTTAAGAGTTAAGAGAACTCTTTAAGCCGCTTCAATGGCGGAAACCAGTTCAAATGCTTTTTATTACCTGAAATGGGGGCCTCCTGCGTGGGAAAACCACCCATTTGAGCCTCGGAAGCAGCAACGCTCGAGGACGAGGCAGCATGTTTTATCTTTGGTGCTATTGCATCTGTGAAATTGGTGTCACAGATGAAGGAAAACGAAGAAAGCTCCAAGCTTTTCTTAACTCTCAATACGAAACTCCGCGAAGAAAAAGAGTCTATTGATGACTCTTAAAAGACTGTTGTCTTTTATAGGCACAGTGATCTGTAGAGATACGCGACGCGTGTCTCGAGGCATAATCCTCGCCCCGACACATGGCATGCGTCTTAAATGGATGCGAATTTCGCGCGTTAAAGGAAAGATGTCCCCTCAACTTCGCCAGACACGCGGCAACGCGCCCAGAACGCGGGACTCGCGTTTAACAAAGTCATGTCCCTTCAGAGGCTGTGTTTCTTCAGCAACGTAAAAGCTACATCTAGTCAACAGGGTGAAAACTGAGTCTTCACTTCAAAGATCACGTCCCTTCAAAGGCCGCGTTTTTTCAGTAAAGTAATAGATGTATCCCCACTTCGAATTAGGATTGCGTCTTTGAAACGGCATGACCTCTGCGTCTACAAGACTTGCATTCAGTCTTCGCTTCTGCAATCAGTTCAACAGTACACTGGCACAAGCAGATGATTATTTACCCTTAGTTCAATAGTACACCAACAACCAGCTCAGAGCACTGAGGAGGTCTGAACTGTGTATCTAGAAACTCACGACGATCACCTCTGGCAGCTTCATAGGGTTTATATTACACTCACGAAGACCAAATTCCAGACAGGATCAAGCTTAGGGCATCTCAAATGATTGTAAGTCCAATCATGAGAATTATAAACTCAACCAAAGTCCAAAATATTTCGAAATCCATCCCAGTCAACTGTGAAATATCGAAAACTTTGGAGGGTATTCTGTGGACTGTTCAAAAATCACTGGGGTCAAATCATCAGAAAGCAGGGTCCAAACTCCAGAGGCAAGGTAGTATAGCCACTAGCGCAGCACAAAGACACGAAGGTTGAAATCTGCGTCTTAATAACCAAGACGCAGAGCTCGAAAGCCGCGTCTCAGCACCACTGTAGTACCAAGACGCAAGGGTCTAAACCCGCGTCTCTGCCTTACTATAATGATCAAGACGCAGAGCTTGAAACTTGCATCTCAGGCATTCGTGCAATACCCAAACGCAGAGCCCGAAGCTCGCGCCTCACATAAAGCTTAACACAGAACTTGAAGTTCGCGTTTCTCAAGCCTTACCTCAACGACAAAACGTGAGGCACAAAGCTAGCTTCTCGGTTATAACTGCCCTCATTACCTGGTCAATTACTGCCCACGTAATGAGGGAGTTAATCCCATTATGGAGTGTTTTTAGGGGACAATTTTACCCCTGAAATCCCTATAAATAGCTCAGTTTGATATGGAAGAGGGGTCAGAAAATTTTGGTCAGAAGAACTTCAGTTGTAAGCCTTAGAAAGATCAGAATCTCCAGCTGAGAAATGCAAAGGAGAAAAACTCTTCTAACAACTTGCTGAGCTCAAGTTGGTTATTCCCTAAAGTCTCTTTGAGATTTTTTGTTGGACAGAAGCTGTGTTACTTCGCCCACCATCCAAAGAGAAGATTCCCAAGAGGTCGAGACGTTCACCCGGTCAACGAAAAACAAGATTCACTTTCCATCGCTACATCAAGAACCCGGCATTAAATAAAGGGGAGATTTGAGCTTGAATATCTTCCCTCTTTTGTAATCGGATATTTGATCCGTTGTAACTTTCTTTACAATCAAATAAATAATTTACACCAAACACCCCCTCCTCCCTCCCCCCATCCGCCACCCTCCTCCTTCTTCCTCTTCATTGTCGGTAGAATTGATCGGTCTCCCACCGCGCGCGGTATACTAGTTTATCAAAACTGACCGAAAAGAGATTTTTTCTTGTGACTCCTTCAGAAATTGTGTCAGTCCGTCTGTTCTTTCTCTCTCATGCTCTCCTCCTCTCCATCCCTTTCTCTGCTCTGCCGCCCATCAGCTCGCCTCTTCCACCTCTGCTCCTCCCCCCTCTCTCTGATCCTGCCCTCTCCATGCGAGCCCTCCCCTCTCCTTCTTCTTTCTTCCTCCTCCTCAGACCCCGCCTTTTACTGTCATCGGTCAGTTTTTCACCGACGATAGCGGTTTACTAGTTTTCTTATTTATTAGCCAGCTCAATATGAGTGATCCAACGGAGGCCCATTTAATCAACATGAATTGGCTTTCTATCCTGGCTCTGGGTCATGCTGCTTTACAATAACTAGAGCTGTTGAATCATCAAATTTCCCCGCATTCTCTATTTATGTTCTATTTTGGGGTTTTATTAAAATAACTCATTTTAATAAATAATTAGAAAAAAACCTCTCTCTAAAATAATTTCTAAAATCGACTTATGCCCCGCCATGTCGGTGATTACCGTTTTCGCCTCGCCAGCATGACGCTGGCGGGCGCGCGGAGGGAAGAAAATTCAGCTTCGGGTTTTTAAAACCCGAACACAAAAAATAGTTTAAAATTCAGGTTCGAGTTTCGAAGCCCGAACCTAAACTTGTACAAATTTTTTTTTTGAGAGAGAGGAGAGGAAGAAGAAGGAAAAAAAGAATTTTTTATTTGGTACAGCTCAGGTTCAGGTTTTTCTGATTTTAAGTTATTTTTTGCGTTATGGTTCTGAAAATCTGAACCTAAATTTTCCCCCTGCACACCTGCCAGCGTCATGCTGGTGTCTCGACGACGTGGCATGTCAGAGTTTTGTTTTGACAAATATTTTTGAAGAAAATCTTTTTTTCTAATTATTTATTAAAATGAGTTTTTTTCAATAAAAAACTCTTCTATTTCTATGTAAACCTGCCGTTCTTGCCTTTCGAAAATTAGAGTGTCAACATAACATCGATAATCAATGAATGGCAGCTAATTCGACCAACACGTCGGCGAGTCACCGTTGGCATCGACGACAGCGGCGGGCTCCCGAGCAGCGGCGGTGGAGTGGCATCTGCGGCCCCCAAACCCTAAGAACCACATCGTCTTCTTCGATGTCACGAGTCTATTTTAATCAGACTCGAAATCTTGATGGTGTTAACAAACTTGATTTGTTGGAGGCGGCATGATTGATTTAAGTTCACAGTAACACATGCCGCTGTGCACTGTAATAATTTCTTATATCTTATGTTAGGAGCTTAGTGCCAAAATTGCTTGAATGACGTCAGGTTTATTGACCTTTTTTATCATTAGGGGGGAGAAGAATTTGCAAAATCTATGCAAGCCTTGTTGTTATTCTTTTCATAATATATAATACAGAGTACGTTGTTCGGGCTAAACAAACTTGAGTCATAAAAAGGTTAAAACTGTCTCCATATGATAGTTTTTTAAGTTTGCCTATTTAACCTCACTTTCACTTACCAACATGGTTAACAACTCGGCCGTTCCGGTTCCGACTTGGTCTTTCTTGTTTCGAGACTGGTCCACGAGTCAGCCTATAGCATTGTTTTACTTGACTCGAGGCCGACTCGATCGAGTCAAGGCCGAGTCGGCCCCGAATCAAGGCCAAGTCGGCCGAGTCGAGGCCGAGCCGAGTCGGCCCGAGACAAGACCGAGTCAAGCCAAAATTTCATATTGCTAATTTCATATAATTGAATTTTTACTAGAAAGGTACTTTTGTGAAAAGAGTAGTTAATTTAAAATTAATTAATTTATATTATTTACTAAATTATGCATTTATTTTGATATTTTTATATCTAGACGCATATATCTATGCATTATTTTCATGTTTAGTGTGCTAGGTGATATGTTTTGGACATGTTATACATTACTTTTAATGTCTACATTTTGTTTAAGATTTGTTGTGATTTTTTCAGCAATTGTTGAGCCCTCTATGTAGTGTTTCACGCGTCTCGCCCGAGTTGGGGTCGTGATGTGAAACAGGGACCCTAGGGTGTGGTTAGTCAATGATAAGTTTGAACGTTTGACCAAAATTATGATTTTCGTAGGAAATTAATTAAGATTAGCAATGCGACAAGATGGATTTAACAGTCATTTGCAAAAATAGCGTAGATAATTCTAATCTTAAAATGTCAAGCACAATACTCAGTTATTTGAGCAGTCCTACTTGCAATATCAATAACAATAAATCACAAGCTTTACACATAATCACTCAGCTCACAATATTATATTGGACAGTAAGAAGTAACGATAAAATTTTAGAGATAAATAATGATATAATCTAAGAAATAATTACACTGATAAGATAGAATTTATCAACTGAGAAGCTACATCCTCAGGTCCTCGACACCATGTAATTTGTTGAATCATTATATTGCTTGACCCTGTTGATGTTGTTGTTACTGTTGATTTTGGTGTCGTTGAAGTTGGCATTGTTCTTGACGATGTTAATAAGCAACTGATGTTGTGCCTCTGATCAGCGAGGAGTTGCTGAACAATCATAGTGGAAGAAGAAACATGTTGGCAGAGGTTGCCGTTGTGGATGACGATGAGGGTTGCAACCGTGTCGAAGAAGATGAAGATGACGAGGAGAGAGGAAGCCGAAGTCGGGCGGCGGAGAGGAAACCGCCGGGTGCACTTCAGACTTACTCGTGCAAATGATGGAGGTGGCGATCTTGGCTCGTATGAGATGTAGAGTCGTGGGCGAGGTTGAAGAAGAGGACTCGTGGGATGAATCTGGTTAGGCCATGTGGGCCGAGGAGTAGGGGTGAGGGGTCGATGCTGTTGGGTTGGTTGCTTGTGTTGACGAGGGTGAGCACGCGGGTGGATTCTTGTGTTGAAGGTGAAGATGGTGATTCTCTGTTGGGTGTGTTTGCAGAGAGGATAAGGGAAGAGGGCAGGATTTTGGATTGGTCACATGGGAAAGATAGGGGAAAGAAATAAGATAGGTTTTCTTTTTTTGTAGATGTTTGAATTTCTGTTGTATTTTGTGCTCTTTTTGTCAAGGATATTTGGCTGAGAATTTTGGTGGGGATTTGAATATAAGATAAATATTTGAGAGCGAGACGAGATAAGAAGATAACTAAAATTTGGATTCACACTCAAATTTTTAGATTTCATACCCGAATTCACAAAAGGAAATCTTCAATGAGAAAATCCAATTTTCATTTAAACAAGTCTTCATTATTTTTTCAGCGCAATACCTAAGCTTACAGATTCTGACTTTTCTTCACATAGTCGATGTGGGACCAAAAAAAGAGAAATATAAATTTAAAACAAAGAAGAAATATACTTGACTCAAATAAATAAAAATGCAGACTTTGATTAACAAAACAAATAACTCATGGCGCCTCTGGTGTCGTCGGATGTCCGCATCAGGCCGCGACGCCGCGACCGATGTGAAATGGTGCCCGCCGAATTGACGTCCGAGACCGCGACTTTGAACCATGCTTACCAAAGTATATTTCAATGATTTGAATACCCCTATATTTTTAAAAAAAAAACTCTAACATGGGAATGCCACTAATTTATGGCAAAGAAAAATTTAGGTTTAACTTTTTTGCCAATGTTTTTTGATTTCTACGAACCAGAACTGCCAACGGCTGGGTAGAAGAGAAATGTAGGATAAGTTGGTCTTTGCTTTTGTGCAAATAGATCTTTTATGCTTCTTTGTTCTAAAAATTAATATGAACTATGAATCTTTATTTTAACCTATCTTCATGTCACAATGTATTATCTTTTGGTGATCTGTAGATCGTTGATTCTGATTGTCTATTTCACATGCTATAATGTTGCTTTTATTCACTTTTGTGGTCTAACTGCAAATTAATTTCTTTACTGTGGCAGGCAGTTCTGCACTGGTGAACACAGGTATGCTGAACTCATTGGCTTCTAGGACTTTAAGTGGATTGCTGTTCCAGGAATACTTTGCTTCTCTTGTATAAGTTTTATCAACAATTTTGAGTCGGGTCCTTTTTGCTTTCTTATTATGCTTAAAGCAGTTTTTGAATGTAAAATTATTTAATTATTTTTCATTACATGCTATGTTTGTGTGCTGTATGTGAATTAGTCCATTCTTTAGAAGAAGGAAAGCACTGCTTTGACTAAATGGAGATAATGTGCAGGAAAAATGGGTTACCACAGGGTTATAAAGGATGCTAGTTTCATCATGTGATTAAGGATTTTATGATTCAAGCTGGTGTTTTTGTGAAGGTCAGCCTTGATTCTTTTAGCACTCATACAAACTAGTAGGCTATGATTTTCTGTGTGGTTTCGTTTATGCTTAAGATCTTGATGTGTTGTCATGACCTATTCCAGTCGCAGTTAATGAGTCTGCATGCGTTAATTTTAAGCATTACGGGGCCGTTTGTTTCGCGTAAAAGTCCGTAATTCGTAAATGACTTACAACCCAGTTACAACTACGGCGTTTGTTTGGACCGTAATTCGTAAAAGACTTACACAACCCAATTACCCCTCACTTGCAACCAATTACCACTCACTTACAGCCCAGTTACAGTTAATTTTGTGGTCATGCAAATTTGTATTATTTTTTTATGTTAATATTAAATTTTTTAATATTTAGCATTTTTAATATTTATTTGCAATATTAAAACTTTTTAAATCACCAAATAGTTAATTTTGTGATCAACTTTTTCACTTACAACTTACACATTACGACAACCAAACACCGTAAAGCACAATACACTTTTTCACTTACAATTTTATATTACCAACCAAACACCATAAAGCTTACATGCATGTAACTCATTTACAAATGTAAAAGATTTTATCAATTACAACTTACGAATTACGTCCAATTACGACAACCAAACAGTACATGTAGAAGTATGTGCAACAAATATTGTGTGCTAGGTGCCCCATATAATCATCAACAGGATATGCTTTACTTCATGTCATCAGAGTTTCCTATGACTAGAAGTGAAAATGGTTTCCTTATGTTGTTAATATTAGCAACAAAAGTAGTTGTTTTTGTTTGGTAATAATGAACTCCTTGAAGGAATTTAGCATGATAACTATTATATAGTTTCATAGTGGTTTTAATGCTTACTGTTAGAACATGTGGTTAGTTTCAATTTCAGATTCAGTTTCAGGTATAAGAAAAAACATCTATTTTGCAGGGTGATGGCAGTGGATGTATGTGCATCTATGGGAGTAAGTTTGAGGATGAAAACTTCATTGCAAAGCATACAGGCCCGGGTCTCCTGTCAATGGTATATTATGACCTTTCTGTGGAGATATCAGTTTTATATATTTCACCAGTAGTTGTAAATGATGTAGAATGTTCAAAAAGCATTGAGGACAAGTCATCAGAAAGTAGAGTCCAAACTCCAGACGCAAGGCAGCATAGCCACTAGCACAGCACCAAGACGCGAAGGCTGAAACCCGCGTCTCAATATTACTGCAATAACCAAGATGCAGAGCTTGAAACCCGCGTCTCAGCATCACTGTAGTATCAAGACGCAAGAGTCAAAACTCGCGTCTTTGCTTCACTGCAATGGCCAAGACGCAGAGCTTGAAACTTGCGTCTCAGTCATCCATGCCATACCTAGACGCAGAGCCGAAGCCCGCGTCTCATAGGAAGCTTAACGCAGAACTTGAAGCCCGCGTTTCTCAAGCGTTACCTCAACAGCAAAACGCGAAGCTCGAAGCCCGCGTCTCGGTTATAACTGCCCTCATTATTGGGTCAATTACTGCCCACGTAATGAGGGAGTTAACCCCCCATTATGGAGGGCTTTTTTGGGACAGTTTAACCCGTGAAACCCCTATAAATAGCTCAGTTTGCTATTGAAGAGGGGCAGAAGATTTTTGGGGTAGAGAATTTTTGAGTAGAGAGTTCTTGGTCGGAAGTTTTGGAAAGATCAGAATCTATAGCTGAGGAATACAAAAGAGTTAAAACTCTTCTAACAACTTATTAAGTACAAGTTTGTTCTTGCCTCAAATCTCTTTGAGATTTCATTGGACAGGAGCTGTGTTACTCTGTCTATAGTCTGAAGAGAAGATTCCCAGAAGACTGTGACGCTCACCCCGTCAACGGAAAACAAGATTCACTTTCCATCACCACATCAATAACCCAGCATTAAACAAAGGAAAGATTTTGGTTTGATAACTTCCCTCTCTTGTAATCAGAAGTTTTGAGATTGTTGTAACTTTCTTACAGTCAAATAAAGAATTTACACGCTTTCAATTTTTCCCATCAAACAAGAGATGGCGACTCCGCTGGGGACAACTTTCTCTATTGACGAGCAAGTCGTGGCGCAAGGTGATGTCACCTGCATGGGAAAAATGGTTGAATCACTCATCATAGAATTCGACCAGGAAAAGTATGAAGAGTTCCTCTCTTCTAACTCCAAGAGCCCTAGGGCGCGACAGTACGGCAAAGTCTCCTCAGAGATCCACTCTCAAGTCCCTTCGAAGGCTTCTCCGAATGCTGTCTGTGCAGAGAACATCGTGGCGGACGTATCACACGTAAGGCCCGCGTCAACGTCTCTCACGACACCGCGAGGTCAACGTTGTTGACGGTCAGCCCGTTCACGCCGTCCTCTTCCTCAGCTCCAGGTTACCAGGGGTTCCCAATAACTCGTACAGCGTAACCGGAACGCTGAACGTCGACAGAGATGACGCACGCGTCAACTACAGACGCAAGAATCTGGAACAACTATCTGTCCAGCAGATACAGAACGTGAGGCTCAAACCCGCGTTTCTTCTGAGCTACGTCAGACGCGCGAAGTCCGCGTATGGAGACCAAAACGCGAAGCCCAAAAGGCTTGCGTTTTTGAGACTTCACTTCCCAAACACGACATTCAGCAGTGCGAGGTCCGTGCCTCTCCTCAGAGACACGAGACCCGCGTCTCTACAACCAAACGCGGGACTCAGAAGGTCTGCATTTCTCAAGTGTCGCTAGCCAGATGCGACAATCAGCAATGCGAAGTTCGCGTCTCTTCTCAGCAGAGGCACGAGACCCGCATTTCAAAGCCAAAACGCGACAGCCGCGTCTGTTCTACAGAACGTGAGCTTCGCGTTTCTGAACCCTACGTTTCAGAATTGCGATGCAAGGATGGCTCTCAAAAGCTGAAAAGCCCTCGAAAACCCGAGGCTAATCTCTTTGACCCCCCTTCGACAGATCTAAGAGATTACTTGACAAAAAAGATGAGTGCTAATCAGATCGCTCCATCCTATTACTGTGAACGGCTCATCACAGAAATACTATCTGAATGTCGCTCCAGCTCACATGTGAACAAGCAGTCGGTATTCAGACAATTAACCTCAACCTCCCGATCAGCCAAAAGGCGTCGTTCCCACAGAAGGGGAACCTTCTCTGACACGGAATACCCAGAAGTCACTGCAAACATGGCAGGTCCAAGCATTACGCCAAGTAGAAGTAGGGGAAAACAAACGGCAGTTAGCTCTGACGAGTCTGATATGGAACCAGAAGGAGTGTACAGGCATACTCGCACTCGGACTGGTGCGGTAGCCCCGGTCGACTACAGTGCCTAGCCCGGGGCATTGAAGTAAGTGAATCACACTCTGCCATTGTAGAATCACATGCCTTGAACTCTTCTATAGAAAAGGAAGCCTTTGCGTATATGGCAAACACCCCCGAGGAAATGACCAGGCGTTTAGAACAGCAAGCCCAAGTCCAGAGGGAACAATTCGATATGATTCGCGCCCAACAAGAATCTATCGATACCCTCAAACAGATGCTTGCACAATTGCTTGAAGATAAGAAGAAGTCAAAAACCCAAACTTCTTCTAAAAGGTCTAAAGGCAAGCAGAAGGAAGGGAAAGCTCATCTTCTGTGCACAAGGAGGAGAAACAGTCCAACTCTGAGTCCTCTAAGTTTCATCTGAAGAGGGAGGCAATCCAGAGAATGGGGGTACTCATTCTAAAAGAATGAATAAACTAGAGCAGCGTCTGGAAGCCCTTACCAATCGAAAAGGCCTCCAAGAAGCAGGAGTGGTCCGGCCATACCCGGCAGAATGGGACCTTGTCCCATACCCTCCCAAGTTCAAAACTCCGACCCTACAGGCTTTAACGGCATAGGGTCACCGAACCAACATATCTACTACTTCAAGTCTCAGACAAGGAACGTAGTAGCAAATGATGCCATCTTGGCGCGTTTGTTCATCGGCACTCTGAAAGGACTCACCTTTGAATGGTTCATGAAACTCCCTGAAGACTCCATCAAAAACTGGGGTGATTTGGAGAAGCTTTTCCTTACTCGCTTCTTCGAAGATGACTTGAAGGTTACCATGCCAACTCTCCTGGCAACAAAGCAACGAAAGGGGGAGTCAGTCAAAGCATTTGTGGAGAGATTTCGGAATATGACGCTCTGATGTCCTAGCGGTATGACCCAGGCCACCCTGGTGGAGACACGTCATCACAATTTGCAAACTTTACTCCTAACCAGATAGGAATTGCTGAAAGCCGCACCTGGAAGCAGTTGGTCCAGCAAAGTGAACAGGCTGAAGAGATTGTCGCCAGGGTTAGGGCAGAAGAAAACAAGCCCAGACCCACAAAGTCGACAAGGCGCACGCCAGAAGTATCCTTTCAATCAAAAAGGAAAGATACATTGGCGACAGAGACGAAATCTCCCGTTAAACCTCAGCCGACCAGAGGGGATGGTTCTTCAAGTCAGCTGCGCGCCAATAGGCAGTACTCCTTCAAAGGGAGCACGTCGATTCGTTGTTTAAGTTACTCAACAAGAGCAACAGATTAAAGCTTCCTTAAGCTAGACGTCCCGAAGAGGTCGGCAAGATCGACAATCCCAACTACTACCTGTATCATAGGATGCTGGGGCACCCCACCAAGAGTTGTTATATCTTCAAAGATATTCTTCAAGCTCTGATTGACGCGGAAGTGCTCAAGCTCCGTCCAGAGCAGAAATAAGTGACGTCTAACATGACATCATTTCTTCAGTTTGAAAACCAGCCTCTTACTCTGGCCGGAGTAGTTCCCATCCCGAAAGGGGAACTAAGGATGATCAATACAGATCCGCATCACCAACAAGAGAAAGGTCTCGTGCTTGTTCTTACACCTCAGGGAGAAATTATGTGGGTTCATCCCGACCTTGTGGAAGACCAACAGTGGACTACTGTTACCAACAGGAAGCCCAAAGGCAAAGCAAAAGCTTCGCCTGCAATATGGTGTGTGCCTCTTCCCGGGAAGCAGAAACCGATATCCCTTCACTAACCGACTCAGAGGAGACAGTCGTCTTTGCTACAGAGCTCAATGCACCGCTCGTGGCCAAAACTCGTTCGGGTCAGTCGTATTTGAAGAAGTACGATGAGATGGTGGCAAATCCTTCTAAACCCATCCCCGAGACAACAAAACCATCCACGAAGCAACCTGTGGAGAAGCAGAAGGAGCTTCGGTATTCTAAGGCTCTCCCGAAGGACAATACGGAAGGAGCTTCAGCACCTTACCGCTTTGATGTCTTGACTCAACTGGCCAACATCCCGGCCAGGATCACTCTTTACGAGCTCCTAAGACTGTTAAAGTCAACAAGAGAAGCTCTGAGAGAAGTTCTAGCTGATGCTGAGGTCTTCATGACCCAGATCCCGGCTAGACCACAGGAGGAAAATAAGGAAGGCTGTCTCCACGCCTCTCAAAATGCCCCCTGCATCACCTTCACGCCAGACGACATGCAGGTCAAGGGGAAACATGATAGGCCTCTGTACTTCACAGGGTACATTGGATCGTCTGAAGTGAGTCGCATTCAGGTAGATCCAGGATCTGCGTTGAGCATTATGCCTCACCGAGTCATGCAGCACTTAGAGATCCCTACCCACCGATTGAGCGCCACCCAAACTACGATTTATGGTTTCAACGCCAATGGTACGCGCCCAACGGGAAGATCAAACTCAAATGTCAGATTGGGACTTGAGATCTGAAGTGATGTGCTATATGATCGACGCCGAGACTTCGTACAATTTGCTGCTGGGACAACCTGGATTCATCGTAACTCCATCGTCCCCTCCACTCTCCATCAAGTCATGAAATATATTGACGGAAGTGGGAAAGTTCGAACATTGATCGCCGAAAGGCATCTGTTCAAGGGGGTAAATAACTATTTCACAGACTCCCTCCTATACCAGGATTCTCTGGAGATGAACAAGAATCCACAGCCAGAGGAACCAGACTCTTGTAACGAAGCTGATGTCGAACCAGAGGCAGAGGAAGAATGCCTTTGGGAGCTGAATTCACTTGTAACGAGCATTATAAGCTCGATGTTAATAACCTCGCCAATGATGTAGGCGAGTGATATATTAATGAAGAGTTAGATTTGGCTTACTTTTCTGTGTTTGCTTCTGATTCCGTGCCGTCGGACACTAGTACCGTTGTAGATGATGACCTCTGGTCGGCAGTAGGTGCTTTGACATCATTGCATGTACCGGTGAGGTCATCCCTCACGGTATATCAAGGCGTCAGTGATACACAAGGATCGTTGTTCATGGTCCCATCGAGACACAAAGGCCAAAAATCAATTCTTTTTGGAAGAATCAAGTCTGAATTGATATCTCGCGAAGACTCGAAAGCGAGAACAAATCCCCTCAATTCTCCCATTATGAGACAATGTACTCAGAATGATGGAGAACATGGGGTATGATTTAACAAATGGTCTTAGCTTGAACTTTGGCAAGGGAAGGAGAACACTGCTTCGATCCTTCGTTCCAAAAGGGAAGCCCCTGATTATTACCATCGAACTCGCAGAGGGTTGGGCAATGTGTCAACTCCAATCCCATCAGCCTCTGAGTTTGAAGGGTTATTATATTACTACCGCTCGTCAGACACGTCATCGTGAGAGTCAGATGTTAGTGTCGGCAACACCTTCAGAGAACTTTCAGTAAACATGATTTCAACGAGCCGCTTGGAAGATGGAGATGAAGAAATGATCCAGTTGGATACAGATCCTTGGATAAAACACCTAAAACTTTCTGGGATATTCGCTTCGAACAACGTGAACCACCCACCGAGGATAAGGTAACCCAGGTCAATTTGAGAGATAAGGCTAATCCTAAGCCCATCTTTATAAGCGAAATCTTATCACCCTCCAAAAAGGAAGATCTAATATCTCTTGTACGGGAGTATATAGATTTCGCTTAGAATTACTAGGATATGCCTGGGCTTGATCCTCAAGTGACTATGCATCGCCTTAACATTAATTCGGACGGAAAACCAGTCAAACAACAGCAGCGACGGTTCAGAAATAATGGAAGCAATCCAATTGGAAGTCAAAAAGCTTATACACTCCGGTTTCATCAGGGAGGAACAACGCCCTGATTGGGTAACCAATATTGTCCCCGTTATCAAGAAAAATGGAAAGATCCGAGTTTGCATTGATTTCCACAATCTAAACGAAGCCTGTCCTAAAGATGAATTCCCCCTTCCAATCACAGATGTCTAATCTGAAAAACACCTAGAAGGGGGGTGAATAGGTGTAATTGCTAATCTAAGAAACTCAATGCAAACTAAGTGCGCTAAATGCGGAAGCTAAAGCAAATTATGCACAAACTAATACAATACAACAAGTGTAGCCGAATTCCCCTTGCGAGGCTCTGGACTAACTCCCCTTGATTCCCCTTGAAATGGGTTGAGGTGCTATGTGAAGCTCTTGTTGGATGAGTATAAGTTAGGCACACACACACAAGCAATCCAAGCAATATGAAATACACACAATCAAGCCAAGCATATAATAGATATGACAATAAGAAATGCAAGGCACAACACAAGCAATATATGATATGAATGAATCAATGCTCAACACAAGCAAGTATGATATGATGATGAGTATGATGCTTTGCACAATTATAAGAGAGAGAGTTAGAGAGACAATGGATCAATACGCAAACACCAAGATTTGTTTCGAGGTTCGAGCACCTTGCTCTACATCCCCGCCTACACCACCGTGTAGGATTTCCACTATCTCAACTCCCACCGAGGGAACCTCTACCAAAGAGGATTTCTTACAACTCTAGGAGTACCAAACTCCTCTCTCAAACAACAACCTCCTCACAACCGAGGGGTTAGGCCCGTAGCCAAAACAACAACCAATCCACACACCTCTACCGAAGAGGCTCAACCAAACACTATCACCTCTACCTAAGAGGGATCCACAACACAATCACCCGATCACCTCTACCGAAGAGGGATTCACAAATATAAGGGTGTTTACAACTATGAGGTTTACAACAAACAACCTCAAACACTTCTCTTTCTTTTTCTCTTATCTTTTTCCACAAAAACAAGATCCTAATAGTTTAGGATAGAAGATAGCTCAAGTGTGGAATCAAGGTGTTTTTGGAAACCAGCAACAAAGAAAAACTACTTGGGAAATCACTTGTAAAAGATAGAAAATGAAAAACAAAACAATCTCCCAAAACCCTAGCTTTCTTTGATTTTCCAAAAACCCAAAAACAAATAAGATGAAATCTTTTTGGCTTAAAAACTCTTTTAAAACTCTTTTAAACTCTTCAAAAAAAACTGAAAATTTTTAGCTCAAAAATTCTTATCTAAAACAATGGAGAAATGGGGTATATATAGCCCCTAGGAAAAACTAGCCGTTAGGCTGATGTGGCAGTCTGACCAACTGCCGGTCGACCGGTCCGGTCGACCGCCAACGGTCAAAAATGTGACCGTTGGGCAATATCGGTCGACCGGTCCGGTCGACCGAAATAAACCGAGAGCAGAGCTCTCAGGCCCGGTCGACCGGTCCGGTCGACCGTCCACTGTGCCTAACAGACGTGCACGTCTGTGCACGTCGGTCGACCGGCCCGGTCGACCGGCCCTTGGTGCGGTCGACCGGTCCGGTCGACCGAACTGGCCTGGCAGGCACAGTGCAGAACTGCACAGATACGGGATTTGAAAATAGGTCTTTTCACTCAATAAAAATCCCATAAATTCACAGTAAATCCACTAAATAGTTTTAATCACAATAAAAACTGTTTTTCTAAAAATATGTTTTTCTAAAACTTGTTTTTCCATAACTTCACAAAGTACAAAAACAAGATATTTTGAACTTATTAAAGCATAGTGTGTATGGATATGATCCACTACACAATCATAATGAAATATCTATGTTTTTGATATCTAGCATATAACAAGGTTTTGGTTTAAAGGATATGCATGATAGAAATACCAAAAACCAACTCTTGTATTTTTATCATAAACAAAACTTGTATTTTATCATACTAGATTTTTCCAAAACATGAATAGGATAGTCAAAATAAGTTTGTCTATAAGTTAAGCATGTATGTATAAATAGAAAACATCTACTATACATATAAATCTTGAAAACTTGTTTTGATCAAACTATTCATGAAACCACACATCAAAACATAAAACGTGTGTGTTTGTGCACTTGAGCATATCAACTATACTAAGCTTTACAAATGGATCTAAAACTCACAATCTAAACTAGGATACCTAAGTCTTCTCTTGACGATCTTCATCTTCAAGTAGACTTGCTCCAAAACTCCGTGATTCTCCAAGTGCAAAGGTATGATCTTTAAGCTTTGGCACCGGAATCATCATGAATAGCTTCTAATCATCTTGTTGAAGCTAATCACCAACTAATATCCTGTTAATGATCTGAAACTTAGAAGCACAAGAATATTAGTAAACATAACTACATGAGTTGATCATCATCAAAACTAGAGTGGAAGGCCATTTGGCCAACATAATCGACAACATGTGAGGTTTTGAATGGATGTCCTTCATGGATGGATTCTCAGGATACAATCAAATCAAGATGTACCCTGATGATGAAAAACATACATCTTTTAGGATGCCATTGGGGGTGAATTGTTATATTATCAAGCCCTTTGGATTAAAGAACGCTGGGACAACATTCCAGAGAGCTATGAATGCAATTTTTCACGAGCATATACGCAAAACAGTGGAGTGCTACGTCGACGACATTGCAATAAAGAGTCGTGCCAAGTGCGATCACATAGCAGATCTGAAGACAGTATTTGATGTCATGCGGGCGCATCAGTTAAAAATGAATCCCACCAAATCATTCCTAGGGGTAGCCAGCGGTAAATTTCTAAGATTTGTTGTGACATCCAAAGGAATCCACCTCGATTCAGAGAAAGTCTGTGCTGTCCAGGAGATGCAACCTCTAAGGAATCTCAGAGAGCTTAGAGGATTGCAAGAGTGATTAGCACATATCCGGAGGTTTATCTCAAATCTCTCGGGACGATGCTAACCCTTCACCAGATTAATGAAGAAGGGTGTTTCATTCATTTGGGACGATGCTTGCCAACAAGCGTTCGAGGAAATGAAACGATACCTAACTCAACCACCTGTCCTTACAGCTCCGGTGTCAGAAAAACCTGTCCTGATATGCGTTCGAACGATGGATCATTCCTTAGGAGCTTTGCTAGCCCAGAATAATGATCAGGGACACGAGCAGGCAATCTTCTGAGTAGAACTATAATCGGAGCTGAACATCAGTACAATCCGATCGAAAAGGAATGTTTGGTGTTGGTGTTCGCCGTCCAAAAAATGCGACACTACTTTGTGGGCCAAACTAGACATGTCATCTCAAAAGTCAATCCTTTAAGGTTGCTTATGACAAAGCCATCGTCACTGAATGGTTGACTGGCAAGATGGGCCATATTGCTCTCCCAATATAAGATGCAATTCCTACCGCAAAAAGCCGTGACATCTTTCAAAGGACAGGTGTGGAAACTCTTCTTCGACGGTGCATCAAGAACAGGTCCGTGAGGGAATGTCGTAGCAGGAGTGGGGGTAGTCTTGTCTCCCCACAAGATTATGTAATCCCTCATGCATTCTCATTAACCGAGCCATGTTCCAACAATATTGCGGAATATAATGCTCTCTTGATCGGGATGCAAATCGCCGATGAGATTGGCTTTAAAAATCTCGAAGCATACGGTGACTCTAAGCTCATCGTTAACCAAGTTTGCGGGGAGTACGAAGTCAGACATGAAGACTTAGTGCCCTATTACAACGCAACTATCTACATGGCTGAGAGGTTCAGAAACTTTTACATCGACCATGTACCTCGCCAGCAAAATGTGCATGCAGATGCATTGGCGTCTCTCGTTACTTCATTGGCTCTTCCAGCCGGAGCAGTAGAAAATATACTCGTCTACAGCCATGACTTGTATTGCCCAAGATTCGTTTCCAAAGATCCCCAAAAGCCGACAGGAGACCGTCAAATCAAAAAAGCTCTAGAGACTTCGACAGGTCTAGAGCTCAGAGACTGATGATTCCCGTACATCGACTATGCATTGTACGACATCCCTCCTGATGACCCCAAAGAGGTGGTTGCCATTAGAAGAAAAGTCCCTAAATTCTACTATAATGCGATCACGCAAACACTATGTCGTCTATCGCATGATGGAATCCTTCTCCGCTGCTTGTCATAAAGGAGGCACATGAAACACTCAAAGAAGCACATGACGGCATGTGTAGAGCTCATCAGCCTGGTCCGAAGCTTGGAGATCGACTCTGAAGACTGGGGTATTATTGGCCAAAGATGATCCCTGACGCCATCGCTCACGCCAAACGATGTAACACCTGTCAAGTCCATGGTGACTTCATCCATCAAGCACCAGGACATCTTTGCTCTTCAACTTCTACCTGGCCATTTGAAATGTGGGGAATGGACGTGATTGATCCTATCAGCCCACCTTCATCCAAAGGACATTAGTTCATCCTAGCCATAGCCGATTACTTCTCTAAATGGGTTGAAGCTATCTCCTTGAGGAAGGTGAAGACATCTGACGTAATCAAATTCGTTAAACATCACGTTATTTACCGCTTTGGCGTGCCACGATAAATTGCCATGATAACAGGCGCCAATTCGTCAGCCAAGCCTTTCAGAGGTTCTGCACCAAGTTCAGAATCCAGAGTGTGTCTTCAACGGCATACTATTCGGCCGCTAACGGCCTTGCAAAAGCTTTCAACAAGACTATTAGAAAACTTCTCAAGAAATTTATCTCAAAAAGCCAACGTGACTCAGACGACAAATTAGGTGAATGCTTATGGGCTTATCGCACGACGGTCCAAACCCGACGAAAACTACACCATTTTCTTTGGTATATGGGTGCGAAGCTGTACTCCTATTAGAAATTCAGATCCCATCTTTACGCGTTGCTTTGACAGCAGATATGACATATAAGGAGAAGCATCGACTGCGACTCCAAGAGCTGGAGGCTTTGGATGATAAACGCCTGCAAGCTCAATAGCAAATCGAACTCTATCAAGCTCGAATTACCAGAGCCTTCAACAAGAAAGTCAAGGAGCGGACTTTTAAGAAAGGTGACCTTATCTTAGCCATCAGAAGACCCATGGTGATGACACATAAGACCAAAGAAAAATTTCAGGCCAAATGGGAAGGACCATTTGTAGTGGAGTCAGTCTACTCAAATGGAGCACATCGCCTTATAACCCCAGACGGTGATACGTTTATGATGCCAATCAACGATAAATTCTTGAAGAAATACTATCCTTGATAGCATTCTTCTCCTGATCAGGTTAATACCACACCTTTGATCAAAACTCCAGATCCAAGATATTTGGAAGAACGCCAAAGAAAAGCTTCTTTCTTCCTTCACTGGATTATATCACGGTCGATCAGTGTTAAGCCGATCAAGCACTAGTTACATCATGATGCATGATGTAAATATTGAAGAAGAAACAAAATGCAAGTCTACATTTTTAGCCTTGTTACTCTTCTCTAGTGTAACTATGGACATCCGACGCCTCCGACGACTAAGGATAGAGGATAATGTTGGCTTTTAAGTCTAACATACGTCTTTGACAATTCATCATGCTGAGGGGAATAGTATGGCTAGCCCAACTTAAATGGTAGTTGTAAAGGCACACCAAATCCGTTGATAGTTGAGGGTTTGTTAAAAATCCTAAGGGACTTGGTCCCATCCTCTCCTCCAAAATCTCCTACCAATTTGCTTCCACAGAATGGTAGGGCCACAAAAATACCTTTGTTCATTTCTCCAACGAAATCAGCTGGGACTTGTCATGTTAACAGTAAACCTCTGACAAGCCGGATTCCCCGATCTCCAGCAGATTCACTCAAGTTAATATTAACCTCTGACAACGAAACTCATTTAAAATCTCCGTTGTTATGTTAATATTACACCTATAACAGCGAACCTCCCATGTCCCTAGAAAATCAATGATTGTCACATTAATATTACACCTCTGACAATTCATTTTATTTTTCACCAAAGTCCTCTACCAATTCTTTTCCATAGAGTGGTAAGTCCACATACTCAATCATTGTTAAGTTTAATACTATACCTCTAACAATGGAGAGTTTCAATACTCCCCAGTGACTACGAACTTCACTTGTCTCTCCCTTGCATGGATTCACAAGTCCTCAAACTTACTCCTATCGCAAATCAATTCTTGTCAAGTTTAAAATTACACCTCTGACATTCCAAACTCCACCTGTCAATTCTCATCAATAGAGTGACAGGTCCTCAAAATTGCTCATATCGCAAATCAACTACTGTCTTGTTAACACCACACCTCTGATAAATTACTGTTAAGTTTAACACTACACCTCTAACAGTGATTAGTTGCTGCCAAGTTCAATATTAAACCTCTGACAGTCACTTTTCCTCAGGCTTCCATATCGAAGCTGAGATGAGTAACACCACACCTCTAACATCTAGTTCATTGTTAAGTTTAACAATACACCTATAACAATGACTTTTTCTCAGGCTTCCATATCGAAGCTGGGATGAGCGATGCTAAGTTTAACACCACACCTCTAGCATCCAGTTCATTGTTAAGTTCAACAATACACCTATGACAATGACTTTCCCTCGAACTTCCATATCGAAATCGAAGTGACTAATGCTAAGTTTAACATTACACCTCTAGCATTACCTTCACTGCCAAGTTTAACACTATACCTATGACAGTGATATTTTCAGCTTCCTAAATGAAGCTGAAACTCTCGTGGAGCTAAGTTAACATCACACCTCTAGCTCACCTTCTTGTTAAGTTAATACGACACCTCTGATAAGATCTGATTCAACCCGTTAAGTTAATATCATACCTCTAACGGTAAAGATTCTTCTAGAGTCTCAATGGATCTAGTTTCACTTGTCATTCTCATTCATAAATTGGCAAGTTCACGGAAATTATCCCACTCCTGTCAAGTTAATATCACACCTTTGACAGTAATTTTAATTCCCTTTTTGGCTTGCTAAGTAAATATCATATTTCTAGCAAAATCAAAAGAAATCACTTCTATTTGTCTGATTTTCAATACAAAGAGGAAGTCAAGACATATAAGAAGACAGAAAAAATGTCACTTTTATTGATATTCAAACATATGAAAGTGATACAAGGCACTCTCTTATACAATAAGATTGAGTGTTACAACAAAAAAGTGCAAAGAAGTCCCTCTCGCTCAGTGAAAGGTTGCACTCACTCCTCGAAACATTAAAGATACACAGAGTTCGTCCTCTTGACTGCGGCCAAGAATAACGGATCAACTTCCTTTCCTCTTGAGAATCATAATTCTCCTGATCAGGTTAATACTACACCTCTAGTCAAAACTCTAAATCCAAGATGTTTGGAAGAACGCCAAAGAGAACCTTCTTTTTCTTCTTTCACTAGATCATATCACGATCGATCAATGTCGAGCCGATCGAGCGCTGGTTACATCATGGTGCATAATGTAAACATTGAGGAAGCTCACCGTTAATTGAGAACAATGGTGTTTCTCGAGGTCGAAATGCAAGGGAGCATTCTGATTCCACCCGACCAACTGGTGTGAAGGTCTTCACAAGGCCGTAATTCTTCGCTTAATGAGCATCTCCGCCACCAAAAAGGCATCCAACGAGCATGGATTTTTCGTCGCTGTCACTTCTTTGAGTAAGATTGGCAAAGGGAGGATCCAAGACCTTACTGGTGACGTCCTCTTTCCTGTGGTCTTCAAAGCCGCCATACCCACTGTGACCATGAAGAACCCGAGACATCGCTGGTGCATCATGTCCAATAAGACTGATACCAGACCGTGCGGATCCTCCTCGCCCATGAACAGGAGCTCTGAATCCCCAAGTGTTCGCCAATCGAACAAGCGGGCCGGTCCAAATATTCTCCCATGAACCAAGCGCGCTTATGGATAGGAGTTCTCACTTCCCGAGTGCTCGCCAATCGAACAAGCTGACTGGTCAAAACATTCTCCCATGAGCCCGGCAAAGACATAGAAGACTGACTGAGTCTATCAGAACCTGCAAGGAACAAAAACCAGAAGGTTAAAATTCTACAAAGACAGGAACAAAAAAATCTGAGGCGCAAAGTCATGAAGTCCAGACACGGAGTTAACTGATGTAGAGAATATGGATCCAAACGCAGTCTGATTTTAGACTTGCGTCTGAGATGTAAGACGCGAGGCATGAATCAAGAATGCAGACGTAGGTCTTAAAAAAAAACTACCTAAGGTAACTTTAAGACTCAGAGTTCGCCACACTCGCGTCTGAGACGCAGGGCTTGCCATATTTGCGTCCAGAGGTCTCAAAAGAGCAGACTTAAAATTCTCTAAGTCAAGAATCTCAAACGTGAGTTTCATATAAAAAGCTCACATTTCAAGATCTAAACGCAGAGTTTATCACACTCGCGTCTGAAGAACTTGAGATTTAGATTTTGAAATCAATAAGTTCGCATTTCATCAAGAAGTCTGAAAGGCGCATCTACAGAACAGGGGCGCGTCAATCAGATCTCAAGACGAAATCAAGAGACAGAATCCCTTCATGGACAGGGAAGACGGAACTTCAGAGAGACCGAGTATTTTATGGAAAAAGACAAGTTCCTACCCGAGGAAGAATTCTCTAGAAGATTGGACTTCATTTGTCAAGGCACGGTTTAGAAGTCAGACTTCGTTTATCAAGGCACAGTCGTAAAGACACTTAAAGCAATGCTTTTTGATCTTGAAATTACTTGACAGTGATAACCTTCGAAGAAGATTGAAGGAAAGCATGGAAGCTTTGAGTTCTTGTTGTTCATTAGAACACATGCCCTTGAAAGGAAGATAGACAATCAAGACGAAGTTCCTCAGACCGCATGCTCGTAAAGAAAAACAGTCTAGATAAAGAACTGTTAAGAGGCTGAGGCCTATTTATAGGCAAGCTATAAAACTTATAATTAATGGCATAAAAATCAAAACCATCAGCCTTAATGCCCGCACGGACATCAAATCCAATGCGGAGCTGACACATGGATTGTCACTCCGGGAAACACTAATGACACAAGTCCCCAACCGTCAACGCCTGTACGCGCCGGAAAAAGGAATAAAGGAGTTCGCTGTAAAATTTCCTTGAATCAGATGAAAAATTACAACAAAACTGTTTTCCTTCCAGTTACAAGGGAGGGAAGACGTTGAGTCTTGAATCTCCCCTTTGTTTAGTGCTGGGTTCTTCAAGTGGCGGTGGAGAGTGAATCTTGTTCTCCATTGACCGGATGACCGTCGGGATCGTCGGGGATCTTCTCTTTGGCTGGTAGAAGGAGTAACACAGCTCTGTCTACCAAAACTCTCAAAGAGAAGGTAGACAAAGGGCAACTCGAGCGCAGCAAGTTTTCTGAAGGGCTTTACTCTCTTTCTTTTCTCTCAAAGCTCTTTTCTCCTCCTCCCAAAATCCGACCGAAAAATCCCACCTTCTAAAAATCCCACCCCTTCTTCATAGCGACGGGGCTATTTATAGAGGCTCCAGGGGTGAACGTGCCCCCTAAAAGTGCTCCACAATGAGGGGCTGACCTCCCCGCTATGTGGGCGGCGACTAGCCCCATAACCAGGGCGGTTATAACCGAGGCGCGGGTGTCGAGCCCACGCGCCTTGATGCTGAGACGCGGGTGTCGAGCCCACGCGCCTTGATGCTGAGACGCGGGTGTCGAGCCCACGCGCCTTGATGCTGAGACGCGGGTGTCGAGCCCACGCCCTTGATGTTGAGACGCGGGTGTCGAGCCCACGCGCCTTGATGTTGAGACCCGGGTGTCGAGCCCACGCGTCTAGAACTTGAGACTCTGCTTTTTAATGGCTTATCTTTTAGTAATTTTTAGACAGCCTACAGAACCCCCTCCAAAGTTTTCGATATTCCGCAGTTAACTGGGACGGATTTCGAAATACTTTGGACTCTAACTGAATTCACCTCTATGACTGGACTGTTAATGCTCCGGGTTTGATCTTATCTGGAGTTGGTCTTCGTGAGTGTACTGTTGTACTCTTTGAGGCCACCAGAGTTGATCGTGTTGAGTGTCTAGATACACAGTCTAAACCTCCCCGATTACTTTTAGTCTGTCATGGACGCGTTTTAAGCCAAGAGTGGACGATCATCTGCTTGTGCCAGTGTACTGTTGAAACTGATTTGCAGAAGCAAGGACTGAACGCCAGTTCTTTTTGAAGAGCAGAGATGGTACTGCTTTACAGACGCGACTTTCATGGGGTTCGCCTTTTGGAAATGGAAAACGCGACTGGTATTCCATTGGGCAGACGCAATGCTAGGCCAGATTGGAAGGACGTGAACTTCAGAGAGACGCGCCTGTTGGGTGCGAATCCGTGCCATGTCATGAGTGCACCGCCACTTGTTCTGGGGAACCGTCGGGACATCACCTTTTGGCGCGCGGACTTCCCGGTTTATTAAATGATCTGTTCCACGCGTCAAGCGATGACTCGCTGTAGAGCTAATCGAGCCACGCGCCGCGTATCTTTGCAAATCTTTGTGCCTATAAATGGCAACAGTTGGAGAGATATCCTCTTCTTCTCCGAGCGCATCTGTTAGGTTTTTTTTTTTTTTTTTGAGAAAAAGGAGTCTTCTCTTTCTCTTCCTATTTCTTCATCATCGGACTCTTAATCACCAATGGCACCCAAAGCCAAGCCAACCGCATCGTCCTCAAAGGCGACCGTCGCTGAGGCCCAGAGGGGCGGTTCCTCCGCGCAGGAGGTCCTTTTCCCAGGTATAATGCCGTTTAGGCTTAACCTTCACCATTAATGGAAGTTCATGGAACCCCTAAAAAAAATCTCTTTTTTTTTGGAGGAGAACCGTCAACACAGAATATAAACCGTGTTTGATTCTCAGACGCGATCTCAGACGCGGTCTTTAAGTTGATAACCAAGGCGCGGGTTTGATGTCCCGGTGCCAGTGAGCCCTGCATTTCGGATTCTTCACTTAGAATATTTCTAATTGTGAAGGGTTCGGACGCGGACTTGATCCTTGCGTTCTATGACATCAGGTGCTGATTTTTTATGAATGTGGCACCTGAGCCCAAGTACTTAAGAGATTTTTCATAAGTCTTGGTTTTCAAAACGCGGGCTGGATCCTGCGGGCCTCACATCTGGACGCGGATTTGCAGGTCTGGACGCGGATTTTGATAATTCCTGCGTCCAGTGTCTCTTCTGCGTCTGGACGCGGATTCTCAAGTCTAGACGCGAATTTTGATAATTTATGCGTCCAGTATCTTTTCTGCGTCTGGACTATAGATACGTAACATTTTTTTTTCTTGATAAGATGTCTAATCAAGTGTCCTTTTCTTTTGCAGTGCCACACTCTTCTGCTCCACTCTCCAAGAAGCGCCACTTTGGGCACGTAGGTGGTGTTGACCGTGATTTAACCTTTGCGCTGCAAAGGACTGTACCTGTGACTGCTGACAGGTCGCAGGAGCACAAGAAAAGGCTCTCCAATGTTGACATGACAACTCTTCAGGAGCTTATGACTGACGCAGCATTCACAACGGATGCTCGCGTTCCGCTGGAGAAGACTTCCTTCTTCTTTGGAGACCATATCGGCGATGGCGGCTATTCCATGTATGACGGGGATTATAAATGGCTCCACCAGATAGGGGGTAGAAGATTTTTTCTTCCGGACATGGAGAGGATGTACCCGCTGTCTTATCTCCAGCACATGTCTGTCCCTCGGAAGATGAAATGGGACCTTTCCCGATATGTCCCTGAGATTACTCTCGGTGACTTAGGCTCCAAAAGGGTATACCGTCATGATAGTCATGATAGGGCGGTTCTCGGCCTGTTCCCCGGGTCGCTCAGGACTGAGCCCCCGGTTGGAGAAACACCAAAACTTGGCACCACTTTCTTCAACACATTCATGAAAGTGGAGGGTGATTTTCCGGTTGAGTTCCGTTCGCCCGGGTGGGTTCATTCCACCGAGAAGTATTGGTGGGGCAGGATGGTAAGCTTCGTCCTTGCCGACCTCAGGGACTTGTTGGAGCAAACGGATTTGTACCAAGCAGTCAGGGCCGTCCAGTATGGTATCCCGCCGAGTTCTCAGAACTTCTTCGGGATCCTGGAGTGTTACAATCCTTTGACGGGGACATTCTTCACTCCAGTCGGAGAGATGGGCCTTGCCCTGCACGAGTTGCATAAGGTCTCGGGGCTGGCAACAAGGGACTCTCCCTATGAGGAATATGTCCCAACCACTGAGGAGCTCAACCTTATGAAGAAAGGGTCTCCTCAAGTGTACGAGACTTATTGGGAGGTGTTATGTCACTTTCACATTTGCGGTCAGGTAACCTCTTGGAGGTCGGGAGGAGTCAAGCAGCTGTCTTGGGCCAGCTACTTGTTTAATGGTATCAATAAGAAAGACCATCCG
Organism: Agave tequilana; assembly: GCA_038442645.1. Classification (NCBI taxonomy): domain Eukaryota; kingdom Viridiplantae; phylum Streptophyta; class Magnoliopsida; order Asparagales; family Asparagaceae; genus Agave; species Agave tequilana. The sequence goes on from JAVJIF010031526.1 coordinate 29,437, forward strand.
GTAACCCGACTGGCTCCCAGCTCCGACGAGGAGAGTGACGACAGGGTTAAGGCTTCTGAAGGCTTCTACACCACGGTCTCGAACGAGGATGGTTTCGAACCTGACATGGTTTTCGAAAGCTTTCATCATCAAGCCCGGATTCCTATCTCCAATTGAGCACTGTTGGTGGGCTTCTTAATGCTGTGGTTGAAGCACTGTGTGGTGCCCACGCTGCCACATGAAGTCATTGTTGCTGATGTAGTATACCCGGCGGTGCTCCTGGCCTATGGCTGTCCTATAGCTCTTCTCCCGGCCATGGCGGCTGGCATTCAAAGCGGGTTGCGGGCGTTAACCCAGGCTTTCTGCGAGGCAGGGAAGGCTGTCGACTCCTATGGCAAGCCGATTGTTGACTCAGAGGGGAAGCCGACGGTGAAGCACCCCAACCCTCGGGTCGAGCTGCCCTACACGTACTTAATGGCTTGGTACGTGATGCACTGCCCCTCTCTGATGACGCCGGTGCCTTGGAGCGAGGGTTTTGTCCCTTTTGTACAGCGGTTGGAGGGTTGTGACTGGCGTAATACTTACATGTATTACGTTCGAAAGTGCATTCTGTCTGCTTCGAACTACCAGCTTAACCGCTGCTTCCCTGAGATTCCTGGTGGATCTTTCGGGGAACTATTTACCGACTCCGCAGGCCAAGATGATTTCACTAGGCTGTCAACGGGGATTTTCTGGTGGTTGGTTAACATCCGGCCAGGGTATGTGCTTTTTCGGCAAGGTACCTCATGCACGATCGAGCCATATATGCCGAATCGCTTCGCCCGACAGTTCGGCTATGATCAACTCTACGTCGGCAACCCCAATGCTCGACTCGCCTTCAGTGGGAACTTGTTCGAAGGTGCTCGGGCTTGGTACTATAGCGTGGCCGGAGGGACGGAGGCAACTTTCCGTCTACCTCTCAAGGAGCCAAAGGGCCGCACAAGCTTTAGCTTCTGTACCTGGTACTTCCAGGTTAACCAGACACCATACTTTGTTCCAGAGCATTCATGCATTGAGAGTATCAATGCAAATTTCGAAGCAAGGTCGGGGTCCGGTAAACGCTCGCGAGGCGTCGAGCAGTATCTGAAGGCTCTGAGGGAAGTAGGGAGAGGGTCGAGGGAGGAGCCACGAGCAACAAAGGCTCGACAAGCAGTGAGTAAGCGTGCTCGAGGCTCTACTTCCACTGCTGACCCTGCCCCAAAGAAGGTCCGGAGAGACTTGACGGCCGAAGTTTCTCTATCCGAAGACATCCCTTCTGGTGTTGAGGAACCGAGAGAAGAAGAGGCGGACGAGGATGATGCCTCCTTAGTCCATGCCCGCAGGTTGCGCAGCATGGGCCCCAGGATTATGGAGGAAGCGGAGCCTGCTGACAAACCGACCGCCGCTGACGAGGCCGAGCAGTTCGAAGTCGACATCATGAGCGGAGGTGATGTTGAGATTCCGGGGGTCTCAGCTCAGCCCGGATTTTCCTCAGCTCGTGAAAGAAGAGATGAGGCACAGCAACCGGAGGTCGACATCATCAGTGATGTTGAGATTGCAGGAGTCTCAACTCAGCCCGGGTCTTCCTGTGCTCATGAAAGGAGAGATGAGGCACAACAACCTGGGTCTCCAAGTGTGTTCATCTCCAGTCCTCGGACAATTGACCCCAGCCCTACCACTGGGGTAATTGGTGGCAAGGCTCCTGCTACCGAGGCCTCTCGCGTTGAACTGTCGTCTTCCTTATCCGCAGAGGGAAGCGATTTTGAGGATGAGGTCGACTATGGTGACGAACCCGCCCCTTCTGATCCGAGTAAATTTTCACACATCTCGGAGGAGGAAATACATGGGTGCGAGCCGTTGACGGCATCACCATTGGCGGCAGTTATTCCCGCTGAAGGTACCTTTTTTTACCTTCTGACTTAATTTCTTTTTTCATTTTGAAAAGGAGGTTTTAACATTCTCCTTTTATGCTGCAGGGTTGGCCGAGGATATTGAGGCTGCAACCTCCTCGCATATCGAGGAGATGGTGCAAGAGTTGACCCAGCCGGAAGGAGTTGAGACTCCAGCCACCGAGATGTCTCCAGAGAAGGCAACTACTGAAATCGGCGAGACTCCCACTCTGCAGGACGAGGAGGCAACCACTGAAGCCAGGGAGACTTCTACTCTGCAGGATGAGGAGGCAACCACTGAAGCCAGGGAGACTTCTACTCTGCAGGATTCGCCCAAGAATTTGACATCTCTGGACCTCCAACTTGATAAGGAAGTTTTGATGTCTTGGATGTTTCTCTTTTCAGCATTGTAGCTAATGTTGAGATAATTTGCAGAGAGAACTGGGGGGGCTCAGGTGGAGAGTCTGACGGTCAGTGCCCCTCCGGAAGGCCACACAGCTCAAGCCTCGGCCGAGGTTTCTGAGGAGGTCGAGCTCACCATTATGCCATCAGCTGTGGAGGTTCCTGCAGAGTTATCACTCCCAGAAGCGCTAGTGGCTACTCTTGCTCCTGCCGTACCGGTGGTCAGCCCGACTCTTGCGCGAGAAGAGCCGGCTTACATCCCTCACCCCGTGATAGAAAGGGGATCGGGGAGCACCTCGGGCGATGATACTATGGAGTTCCTGACACGCAAAATAGTGCAGCATTTCTTTGACTCGATGCGATCATGCATCGATTTCATCCTGTCTGGGGGTAGCTCCTTTGAATTCGCCCGGATGTTTCTCGAAAACTTGGCCGAGAACATCAAGTTAGCCGGAGGCCCTTCGCTAGCCCAGGCGTGTCTGCTGGTGGTGGAGCAGCTGGGACAAGACCTGAGAGAGCTTCGATCCCTGGAGGATGCCGGCTCATTCCACGAAGCCCAGGAAACTCTGAATAGGCTCCTTGCTGCTCAAGAGCAGGAGCGAAGGGAGGTGGAGGAGAAGATAATCGATAACACCCGTCTTCTCGAAGGTTTCCAGGCTGATCATCAACGGCTAGCGGTCGAGTCCAAGGAATCTGTCATGATCATACAGGCTGCAAAGCAGGCTATCCTTGACTCTCGGGCTGCTATAGCCAGGGCAGAGGCCATGATTGCTTTTAACGAACAGAGGCTCGCTACCTCTAAAAAGAGGCTAGCGGAGTTAGAAGCTGCCAAGGCGCGAGTTGAAGCAAACCTCTCTGTTCGTTCATCCGAGTTGGAATCCCTCCAAGTACAAGCGCAGGGATTTTTATCTGAGGCGGATCTGCGGGCCCAAGCTCTCATGGAGGCTGAGAAGGCGCGTCAACATAAGATACATCGCCTTAGAGAGCAAATCTGTTCCTTGGCGAACTAGGACTTGTAGCCTTCTTTTTTTTTTAAAGAAAAAGGACACTCTATTCACCAAGAGTGTTTGTACTTGCTTTTACCATTTTTTTTTTTTTGAATAGTAAAAGTCTTTGAAGTTCTTGTTCCATCTTTATTGCCTTGCTGTAGATGAATTCCACTTCTTTTAATGAAACGCGGCGTTGACTCAAGTCTTCTTGATGAGACGCGGCATTGATTCATAGAGAGAGACGCGGTCATCAGTTCATACGAACTTAGGCAGAACTAAGTCCTTTTGCTGAGACGCGGCGTCAAAACGTGAATCCGTCCTGCTAATGAAGACGCGGTTCAAGTGGACGTGAAGGACGCAGTTTTTTGAGTGTGACTCACTGATCGCAGTCCTTAAGGATGCAGCGCTGGGTCTTTTGACTAGGTGCAAAAACCCATCACTACCCATGTAGACGCAGCTCCTCTGATGAAGACGCGAGGGACGCGGCCTTGTGTATCTTTCGACTAATCCCACAATGGCCCAAGTCTTTCGCTGAATTAAGTGCTTTCCCTTAAAATGGGCCCCGTTTGCTGAAGGGACGCAACTTTGGATCACGCGGACATTCCTCTGGAATGCAGGTGGACGTCATTCAGTTTGAAAAAGGGGACGCGGATTCCTGGACGCGGCTTTCTCATCTACGTCTTGATGTAACTTCCCAGGCGTTAAATGCGGCCTGACTTAAAGATTTCATGAGATCTTTTAAGTCTTTACTGACGATTGGGAAATCGGGTCGTCCGTTGTTTCCCGAAGCAGTTGTCCACGCGTTGGTTCCTCATTGGACTCAGGCGTAAATGCCTTTCAATGCAAAACCGGCGCTGGCGATTTGAGGCCAGCGTCTGCGACGCTTCCCGAAGCAACGTTCCACGCGTCAGACTCCTATTGGACTTTGACGGTCGTGCGGTCATTAAGGCCGACGGGAACCATTAATGGCAGTTATCAGGGGCTGCCTATAAATAGGGCTCACCCTCTCCCCCTTTAACAACCCAAACTTAGACTGTTTTCTTTTGATTTGCTCTGAGAAATTCCGCCTTCTTCAGAGTTTCTAACAGGGGTCTGTCTCCATGGATGGGGGTGACTCTGTGGATGAAGATGACCCAGAGCTTTCATGCTTCTGTTTGGTCTCTTCAGGAGAAAGCATCTCTTTTCAACTCTTGATAGAGGCCTCTGCGGGTATGCCGTCCTGACTTGCCATGATATCTTTAGTCCACCCAGGCTTGCACCTTGGCATCTCTTAAAGAGATATCACCATCTGGATGAAGTCTTAGTTGGTGCATTCCTTTTTTTTTAGAATTTGTGCCATCGACTTGAACTTCTCTGGACGCGAGTACAGAAGTCTTTGGCACTTGGCGCTGGCTTTGCTCATGAAGCTCACGTTTTAAGGCCACTGACTTGGATGAATTCCAACTCGGGTTGAAGGTTTCAGATCCGAATCTTGCAACTCCTGTTCATTCAAAGGGAGATGGCAATTTTTTCGGCGTCTGAGTCTTTTCGCGCCTGGTGTGTTAGACGCAGATGCAAAAAATTGGACTGCGTTTGAACCCTGCGTGTATCACAGTTTTAACTCGCGTCTGTTTCTGCCACCGCGGAAGTTTTGGCTCACTGCGTGGGTCATTCCCACGTCTGTAGTCTTTGGCAATAACTGCGTCTGTCACTTAGTTTTCTCTGTTGAAGCGTACTAAGTTCCAGATGTTCTGATTCCTTTGTTTATTCGTTGCAGGTAGGCTTGATCGTCCTTTTTCTCGTTCGTTGGGCCCGTGGGAGAATATATCGGCCAGCGAACTTGTTCGATGTTCGTCCACAAGGGAAGAAATCATAGTCTCCATCGTCCACAAGGGAATAAATCACGATCCCTGACGGGGACTTAACCCTCGTCAAGATCTCTTTGAACGTGACGCACCAGTCATGCTTGCAGGCTGGTCACGGTCACAGTGGGTATGGCGGCGAGGGGGTTACGGTGGATATAGTGGCAGATAGCATCCCCTTCCTCTCTCACCCCAGAAGTGACATCGAGGACACTCCATATTGTTGGATGGCCTTCTGGCGAGAGAGATGCTCATGAATGAAGGGTTGCAGGGCTTTCTGCTGCCACCGGACCTCAAGAACACCATTGCTCTTGGCTTAGTCAGGTAGGGCTCTTTCGATGTTTACATCATGCATCGTGGTGCAGCCAACTTCTATTATCGTCACAGTTTGGCGCTTTTCCAAACATCGTGCACTTGGAATCAGATGCGGCTTCAAGGAGTGAGTACGGCCTCTGAGAGAGAGAGGGACTTCTTTGTACTCCTTAATTGTAACACTCAATCTTATTGTATAAGAGAGCGTTTTGTATCACTTTCATATGCCTAGATATAAATAAAAGTGACATTTTTCTTTCTGCCTCTTTCTATTGTCTTGAACCTTTTGTCTTCAGTCAGACGCATAGAAGCAGAAGATCTTTGACTTCGTCAAAATTATGATGATAATCTTAATAAGTCAAATTTTGTAGGGAAAGATCCTATTTCAGGAACTTTAACAATACTATCAGAGGTGTAATATTAACTTGACAGAGATGAAATAATGTTTAGCGGACGTGTCAATCTATAAAGGAGAATGACAAGTGAAACTCGTACCCCCAGGGGAAATGGGCCTTTATCAAGGTTTAGGATTCACTTGATTAAGCTCAGTTGGAGATTTGAAGGAAAACACTGTTAATGGTGTAGTATTAACCTAACAATGTGTTTAGGTAGACTTGTTATTTTGTTGAAGAGAATAACAAGTGAGACTAGACTCGCAGGGAATCTAGGAAAATCTTTACCGTTAGAGGTGTGATATTAACTTAACGGGTTGAAAGTTGTCTTGCCAGAAGTGTGATGTTAACTCGATAAGAATGTGAATCAGAGGTGTGATATTAACTTGACTCAGAAGCATTTGAGCTTTCGTTTGGGAAAACTGAGAGTGTCACTGACATAGGTGTAATGTTTAACTTGACAGTGAGGGTAATGCTAGAGGTGTAATGTGGAACTTAGCATTGGTCATCTCGGCTTGGATAAGGAAGTCGAGGAAAAGTCATGGCCATAAGTGTATTGTTGAACTTAGCAATGACTTAGATGCTAGAGGTGTAATGTTAACTTAGCATCATTCGTTTCAGCTTCAACACGGAAGTCTGAAGGAAAGTGACTGTCAGAGGTGTGGTATTAAACTTGGCAGAAACTTGATGTACTGTTTAGAAGTGTAATGTTAACTTAACAGTAATTTGTCAGAGGTGTGATATTAACTTGACAGAAACTTGATTTGCGATATGAACAATTTGAGGACCTGTCGTTCTATTGATAAGAATGGACAGGTGGAGTTTGAAGTGCCAGAGGTATAGTGTTAACTTGGCAACAACTGTATCTTGTAGGCCTACCATTCTGTGGATGAGAATTAGTAAGGGATTTTGGAGGGGAGAGTGAAGTTGAGTCCACTTAGGATTTTTAGCAAACCCTCAACTATCAACGGATTTGAGGTGCCTTTACCAACTACCGTTTGAGTTGGGCTAGCCATGCTATTCCCCTCAGCATGATGAGTTGTCGAAGATTTATGTTGGGCTTAGAAGCCAACATTTTCCTCTATCCTTAGCCATCGGAGGCGTTGGATATTAATGAAGAAATTCTTCTTGTTTTGATCAGAGGTGTAATTTTGAACTTGATCGGAGGAGGAGTACTATTAAGGATAGTACTCCTTCAAGAATCTGCCATTGATCGGCATCATGAGTGTATCGCCATTTAAGGTTATGAGGCGATACGATCCATTCGAGTAGACTGACTCTATCACAAACGGTCCTTCCCATTTGGGTTGGAATTTTCCTTTTGTCTTGTGCGTCATCACCATGGGTCTTCTGACGGCTAAGACAAGATCGCCTTTCTTGAAAGTTCGCATTTTAACTTTCTTGTTAAAGGCTTTGGTAATTCGAGCTTGGTAAAGCTCGATTTGTTGTTGGGCCTGCAAACGCTTATCGTTTAAGGCCTCCAATTCTTGGAGTCGCTGTCGATGCTTCTCCTCTGTTGTCATCTCCGCTGTCAAGGCGACGCGTAGAGATGGAATTTAGATTTCCAGTGGAAGCACGGCTTCACACCCATATACCAAAGAAAATGGCGTGGCTTTAGTTGGGGTTCGCACAGTTGTGCGATAGGCCCATAAGCATTCACCTAGCTTGTCGTCCCAGTCTCGTTGACTTTTTGAGACGAACTTCTTGAGAAGCTTGGCAATAGTCTTGTTGAAAGCTTCTGCGAGGCCGTTAGCGGCAGGATAGTATGCCGTCGAGGACACACTCTGGATTCTGAACTTAGCGCAGAATCTCTGGAACGCCTAGCTGATGAACTGGGGTCCATTGTCATGGACAATTCGCCGAGGTACACCGAAACGGTAAATAACGTGATGTTTCATGAACTTGATCACGTTAGACGATTTTACCTCCTTCAGAGGAATAGCTTCGGCCCATTTAGAGAAATAATCGGTTATTGTCAAAATAAACCGATGTCCCTTTGATGATGGTGGGCTGATAGGACCAACCAAATCCATCCCCCACATTTCAAATGGCCAGGTAGAGGTCATGGAGTGGAGATACCCTGGTGCTTGATGGATGAAATCGCCATGTACTTGGCAGGCGTGACATCTTTTTTTAGCATAAGTGATGGCATCGGCAATCATCTTGGGCCAGTAGTAACCCAATCTTTGGAGTCGATGTGCCAGTTTTGGGCCAGGTTGATGGGCTCCACACATACCATCGTGGGCTTCTTTCAATACCTCTTGGGTCTCTTTTGGTGAGAGGCATCGGAGCAAGACCCCGTCATGCGATCGACGATACAATGTTCGTGTAATCGCATTGTAGTAAAATTTAGGGGCTTTCCTTCGAATGGCAGCCGCTTCCTTGGCGTCCTCAGGCAGGATGCCATACAAGACATAGTCGATATAGGGGAATCGCCAGTCTTTAAGCTCTGGCCCGGTTGACAATTCCAGCGCTTCTTTACCTTGATACTCTCCCTTTGACTCCTGATAGTCTTCGAGGGCAGTTCTCGGGCAGTACAGGTCGTGGCTGTAGACGAATACCTTCTCCATTGCTCCAGCTGGAAGAGCTAAAGAGGCCGCGAGGGACGCCAGTGCATCTGCATGCGCATTTTGCCTGCGCGGTACATGGTCAATGTAGAAGTTTGTGAACCTCTCGGCCATGTGGATAGTTGCGTTGTAGTAGGGTACTAGGTCCTCATGTCTGACTTCGTACTCCCCGCGAACTTGGCTAACAATGAGTTTGGAGTCACCGTATGCCTCGAGATTTTTAACGCCAATCTCATCGGCGAGTTGCATCCCAATCAAAAGAGCGTTGTATTCTGCTACATTGTTGGAGCAAGGCTCAGTTAGCGAGACAGCTCGAGGAATCACATAGTTCTGTGGCTAGACGAGTACTACTCCTACCCCGCTACGATGTGTCCTTTTGGGCTTGTTCTGGATGCACCGTCAAAGAAGAGTTGCCACACTTGACTTTCGAACGATGTCTGAGTTAGGCAGGCTTCAGCGACCTCATCTGGGAGATCGTCGTAAAGTTTGGTTGCCCTCGGATCTGGATGCTCAGCCAGGAAATCCGCCACCGCTTGTCCTTTAATGGCCTTCTGTGGTAAAAAGTGCATTTCATATTGAGATAACAATATGGCCCATTTTGCCAGTCGGCCATTTAGCGATGAAGGTTTTGTCATGAGTAACCTCAAGGGGTTAACTTTTGATATGACATTTATGGTTTGGCCCGCCAGGTAGTGTCGCATTTTCTGAATGGCGAACACCAGTGCCAAACATTCCTTCTCGATCGGGTTGTACCGATGTTCGGCTCCGATCATTGTTCTACTCAGATAGTAGATCGCTTGCTCTCGTCCTTGGTCATCATGTTGAGCTAGTAGAGCTCCCAAAGAATGATCCATTGCCCGGACGTATACCAGGAAAGGTTTTCCGGATATCGGAGCTGTAAGGACTGGTGGTTGGGTGAGATATTGTTTGATTTCCTCAAATGCTTGTTGACAAGCGTCGTCCCAAATGCACGAGACACCCTTCTTCATTAGCTTAGTGAAGGGTTGGCATCTTCCGGAGAGGTTTGAGATGAACCTACGGATGTACGCCAATCGTCCTTGCAATCCCCTGAGTTCCTTGAGATTTCTCGGAGGTTGCATCTCCTGGATAGCGCGAACCTTTTCCGGGTCCAGATGAATTCCCGTGGAGGTTACAACAAATCCTAGGAATTTGCCACTGGCCACCCCCAGGAAGGACTTGGTGGGATTCATCTTCAACTGATGAGCTCGCATGATGTCAAAAACCACCTTCAGGTTAGCTATGTGATCATTTTTAGTGCGGCTTTTTACCGCGATGTCGTCAACATAACATTCCACCGTTTTGTGTATTTGCTGATGGAAAATGGCGTTCATGGCCCTTTGATATGTTGCCCCCGCATTCTTCAGTCCGAAGGGCATGACGGTATAGCAGTAGACCCCCAATGGTGTCCTGAAGGAGGTGTGCTTTTCGTCGTCAGGATACATTTTAATTTGATTGTATCCTGAGAATCCATCCATGAAGGACATTCGTTCGAATCCACAAGTATTGTCAATCATGACATCTGTGATTGGCAGTGAGAATTCGTCTTTGGGGCAAGCCTCGTTTAGATCACGGAAGTCGATGCAGATCCGGATCTTCCCGTTCTGCTTGGCAACTAGGACAATGTTGGCTTCCCAGTCGGGATGTTGTTCTTCCCTAATGAAGCCAGAATCAATAAGTTTTCTGACTTCTGATTGAATTGCCTCCATTATTTCTGGACGGAACCGTCGCTGCTGTTGTTTGACAGGTTTTGCGTCTGGATTGATGTTGAGGCGGTGCATAGCCACTTGAGGATCAAGTCCAGGCATGTCCTCGTAATTCCAGGCGAAGACGTCTATATACTCTTGTACAAGAGATATTAGATCCTTCTTCTCCGAAGGTGACAGGCCGTCACTTATGAAGATGGGCTTAGGATTGGCCTCATCTCCTAGATTGACTTGAACAACCTTGTCTTCTGTGGGTGGCTCGCGCTGTTCAAAGCGGGTATCCCAAAGAGTATTTAAATGTTTGATCCAAGGATCTGTATCAGACTGGATCATTTCTTCATCTCCGTCTTCCAAGTGGCTTGTTGAAACCATGTTCACTGAAAGTTCTCTGAAGATGTTGCCGACACTGACATCTGACTCCCACGATGACGTGCCTGAAGAGTAATTATGACCTGATGGCCCTCCAGAATCAGAGGCTGATGGGATCGGAGTCGATACATAGCCCAACCCCCGGCGCGTCCGATGATAATAATCGGGGGCTTTCCCTTTCGGCACAAAGGATCGAAGTAGCGTTCTCCTTCCTTTGCCGAAGTTCAACCCGGGTGTGTTGGTTAGATCGTATCCCATGCACTTCATCATTTTGAGCGCTTTTGGTTCATAATGACCGAACTGAGGGGATTCCTCCTCGCCTTCCGATTCTTCGCGGGGCGTTGGTTCAGACGAGATTCGCCCAAAAAGAATTAGTTTTTGGCCTTTCCGTCTGGCTGGAACCATAAATATAGATTCTTGCGCATTACCATTATCTTGGTATGTCCCAAAGGATGATTTTACTGGTACATGCAATGATGTCAAAGCATCCATTGCCGACCAGAGGTCATCATCTACATCAGTGCTAGTATCTGACGGTATTGAATCAGAAGCAAACACAGACAAATACGCTAAATCTAATTCTTCATTAATGTACCAACCGCCTACATCGTCGGTGGTATTATCAACATCGAGCTTATCAATGCTCTTTACAGGTGGATCTAGCTCCCACACACACTCATCTTCCTCCAGCTCAGTATCGGCTTCATTGCCAGAGTCTGGTTCTTTCGGTTGCGGGACTTCATTCGTCTCCCCGGGATCTTGGTACAGTAAGGAGTCTGTGAAATAATTCTCGACCCCTTTGAATGGATGCCTTTCGGCAATCAACGTCTGCACCTTTCCATTCTCGTCAATGTATTTCATGACTTGATGGAGAGTAGAGGGAACGATGGAGTTGCGGTGAATCCATGGCCGTCCCAGCAATAGGTTGTAGGAAGTGTCGGCATCAATGATGTAGCATGTCACTTCCGACTTTAAACTTCCAATCTGGCATTTGAGCTTAATCTTCCCATCGGACGGGTCCTGTTGGCATTGAACCCATAGATAGTTGTCTGGGTAGGGCTCAAACGATGAGTAGGAATGCCCAGATGTTGCATGACCCGGCGAGGCATGATGCTCAACGCGGACCCTGGATCTACCTGAATGCGGTTCACTTCAGATGATCCAATATACGCTGTGAAGTACAGGGGTCGATCATGCTTCCCTTTAACCTGCATATCCTCTGCCGTGAAGGTGATGCAGGGGGCATTCTGGGAGGTGTGGAGACAATTCTCTACATCTTCCTCCTTTGGCACCTGGGTCATGAAGACCTCAGCGTTTGCCAGAGCCTCTTGTAGAGCTTCTCTGGTTGACTTTGACAGCCTAAGAAGCTCATACAAGGTAATCCGTGTCGGGATGTCGGCCAATTGAGCCAGGACATCAAAGCGGTAAGGCGCCGTAGATCCTTCCGCGATGCCCTTTTGAAGGGCTCGAGAAAATCGAGTCTCCTTCTGTTTCTCTACTGGTTGTTTTGTGGAGGGCTTGGTTGGCTCTGCAGCTGGTTGTGGAGGGGTTGCCGTCGTTTTGCCATACTGCTTCAAGTAGGGCTGTCCTGAACGGGTTTCTGCCACTAACCGACCGGGTTCTGCGGCCAGAACTATTGTCTCCTCTTTCGAGTCGGTTAGCGAAGGAATATCGGTATCCGTTTCTCGAGAAGAGGCACACACCACATTGGAGGATGACGCCTTTGCCTTGCCTTTAGACTTCTTATTGTTACAGTAGTCCATTGCTGGGCGTCAACAAGGTCAGGATGGACCCACATGATTTCCCCTCGAGGTGTAGGGACGGGTACTAGGCCCTTCTCTTGTTGCTGGTGAGGATCCGTGTTGACCACTCTTAGCTCTCCTTTCGGAACAGGGACCACCTCCGAAGGCGTTGGGGGTTGTCTTCCGAACTGGAGAACTGACGTCATGTTAGCCGTCACCTTCTTCTGCTCTGGTCGGATTTTTAATACCTCCGCGTCAATCAGGGCCTGAAGGATATCCTTGAAGACGTAGCAGCTTTTGGTGGGGTGTCCCAACATTCTGTGGTATAGGCAGTAATTGGGATTGTCGGTTTTACCGACTTCTCCAGGGCGCCTGGCTTCAGGGAGCTTCAGTCTATTGCTCTTGTTGAGTAGTTTAAAGAGCGAATCGACATGTTCCTCCTTGAAAGAATACTGCTTGTTGGCGCGTGGCTGGCTCGAAGAGCCACTCGTCTTGACCGGTTGAGGTTTGGCGGGAGATTTGGTCTTTGTTGCCAAATTATCCTTCCGCTTTGTCTGGAGGGATGTCTGGCGCACGCCTGATTGACCTTTCTGGCCGTGGCTTTCCTTCTTCTGCCCTGACGCGGGCGACAATCTCCTCAGCCTGTTCACCTTGTTGGACCAGCTGCTTCCAGGTGCGGCTTTCAGCAACTCCTATTTGAGTAAGGAGTGAGGTTTGGAGATTGTGGCGGCATGTTTCCACCAGGGTGACCTGGGTCATGCCGTTTGGACATCGGAGTGCTACGTTCCGAAATCTTTCCACGAAAGACTTGACGGACTCTCCCTTTCGCTGCTTAGTGGCTAAAAGGGTAGGCATGTTGACCTCCGAGTCATCCTCGAAGAAGCGCGTTAAGAAAAGCTTCTCCAAATCGCCCCAGTTCTTGATAGAACCTTTTGGGAGCTTCATGAACCATTTAAAGGCCAGCCCTTTCAGGGTGCCAATGAACAGTCGTGCCAAGATGGCATCGTTGTCTACTACATTCCCTGTTTGGGATTTAAAGTAGTAGATGTGTTGGTTGGGTGACCCTTTCCCATCGAATGCTTGAAGGGTTGGGGCCTTGAACTTGGACGGGTATGGAACCAAGTCCCATTCAGCAGGATAGGGCCGGACCACTCCAGCTTCTTGGAGGCCTTTACGGTTGGTAAGGGCTTCGAGGCGTTGCTCCAATTGACTCATTCTTTTAGCATGAGCCTTTCCCTGGTCTTGGTCGCCTTTTACTTGCGATGAGGATTTGGACGAACTAGAAGTAGATCGCGGCCTCTCCTCAGAAGGTTCGGAAGATGAGCTTTCTCCCTTTTTCCCTTTGCCCTTCGTCTTTTTAGGAGGAGATTTCCTCCTGTCCTCGAGCAACTGTGCAAGCATCTGCTTGAGGGAGTCGATAGATTCCTGCTGAGAAAGAATCATATCCATTTGTGCCTTCTGGATTTGCTCTAAACGTCTAGCCGTTTCCTCAGGAGTGCCTATCATGTAGGCGGAGGCCTCCTTCTCAACGGAAGAGTTTGAAGCCCGTGATTCTGCCACGGCGGAGTGAGAATCATTCACTTTAATGCCATAGGCTAAGGCATTATAATCAATCGGGGGAATGACCCCAGTCCGGGTGCGAGTGTGTTGATACACCCCTTCCGGTTCAGAGTCAGACTCATCGGAGCTGACTGCAGGTTGTTTTTCCTTGCTCCTGCTTGTCATATTTGCAGTGAGCTCCGGGTACTCAATGTCAGAGAAGGTTCTCCTTCTGTGGGAGCGCCTTCTTTTGGCTGACGGGAGAATCAGGGTCAGCTGTCTAACTAAAGACTGCTGGTGCACACCTGAACCACAACGGCACTCGGAGAGCATAGAGATGAGCCGTTGGCAGCAACATGATGAAGTGACCTGATTGGCACTTCTTTTCTTCGTCAAGTAATCCCTCAGATCCACGGGAGGGGGATCGAAGAGATTAACCTCGCAACGTTGAAGACGGGAGGCATCCATGTGCTGTACAGCCTGGACGCGGGTTTCAGGGACGCGATTTTCGCGCCATGGCTGTAAGACGCGCGTCTGGCGTCTCTGTTGGGACGAGACGCGACTGCCGCGCTGCCGCTCGGTGCGTCGGGGCAGAGACGTTTGAGAGAGGGTGGGCTGCTGGGCCCCACGCCTATGGGCGCGTGCCTCTCGCGCTTGATGAGGCGCAGAGGCTTCACCTTGGCGTTTGGTGAGTTGGTCTTCAGAGAACCTAGCTTGAGGAGTCTCGCGTTTGGGCTACCAAACGCAGACTTCACGTGCCGGACGTGGCGCGGGCAAGGCGCCAGATTGTACGTCGCGTCCAGCCTCAATCGGACAACCAGAGGTTCCAACTTGTAGCTGACGCGCACGTCTCCTCTGTCGACGCTCAGCGTTTCGGTTGCGTCGGGAAGGTGGAGAGTGACCGACGACGACCTGATGCTGGACACCAGGGATTTTGACCACGCGGGTCTCCTGAGAGACGCTGACGCGTGTGTTCCGTGCCGCGTGGTTGATCGCAGCGGCAGTTGTGCTTGAGATCACGCGGGCCTTCTGAGAGGCGTTGGCGTGTGTATCTTGCTTGGCACAGTTGGCAGCAGCAATGCCCGAGAGAACCTCGGATCAGGCTTCGGGGTCATTCCCCGTCGAGACCCTGCGACAGACGCGGGTCTTGGGGCTCTTGGAGCCGGAAGAGAGAAAACTCTTTGTACTTTGCCTGGTCGAACTCGACAACGAGCGATTCGACCATCTTCCCCTTACGAAGGACATCATCTTGCGCCACGATTTGCTCATCAGTGACAAATGTAGTCCCCAGCGGAGTCGCCATCTCTTGTACGCGCCAGAAAAAGGAATAAAGGAGTTCGCTGTAAAATTTCCTTGAATCAGATGAAAAATTACAACAAAACTGTTTTCCTTCCAGTTACAAGGGAGGGAAGACGTTGAGTCTTGAATCTCCCCTTTGTTTAGCAGGGTTCTTCAAGTGGCGGTGGAGAGTGAATCTTGTTCTCCGTTGACCGGATGACCGTCGGGATCGTCGGGGATCTTCTCTTTGGCTGGTAGAAGGAGTAACACAGCTCTGTCTACCAAAACTCTCAAAGAGAAGGTAGGCAAAGGGCAACTCGAGCGCAGCAAGTTTTCTGAAGGGCTTTACTCTCTTTCTTTTCTCTCAGAGCTCTTTTCTCCTCCTCCCAAAATCCGACCGAAAAATCCCACCTTCTAAAAATCTCACCCCTTCTTCATAGCGACGGGGCTATTTATAGAGGCTCCAGGGGTGAACGTGCCCCCTAAAAGTGCTCCACAATGAGGGGCTGACCTCCCCGCTATGTGGGCAGCGACTGGCCCCATAACCAGGGCGGTTATAGCCGAGGCGCGGGTGTCGAGCCCACGCGCCTTGATGCTGAGACGCGGGTGTCGAGCCCACGCGCCTTGATGCTGAGACGCGGGTGTCGAGCCCACGCGCCTTGATGTTGAGACTCTGCTTTTTAATGGCTTGTCTTTTAGTGATTTTTAGACAGCCTACAACGCCGACTTGACATTAAAAGATCCAACAAGATCTTTAAGACGACTTGCATGTGACGCTTTGGAGGCTGCATCCTGAAGTCCGCGTCCTTTCACAAGACTTGAAGGCTACATCCCGAAGTCTGCGTTCTTGCACAGACTCAAAGGCCGCGTCCATAAGTCCTTGACCTTTCACAGACCTGAGGGCCACGTTCCTTTCGTCTAACTGAAGAAACCACAACCGCGTCTCCTTAATGATCCAGAGCCGCGTCTCCTCAGCGAGCCAGAACCACGTTCCTCAACAATTCAGAGTCGCTCCTGAAGTCTGCGTCCTTTCGCAAACCTGAAGGCCGCGTCCCCTTTATCAAATTGAAAAACACAGGTTTGCATTCCTCTCAAACAATTCAGAGTCACGTCCTCTAAAGGGCCAGAGTCGCGTCTCTCTTGAGGAGCCAGAACCGCGTCCCCACCAAACAGCTGTGAGTCGCGTCTCTCTTGATGAGCCAGAGCTGCGTTCCCATCAACAGTTCAGAGCCGCATCTCCACTACAAACGAGAGCCGCGTCTCAATCGCAAACCCACTGCAACCTGAGTTTATCATTCGCGCGTCTTTCTTGATGAGCCAGACCTGCCTCTCCATCAACAGTTCAGAGTCGCGCTTCTCTTGTCCGCGTCTTCACTACAAATGAGAGTCGCGTCTCAATCACAAACTCAGTGTAGCCTGAGTTTATCATTCATGGCCGTGCCCTAATAAAACGATTAAGAATTGCGTTTTCACAAACAATCAAGGGTTGGGACTATGAAAGCTGAGTTCATCCAGGCAACAAAAAGTCTGTCTAATTCTCAAAGACAAAGAAAGGATAAAGACGAGATAAGAATTTGATAACTTTTATTTGACTCAAAAATGATAAAAGTAACACAAACACTCTCTTATTTGACAAATGGAGTGTTATGGACAAATGGGGAAATACAAAAAGGAGAAGAAGGCTAATAATCCTGCTCTGTCAAAGAATGGAGCAGTTCCCGGAGGCGCTGCATCTCCTGCTGGCGTGCCTTCTCGGCTTCCGCCAAAGCTTGAACCCGCAACTATTCCTCTGATAAGAATCTCTTCGTAGCCAGCTGTGTCTGAAGAGACTCCAACCTAGAGGAATGAGCAATAAGGTTTTCTTGAACCTGCGTCTTGGCGGTTTCCAGATCTTCTAGCTTTTTTCTGGCGACAGCGAGTTTCTGCTCATTGACTTGAATCAAGTCTTGCGCTCTAGCAATAGCAGCCTGAGCAGTGGCAATAACTTACTCCGCACTTTGGATGACGATCTCGGATTCCTTCGAATCATCAACCAATCTTTGGTAGTCGTCTTGGAAGTGGTGGAGATGACGGGCCTCTTCAGCCATTTGCTCCTCCATCTCTTTTCGTTCGTATTCTTAAGCGGCGAGTAGCTTACCCAGCATTAAACAAGCCTCATCCATTGAACTAGCCTTTTCCAGAGTCTTTACTTCCCTCAGGCATATCCCCAGCAATTCAACCAGTGTCAAATATGCCTTAGTTTGCCAGGGCTTCCAGTGTGACAGATGTTCTCGATCTGATTCTCAAGAAGCATCCGAGTAAACTCAAAGGAACTTCCCCCAAAAAGGACCAACTCAATCCAAGACTTCATGGAGGCGAAACATTGTTGCACCATTTGATGCACTAGTTCTTCCATGATGTCGGTGGCTGGAGATGACCCTGTTGGTGCACTCTCGGATCCCCTCTCTATGACGGGACGAGTAACACCCACAGAAGCGGGAGTGGACTCAACTTGTACAGGGACGAGGCCGACAACAGGCTCTTCCGATGCTAAGGCCGAGGCCAACACCTCCGGGACAGTTGTTGCGGTAGCCTCCACAGCAATAGAGGCGGCAACAAACTCCACGACACTGGGTTCACCGGCCGAAGTCTGAACTGCGCTGTCTTCTGCTCCAGGGTTCTCCATGGGATCCTCTACTTGAGCTACTCCAGTACTCTCTGCAACCATAACAATAATGTCAGTGATTAATGAAAAGGAGAGTATTCAGCACGTCTTTATTCTCTTACCAAGTTGAGGATCTAAAGATGGCAAATCCCTAGATTAGCCACTTGGGGATGAGGGTTCCTCGATCTCAGTAGATACACCCTCATGAAGCATCCTAGTAGCAGGAATTTCGAGACCTTCCTGTTGGGCTAATTCCTAGATCATCTCAGTAATGTGAGAAGTTGTGGCTTCGCTTTCGGTGGCCACCCCTATAAAAGAAAGGAAACGTTAAAATACTTTCCCAACCTGATGGGGAAACAATTAAAGAGGATAGAAGAAATACCCTCAGTAGTAGCAATCTTTACTGTCGACGGAACCATTGAAGGACGTACCCCTGCATCTCTTCCTCTGATATATGCGAGAATTTGCTCGTGTCAGGAAGAGCGGGTTCGTCACCGAAGTCGACTTCTTCGCCAGAATAATATTCGTACTCTTCAGACGACGAAGATGACAATTGGACCCAGGAGGTATCAGCGATCGGGGCTTTACCACTAAGAACCCCAGTAGTAGGGCTGAGCTCAACAACCCACGAGATAGGCATCAACACGCTGGAAGACCCAACCTGTTGCACCTCCGCCGTTCTCTCTTGAGCTGAAGAAGGTCCAGGCTAAGTTTGACTCCTAGAATCTCAATATCATCCCTCTCCACCAAGTCAACTTCAGGTCGTTCGACCTCAGCCATGACGGGGTCACCGCAGGCTCTCCCTCCGCTAGGATCGCGAGGCCTCTACTACGCAGACCTCGGGAGCGAAGAGTTGAACTGCCTCCTCCTCTTCTTCTTCCTCCTGCTCCTCAGCAACAGGAGGGACTACTTCAGGCATCTGGGTCGAAGCTTTAGCCTCAGACCCTCTCCTGGCCTTCTTTGGGTCGGGTTCACCCTGGGAAGTAGAGCTACGAGGACGTTTGGCCACAGCTTGTCGATTCCTTCTAGTGGATTGTTCCTTGGTTGCTATTACTCGAGGCTCCGGCTCCGTAGCTGTTGCCCCTGTTCGGCTGACCTCCCTCCTGGGCTCCATCCCTACCTCCCCTCATGTTTCCCTCTCGGCTTCCGGGCACTCGGTCATATCTCGCACGCGTTTTTTAGAATCCAACTTGACTTTATAAGACACCTTGATGCTCATGATGCAAGAGGTATTTATTCCGAAACCAGGCACCCTGCTAGCAAGGAAGTACCACGTGTAGAAACTGAGGCTGGTATGACAATTGAGCGTACTGTGAGGCAGGCTGAAAACCGCTCTCGTCCTTCCAGCTACACTGTAGTACCACGCCCGAGCACCTTCAAATAGGTTACCACTAAAGCGAAGTCCAGCGTTAGGGCTGCCGACATATAATTGATCATAGCCAAACTGTCGAGCAAAATGACTTGGCATGTAACTCGATCGTACATGAGTCACCTTGCCAGAAGATCAGATATCTAGGTTGAATATTGATCAGCCACCAGAAGACTACAGATGGCAGCCTTATGAAGTTATCTGGTCCTGCAAAGTTAGCAAACTTATTCGCATAGGACGCACCGAAAATCTTAGGGAAGCAATGGTTGAGCTAATAATTCGAGCTGCTCAGAAAGTACATATAGTACTGAGACCAGCTCGAATTCTCTAGCCTCTGTACGAAATGAATGAAGCCTTCGGAGGGGGACACCGTCATCATCAGTAAGGGTAGTGCATGACGTACCAGGCCATTAGGTACGTGTATGGAAGCTCGACTCTGGGGTTAGAAGTTCTCACTTCTGGCCTTCCTTCTGAATCTACAACTGGCCGACCCTGGGAGTCTACAATGGCTTCCACTTGGCACAGGCTTTGGGCTAGGTCCCGCAACCTGCTCTGGATCCCGGTTACCATCGCCGGGAGAAGAGAGATTGACTTCCCATGCGCTAGCAAGACCGCTGGGTACACCACGTCGGCAACAATTACTTCGTGCGGCAGCGTTGGCATCACACAACGCTTCAGCCACAGCATGAGAAAACCTGCCAATAGAGCCCGGTTGGAGATGGGAATCCGGGCCTGGTGGTGAAAACTTTCAAAAATCGTGTCACATTTGAAAGTGTCCTCATTCGACTCGGTGGTGTAGGAGCTTGTGGAGGCTTTGATCCTCTCAGCAATTTCTTCATCAGTGCAAGGGGCCAGACTAGTCACTAGGCTAGATTTTTCATTTATGTCGTTGAACAGATAGCTCGCCCAGGACATTTGCTTAATGCCCCTGTTCCTCCAGGTGGATATTTGCTTGCAGATGTGGAAGTGGCATAGCACTTCCCAATATGTCTCGTACACCTGAGGATCTTCTTTCCTTAAGAGGTGAAGCTCCTCAGAGATCGGGACGTACTCTTCGTAAGGGGCATTTCCCATTACTAGCCCCGAAACTTCATACAGCTCATGTAGAGCGAGCCCCATCTCTGTGACTGGAGTAAAAAATGTACCCGTCAGGGGATTGTAACACTCGAAGACGCCATAAAAGTTGTGAGAGCTCTACGGGAGGCCATACTGCACGGCCCTAACCGAATGGTATAAACCCACTTGCGTCAGCAAATCCCCGAGCTCAGTAAGAACAAATCCAACCATCCTGCTCCACCATGACCTGTCGGTAGAGTGGACCCACCCGGGCGGACGAAAGTCAGCAGGAAAATCACCCCTCACCTTCAGGAACTGATTGATGAAGGTGGTGGCCAACTGAGGGGTTTCTCCTTTCGGATACTCAGCCCTGACTAACCTGGAAAATAAACCGAATACATCTCTCCCGTAGCCAGCAGGGTATGCTTCTTTAGCACCCAATTTGTCGAGGGACACGCCGGAGACAAACCTGGAAAGATCCCGCTCATCACGAGGTGTACCGACATGTGCTGAAGATAGGACAAGGGGTATATCCTCTCCATATTAGGAAGGAAAAATCTCCTGTTCTTTATCTGGCGGAGCCACTTATAGTCTCCGTCACACAAGATCCTATCTTCCTCAGTGATGGCGTCACCAAAGAAGAAGCTAGGTTTCCTCTGCAGAGCGGGAATCCGACTCGAATAGCCCATCAAAAATGATCTCCCGAAGGGTCAGCATACTAGCCTCGCTGATCCTATCCTTTCGCTCCTTTGACTTACCAGTAGTCACAGGAGCAGTCCTTTGGAGCACAAAGGTCAAATTCAGATCAGCGCCACCTATGTGCCCAAAGTGGCACTTCTTGGACAAAAGGTTAGAAGAATATCACACTGCAATTAGGACAACACATAGTCAGAAATTTAAAAGAAAATGGCTAAGTGTTTGAAACTCAAACGCAGGAATGAATTCAGACACGGAAATCAGCAAAACCCGCGTCTAAGCTCAAAGATGCGCGGCTCGCATGAAGCCCGCGTTTTAAAGTCCACAACTTAGAAATTTCTCTAAGTGTTGGACTCAGACGCGAGACTCAATGAAACCCGCGTCTGGTCTTAAAGACGTGAGGATCACATGAAGTT
This sequence comes from Agave tequilana, assembly GCA_038442645.1. Lineage (NCBI taxonomy): Eukaryota > Viridiplantae > Streptophyta > Magnoliopsida > Asparagales > Asparagaceae > Agave > Agave tequilana. Next base: position 50,659 of record JAVJIF010031526.1, read on the forward strand.
CGCATCTGAACTTTCCTCACTTAGAGAATTTCTGAGTATTAGGATCAAAACGCAAGGCTCAACGAAGCTCGCGTTCAGACGCAGACCTAAGCTAATGAGGCGAAGACGCGAAAGTCATCAAACCCGCGCCTTGCCTACCAGTACAAGAGCCGCGTCTGAAAATCAAATACGGGCATACGCCTCGCGTTGGTGATTCAAATTTCAGAAGAGACTTAAGAGTTAAGAAAACTCTTCAAGCCCCTTTAATAGTGGAAACTAGTTCAGATGGTTTTATTACCTGAAATGGGGGCCTCCTGCGTGGAAGGACCGCCCATTTGAGCCTCTGGAGCGACAGCGCTCGAGGATGAGGCAGCATGTTTGGTCTTTGATGCCATTTCAACTGTGAAATCGGTGTTAAAGACGAAGGAAAATGGAAAAAGTTTTAAGCTTTTCTTAACTTTTGAAAATTCTCGACACAAGGCTCAGCGGAAGAAGAAGAGTCTAATGATGACTCTTGAAAGGCTATTGTCTTTTTATAGACACAGTGATCCGCAGAGATACACGGGTGTGTCTCGAGGCCCAATCTTTACCCGACACGTGGCGCGCGTCTTGAACGAACGCGAAATTCGCGTGTTAAGGGAAAGGCGTCCCCTCAACTCCGCCAGACACGTGGCAACGCGCCCAGAACGCGGTTTTCGCGTTTAACAAAGCCGCGTCTCTCCAAAGGTCGCATTTTCTCAGCAAAAATGAGAGTTGCATCTCTTCAGTAAAGTGAGAGTTGTGTCCATTCAACAAAGTGAGAGCTGTGTCTTCATTGCAAAGACCGCGTCTCCACTTTGAAGGTCGCACCCTCTTCAGCAAAGTAAGGGATGCGTCTCCGCTTCAAATGAGGTCTGTGTTTCTAAGGTAACATGACTCTGCGTCTACAAGACTTGCATTCAGTCTTTATTTCTGCAATCAGTTCAACAGTACACTGGCACAAGTAGACGATTGTTTACCCTCAGTTCAACAGTACACCAACAAGTAGCTTAGAGTACTGAGGAGGTATGGACTTCGTATTTAGACACTCACGACAATCATCTCTGATGGCTTCAAAGGGTTTTACAGTACACTCACGAAGACCACATTCCAGACAGGATCAAGCTGACAGCATCTCAAATGATTGTTGGTCTAATCATGAAAAGCATGAGTTCAACTAAAGTCCAAAGTATTTCGAAATCCGTCCCAATCAACCGCGGAATATCGAAAACTTTGGAGGGGGTTCTGTAGAATGTCCAAAAAACACTGAGGACAAGTCATCAGAAAGTAGACTCCAAACTCCAGACGCAAGGCAGCATAGCCACTAGCGCAGCACCAAGACGCGAAGGCTGAAACCCGCGTCTCAATATTACTGTAATAACCAAGACGCAGAGCTTGAAAGTCGCGCCTCAGCATCACTGTAGTATCAGAAAGCAAGAGTCAAAACTCGCGTCTTTACTTCACTGCAATGGCCAAGATGCAGAGCTTGAAACTTGTGTCTCAGTCATCCATGCAATACCTAGACGCAGAGCCCGAAGCCCGCGTCTTACAGGAAGCTTAACGCAGAACTTGAAGCTCGCGTTTCTTAAGCGTTACCTCAACAGTAAAACGCGAGGCTCGATGCCCACGTCTCGGTTATAACTGCCCTCATTATTGGGTCAATTAGTGCCCATGTAATGATGGAGTTAACCCCCATTATGGAGGGTTTTTAGGGGACAGCTAACCCCCTGAAACCCCTATAAATAGCTCAGTTCGCTATTGAAGAGGGGCAGAAGATTTTTGGGGTAGAGAGTTTTTGAGTAGAGAGTTCTTGGTTGGAAGTTTTGGAAAAATCAGAATCTCTAACTGAGGAATACAAAAGAGTTAAAACTCTTCTAACAACTTGCTGAGTACAAGTTTGTTCTTACCTCAAATCTCTTTGAAATTTCATTGGACAGGAGCTGTGTTACTCTGTCCATAGTCTGAAGAGAAGATTCTCAGAAGACTGTGACGCTCACCTAGTCAACAGAAAATAAAATTCACTTTTCATCGTCACATCAATAACCCAACATTAAACAAATGGAAGATTTGTGCTTGATATCTTCCCTCTCTTGTAATCAGAAGTTTTGAGATTGTTGTATTTATAGTCAAATAAAGAATTTACACGCTTTCAATTTTTCCCATCAAACTGTTAGATTCTGGGATCAATCTGACAACTAATCAAGATCACTGAAATATCAACAATCTAATTGGCCAGGTCGGCAAATATCAGGTGGGAGGTTTTCCGTTCAATAGAGCGTTCCTTAATTTAAGAACCACCTTTTAATTTTCTTCCTTGGTTAAACACACCAATTAGACTGATATAAAATCAGTCTCAATATACTGAATATTCCTTCCTTGGTTAAACACACCAATTAGACTGATATAAAATCAGTCTCAATATACTGAATATCAGTATATCCCCTGTATAAAGAAATTAATTCATTTATACAGTACTTAGTATATCCCCTGTATAAAGAAATTAATTCACTTATACAGTACTTGGAGTTTGGAGTGAGGTACGCTTAAAGCGAATCTCCTTAAGACAATTACGTCCCCCGCACCGGTGCTAACGGGTTACTGGACGCTGGTCTCCCAAGATAAATTTTGGGAGAATACTTGCCTTTACTTTGGAGGAGGAAGAAGGAAGGTAGAAGAATATTCTTCTTAGGAATCTCTTTTGGAAGTCGCTTTGGAAACTGAATTGCAGAATCTCCTTTAGAAGGCAGATTTTTTCCTGCTGTTTGGTGTGTTTCAATTGAGAATTCGGAGCGCTATTTATAGCGCTCCAGGAGGGGCCAACGGGTCCGAACCCAACGAAAGGTTGCAACGGTTCGGTCTGAACCGTTGCAATGGTTCGCCCCAACAGTCGCAACTGTTGGCAGTCCAACAACTGGAGCAATCGCAACTGTTGGTTGTCCAACTGGAGCGGTTCGGATCCGGATAGCGGGGCGGGTCCGTTGGCTGGCCGGTTCGGATCCGGATAGCGGAGTGGGTATGCGGATAGCGGAGTGGGTATGCTTCGCGTAACCCGAGCCCGAGCCCGGCCCGGCACCGGCGCCGCCAGCGACGGTGCGGGCATGGTTTCCTCTCAATCGCGCGCGAAAACTCCAAGTAGCCAAAGGGCACGCTCTTTGTTCTCAATTTTCTCTATTTAAACACTACGAACTTCCATCCCATGGCCAATGTGGGACTAAATGTCTTTAGCTACCTTTAGTCCCATTTTGGATTTGAATTAGACAATCTTTAGACTTGAATATCTTATTCATTCGAAGTCGGAATTGAACATGTGAATATACCACGTTCATCCCCATTGGAAAGAAAACACACTCCAACCATCATCCAATTGATTCGATCAACGGATCTCGCCGTAATTCAATTCAAAGATTCACATATATATTCTTCATATTTGTAACGCCCCGATTCTGCAGATACGGGGACGTCACTGCGACGTATATACGTAGGTCAGGAGAAGCCCCCACGTATATACGCTAAGCAAAAAGTACAACAAGAAAGGATCAGAGTGCAACGCAAAGCATGGTATACACACATATATGCCAACATAAAGTACAATACAAAGCCATCACGGTATGACAAACTTAACATAATACATGTGTCTTATATCATACAAGTCCAAAAGTAAAATATACATCAAAAGTACAAAAGAGCTCACGAGTAGGATGGGGATCCCGTGAGTCAAAAGAAGTCAGGCACAAGGAGCTGGAGCTAGGATGCCTGCTCGCTAAGGGTGGCTCGATCTACGGTGGACAACTCCACTCTGATCTAACTACAGAACCTGAATGTGCAAATCCAAAGGGTCAAGACATATAATAATAAATGAACTGCAAGCCAAGTGGCTAAGAGACATGAGGAGGGTCAAAACACGAGTATAGAATATAATAACGGTATAATATAATAATCATGAAACGGGAAATCAAGGTAATGCTAACTACGAGCAAAAGTGATTGTATATGCTTAAGTTACGGTCCTATGAGACTAGTACGTCGAAGGAATAATCCAAACAAGGAAACCCTCATAAATATACCCTTGTCTCATACCACAGCAATCCCAAGCATATAAAATCAGAATTTGCAAATCATGCGATAATCATAACGTGAATGCATAACAAGAAAGACGTGTGTCATAATGAGAAAGACACCAACCAAGTAACCGGAATCCTCACTGGTACCATAACAAGTAAAACAGGGGTCATAATGTATCATGAGTCATGATGGGAACTATAACAAGAAACACTAAACATAACAGTAACCATAACTGAACCTATTATTATTATTATTACTCGCCTAACTCATATATCTAGGTATGTGTCTCGGTATCGATCCCAACTCACATACATCCATATATAAGCTATTCGAGGTTTGTTACCGGAAGTAGATGGAGAACTGATATCTTTTCTTATAGAGGTACGTAGAAGTAATCATGTAACATATTCCCAAGCTATAAGCGAGATATCTATCTCTACTTATAGAGGTACGTAAAAGTAATCAGGTAACATATTCCCAAGCTATAAGCAAGATATCATTCCGGCATCCATCACTTCCTCCCATACCCATTCAAGTTGTAACTTATTTAGGATTATCAGTTTACGGGAAATAAGTGAACATGACAGGAATAGCCCTACAGACTCAAGAGGTGGCCCCCATGGGTTTCAAGAGGTGGCCCCCACCGTGTGGTGTGGCACTTTGTTCCATGTGGCACTTTGTTCTGAGGGAGTGGATTCTAGAGGTGGCCCCCGTGGATTCAAGAGGTGGCCCCCACCATGTGGCGTGGCACTTTGTTCCACGTGGCACTTAGTTCCATAAAACAGGGCAGGGTTCCCGTAAATAAGATAATCATACAGTCAAGTGTATCATGCTTGGTTTAAGGGATAGCATGACAAGGTGGTGATGTATAGCAAGCAGTAAAACATAACAATAAATGTACAATGGGCCGGGTCAATCATGACATAACAATCGGCCTAACAGGGTGGTGGCATGTCAGTTGGTCAAGTGAGTACAAGTTAGGTGTTACGTGATATACATGTGTTAAGAGAGAATAATTAACTGACAAGGTTGTTATAAGGTAAGACAGGTGGAACATAGAACAACCTAGGATTCAACGACCTCGAAGGGTCTGCCACGCATGTTATAAAATAGGGAAGTAATAATATCACGGCAATGTACAAGTATAAAAATAAGACAAGTAATAGCATGGGCATACATAAACATGACAAGATGAGTGACTAGAGTGATATACTACAAGGAATAGGTTATTAGGTACAAGGTTCAATCACATGACCCAAACATAAGATTCATCGTGAAACATATTATACAATACAAGTATGAAGCATGAGACAAGACTAAAACAGCACATATGCATCAATCAACAAGTCCTAACATGGGGATACATGATAACAATTTATGGAGTGTAAGTGGTGTAACCAACGGAGTTTTTATGATAACTTTCATTCTACGTATAGGAATAGAACGAGGAAAGATTTATTAGAAACTAGACTCCACTACCTTTCCAATGACCTATTACATGATAGGTTTTGATTAACCAAACTGCTCCAGAAATTCAAAAACCTATCAGCTGTGCTGAATTCTGCAGCATGACAGTTTTGACCAACCTTCAATGTTTCAGTCATAGCTTAAGTTACAGGTATCCGATGATGACATGGTATGAACCGTTGGAAAGTAGACTCGATTAGCTTTCTAACGGTATATTACATGACCTATTCCTTATTGAATATCCTTACGAAAGAAACCCCAAGATTCTGGTTTCAGTTTTGGACAGACATTAACAGATTGTATTATTAGGGCAGAAAAATCAGATTTTGATGGGGGTTGTTCTAATAGCTAAAAGGTAGGATTTTTATGGTATTAGGTGACCTGATCTACCAATACAAGCACACTAAAACAGAGAATAGCTATGGTGATTAAAATATTCACATGGGAGAGTTGGATTTGTGTTGTGATGCCCTAAAAAAGTGATTTTTATCTACAAGTGTACATGGATCTCAATCACTAGCATGTGGGGTGTTAAATAGGTCTTGGTGAGTAAGAAACTCACTAGGATGGGGTTCAATTGGAGCTTGATCCAAATGGAGGAGGTGATGACTCCAAATCCACAAGTTGTTGAAGCTTGAGTTGAAGGGGATGAACTTGAAGTTGCCTTGATGAAGCCTTGGTTGAAGATGGAGGTCCCTTGAAGAAAACCCTAAGATCTTGAGGTGGAAGTGAAGGGATTTGGGGTTCTCTTGAAGCTAGGGTTCTTGAGGAAGAAGAAGGGGAATTTTGAGAGGAGATTTCTTCTCTTGGTGAAGGAATGAGAAAAAAAAGGGCAACTTTGCAAATGGAAGTGATTTATAGCTTGGGATTTTTGTAAAGGGTTTGGAAATTGGTTGGAAGTGAAGGGCTTTATTGCAAAAGAAAGGGGGTGAGGTGTCCCCTCCCTTGGCCACATGGCCGGCTGTGGTTGAGAGAGAGAGTGAGTGGGGGTAGGTAAGGGTTGAGTGGGAAATGAGGTGGCAAGTGAAGTGGAAAAAGGAATTTGCAAATATTGGAAAAATGCCCGAAATTCAAGTACCTCGGAATGATCTGAAAATTTTACCAAAAATCAAGAATAATATATGAAGACCAATAGTGAAATCCGTTCGAAGAAATACTGTATAGTTTTAAAATTAAAAATCCCGGAATCAGTGATTTACCGACTCCGAAAGAATTTCCATAAAATCATAAAATTCTCAGAAAAAGAATGTAGTCAGAAAATATGATTCCAAGAAAGAAAGTCTAAAGAACCATCATGAAATTCTAAACTGTTTGGGAACTAAAAATACTGGAATCAGTCTCCTACCGACTCCGGCGGAAAATCCATAAATTCGTAAAATCTTTAGAAAAAGTATATAAGTAAGAAATATGATTCTAAACAATAAAGTCTAAAGGACTATCATGAAATTCCAAACAGTTTGGGAAATAAAAATCTAGGAATCGGTCAGCGGCACTGGCCGACACCGGTTTTGAAGAAATTCAATTTAATCCGAGAAAATCCAGAAAATCACAGAAAGTCTAATAAATTGGAAAATAACATTTAAAACTGAAATCGGTCAATTCTACATGTCAGAAATACCAAATCGAAGAATACACTATGATCGGGCCCTTGGCTCAGACTAGGGCTGACTCCGAGTCCACGAATCCAAATCCACCATAAAATAATCGTGTAAAGAATTCATGATACAGAATAAATACAGGAAACAAATCGAAAAATACGATCGAAAATCTGAATACGCAACTAAGTACGTATTCCGGGAACGGGGCATTACAATCTACCCACCTTACAAAAATTGCGTCCTCGCAATTTCATAAGGGGTAAATTGAACACAAAAGGGGACGAAGGCACGAATAAAGGCATCATAAAACCAAAACAGGGAGGAAGATAAATACGAGAAGGACCAGAATTAACAATGATAGAATGACAATGGAAATAAATATTAAGAATGATAACCAACTCAAATACAAGAAATGGGGTAGTGGTTACCATGATATCCTAAGGCTCCTGCCCCGGATACTGATCTTCCCACTCTGCTACAACACCTGAAGCCTCTGCTGCCATGCTGTGAACTTGGCCTCTACCCTGATCTGCTCTAGGCCTCAATCCTCTCTGCTGATGAGCATACTGCTGAGGCGGAAACGGAACTCTTCGATCCACAGGTTCTGGGTACCTCCTCAGTGGTGGCGCTGGAAGTGCTGGGGCTGGATGAGCTGGAGCTGGAAGAGCTGGTCTGACTGGTGCCGCATGCATAAACTTTCTGTGTGGGCAACCCCTTAGCATATGACTCCCTGACCCACATGCCATACATAATCTCTGGGCTACTCGACAATCTCTCTTATAATGCCCGGGCCTGTGGCAGTAATTGCATACAATCTGAGAAAGAGGAGTCTGGAATGGCTTCTTCATTATCGGGCCCTGGGTTGCCCTATCTGTATCCTCCTCATCCATCAACTCAAGAGGCCTCTTCTTGGCCGGGCTCCTCATCTGATCCTCCTTCTTCTTCTCCAGTCCACGCTCTACTTCTCGAGCTATGGAGAGAATCTCAGAATATGTCTTCAACTGCTGGGGTATCAAGTATACTTGTAGGTCCATCTGCAGGCCCTGCTGAAATCTGCTTGCCCGCTTCTCTTCATCCGTCACCATGTACGGGGCAAAGCGGCTCAATCTGAGGAATTCCGCGGCGTACTCATCCACGGACTTGCTCCCCTGCCGAAGTCTGATGAATTGCTCTTCCATGTCCTTCTGAGCTGTGACAGGGAAGAATCTGTTGTAAAAGCTCTTGGAGAAGGTGTCCCAAGTGACAGGCTTCTCCAGTCTGGCCTCCTCTGCTAGCCACCAAGTCCTGGCTATGTCCTTTAGCTGAATCTTGGCAACTTCCACTTGGTTCTCCTGTGGAACCCTGGCTGCATTCAACAAGTCCGATGTGTCCGTCAGCCATTGCTCAGCATCCAAAGGTTTCTCTCCACCCGTGAATGTAGCTGGCTGTAGCCTCCTGAAGTCTGATATGTTCCCCGGCCTCCGTTCCTTAGGTGCTGCTATCTCTTGCCGGAGAAGCTCGGTCTGCTGCCGTTGATTCTCCATCTGCTGCTGCTGGTTTTCCATCATGGTCTGGATAATCCTCAGTAGATCCACATTCTCTCTTGCTGCTCCATCCGATGCTGATCCCGAGTGGCTGCGGCCCGATCTCCTCTCCATCGATACTAGGAATGGATAGACTGGAAGGAGCTGGAAAGGAAATGGAAGGATTTCAGGATGTGAAGGATGGAATCAAGGAGAACTAGATAAATCAAAAAGGACTAGACAACTTTGTACATTGATGTTGGCATCCGCAAATTACCAGAATTTGCTACTTGTTGTACTATAGAGGTAAGAGCCTAAGCTGAACCTAGGCTCTGATACCAACCTGTAACGCCCCGATTCTGCAGATACGGGGACGTCACTGCGACGTATATACGTAGGTCAGGAGAAGCCCCACGTATATACGCTAAGCAAAAAGTACAACAAGAAAGGATCAGAGTGCAACGCAAAGCATGGTATACACACATATATGCCAACATAAAGTACAATACAAAGCCATCACGGTATGACAAACTTAACATAATACATGTGTCTTATATCATACAAGTCCAAAAGTAAAATATACATCAAAAGTACAAAAGAGCTCACGAGTAGGATGGGGATCCCGTGAGTCAAAAGAAGTCAGGCACAAGGAGCTGGAGCTAGGATGCCTGCTCGCTAAGGGTGGCTCGATCTACGGTGGACAACTCCACTCTGATCTAACTACAGAACCTGAATGTGCAAATCCAAAGGGTCAAGACATATAATAATAAATGAACTGCAAGCCAAGTGGCTAAGAGACATGAGGAGGGTCAAAACACGAGTATAGAATATAATAACGGTATAATATAATAATCATGAAACGGGAAATCAAAGGTAATGCTAACTACGAGCAAAAGTGATTGTATATGCTTAAGTTACGGTCCTATGAGACTAGTACGTCGAAGGAATAATTCAAACAAGGAAACCCTCATAAATATACCCTTGTCTCATACCACAGCAATCCCAAGCATATAAAATCAGAATTTGCAAATCATGCGATAATCATAACGTGAATGCATAACAAGAAAGACGTGTGTCATAATGAGAAAGACACCAACCAAGTAACCGGAATCCTCACTGGTACCATAACAAGTAAAACAGGGGTCATAATGTATCATGAGTCATGATGGGAACTATAACAAGAAACACTAAACATAACAGTAACCATAACTGAACCTATTATTATTATTATTACTCGCCTAACTCATATATCTAGGTATGTGTCTCGGTATCGATCCCAACTCACATACATCCATATATAAGCTATTCGAGGTTTGTTACCGGAAGTAGATGGAGAACTGATATCTTTTCTTATAGAGGTACGTAGAAGTAATCATGTAACATATTCCCAAGCTATAAGCGAGATATCTATCTCTACTTATAGAGGTACGTAAAAGTAATCAGGTAACATATTCCCAAGCTATAAGCAAGATATCATTCCGGCATCCATCACTTCCTCCCATACCCATTCAAGTTGTAACTTATTTAGGATTATCAGTTTACGGGAAATAAGTGAACATGACAGGAATAGCCCTACAGACTCAAGAGGTGGCCCCCATGGGTTTCAAGAGGTGGCCCCCACCGTGTGGTGTGGCACTTTGTTCCATGTGGCACTTTGTTCTGAGGGAGTGGATTCTAGAGGTGGCCCCCGTGGATTCAAGAGGTGGCCCCCACCATGTGGCGTGGCACTTTGTTCCACGTGGCACTTAGTTCCATAAAACAGGGCAGGGTTCCCGTAAATAAGATAATCATACAGTCAAGTGTATCATGCTTGGTTTAAGGGATAGCATGACAAGGTGGTGATGTATAGCAAGCAGTAAAACATAACAATAAATGTACAATGGGCCGGGTCAATCATGACATAACAATCGGCCTAACAGGGTGGTGGCATGTCAGTTGGTCAAGTGAGTACAAGTTAGGTGTTACGTGATATACATGTGTTAAGAGAGAATAATTAACTGACAAGGTTGTTATAAGGTAAGACAGGTGGAACATAGAACAACCTAGGATTCAACGACCTCGAAGGGTCTGCCACGCATGTTATAAAATAGGGAAGTAATAATATCACGGCAATGTACAAGTATAAAAATAAGACAAGTAATAGCATGGGCATACATAAACATGACAAGATGAGTGACTAGAGTGATATACTACAAGGAATAGGTTATTAGGTACAAGGTTCAATCACATGACCCAAACATAAGATTCATCGTGAAACATATTATACAATACAAGTATGAAGCATGAGACAAGACTAAAACAGCACATATGCATCAATCAACAAGTCCTAACATGGGGATACATGATAACAATTTATGGAGTGTAAGTGGTGTAACCAACGGAGTTTTTATGATAACTTTCATTCTACGTATAGGAATAGAACGAGGAAAGATTTATTAGAAACTAGACTCCACTACCTTTCCAATGACCTATTACATGATAGGTTTTGATTAACCAAACTGCTCCAGAAATTCAAAAACCTATCAGCTGTGCTGAATTCTGCAGCATGACAGTTTTGACCAACCTTCAATATTTCAGTCATAGCTTAAGTTACAGGTATCCGATGATGACATGGTATGAACCGTTGGAAAGTAGACTCGATTAGCTTTCTAACGGTATATTACATGACCTATTCCTTATTGAATATCCTTACGAAAGAAACCCCAAGATTCTGGTTTCAGTTTTGGACAGACATTAACAGATTGTATTATTAGGGCAGAAAAATCAGATTTTGATGGGGGTTGTTCTAATAGCTAAAAGGTAGGATTTTTATGGTATTAGGTGACCTGATCTACCAATACAAGCACACTAAAACAGAGAATAGCTATGGTGATTAAAATATTCACATGGGAGAGTTGGATTTGTGTTGTGATGCCCTAAAAAAGTGATTTTTATCTACAAGTGTACATGGATCTCAATCACTAGCATGTGGGGTGTTAAATAAGTCTTGGTGAGTAAGAAACTCACTAGGATGGGGTTCAATTGGAGCTTGATCCAAATGGAGGAGGTGATGACTCCAAATCCACAAGTTGTTGAAGCTTGAGTTGAAGGGGATGAACTTGAAGTTGCCTTGATGAAGCCTTGGTTGAAGATGGAGGTCCCTTGAAGAAAACCCTAAGATCTTGAGGTGGAAGTGAAGGGATTTGGGGTTCTCTTGAAGCTAGGGTTCTTGAGGAAGAAGAAGGGGAATTTTGAGAGGAGATTTCTTCTCTTGGTGAAGGAATGAGAAAAAAAAGGGCAACTTTGCAAATGGAAGTGATTTATAGCTTGGGATTTTTGTAAAGGGTTTGGAAATTGGTTGGAAGTGAAGGGCTTTATTGCAAAAGAAAGGGGGTGAGGTGTCCCCTCCCTTGGCCACATGGCCGGCTGTGGTTGAGAGAGAGAGTGAGTGGGGGTAGGTAAGGGTTGAGTGGGAAATGAGGTGGCAAGTGAAGTGGAAAAAGGAATTTGCAAATATTGGAAAAATGCCCGAAATTCAAGTGCCTCGGAATGATCTGAAAATTTTACCAAAAATCAAGAATAATATATGAAGACCAATAGTGAAATCCGTTCGAAGAAATACTGTATAGTTTTAAAATTAAAAATCCCGGAATCAGTGATTTACCGACTCCGAAAGAATTTCCATAAAATCATAAAATTCTCAGAAAAAGAATGTAGTCAGAAAATATGATTCCAAGAAAGAAAGTCTAAAGAACCATCATGAAATTCTAAACTGTTTGGGAACTAAAAATACTGGAATCAGTCTCCTACCGACTCCGGCGGAAAATCCATAAATTCGTAAAATCTTTAGAAAAAGTATATAAGTAAGAAATATGATTCTAAACAATAAAGTCTAAAGGACTATCATGAAATTCCAAACAGTTTGGGAAATAAAAATCTAGGAATCGGTCAGCGGCACTGGCCGACACCGGTTTTGAAGAAATTCAATTTAATCCGAGAAAATCCAGAAAATCACAGAAAGTCTAATAAATTGGAAAATAACATTTAAAACTGAAATCGGTCAATTCTACATGTCAGAAATACCAAATCGAAGAATACACTATGATCGGGCCCTTGGCTCAGACTAGGGCTGACTCCGAGTCCACGAATCCAAATCCACCATAAAATAATCGTGTAAAGAATTCATGATACAGAATAAATACAGGAAACAAATCGAAAAATACGATCGAAAATCTGAATACGCAACTAAGTACGTATTCCGGGAACGGGGCATTACAATATTCCAACACAAACAAATGACATGAGTCCTGTACTGTTTATTTGTTGGATTTAGTTATCTAGTGCTTATTCCTTTCTTATGACTTATTTCATTATACCTTTCGGATGCCATTTCCTTGTTGTATCTCTTTATGCTTATATGTATGTTTGTCTGTGTGTATTTATGGATGCGTGTAGTTGTTACAGACTATTCATGTTAATGTAAAGTAAACCAAATGACAATAATTCAGAGTATATGTCTTGCTCTCTTTCCTTGCTTTTTGTGGAGAGAAATCAAGGGTCGTGATCAGAGCTGAATTTTATTTTATTTAATGCATCACTCATGCTTGGCATCTCATGCAATTTGATTTTCCCCTTCATGCATCGTACTTAACACAATACCTTTTGGGAACCCTACTTACATAGAAATGCTAAAAAAAAGGCTTTTATCCCAAAATTTTAGGCCTGGTAAAGATTGTGGGATTGGGTTAGAAGAGTTCCCTATTCAAGACTGGGTTACAGACTTTATCAAAGAACAAATGAAAAAGGAAAAAGGATCAAGCTACTAAATCATTTTTCTCTGTTCAACTCTACTATTTATTAAACTTGCTATTGGCATATCCTCCTTCATGGCTCAATCCTATTACATCTTGTTCACCTTGTGTCCTACCATTTCCTTGAACTATGATCTTGTCGCTTCTGATGAGAAACTCAACAGTCTCCTTGTACCTATCCAAAGCTTATAGTGATTTTCCTTCATCTCAATTGATTCTACCACTAGCTTCTTATGCATGTACTCATTTCAATTCTATCTTTTGGTACATTGCCTCATCTATCTAGTTCTATAGCCTAGGAATCTGAATGAACCTGACAAAGTCTCAGGGTTTCCTTAATGATAGTGTTCTGAAACTCATAGAGGTCGTCCTGTTTATATAGATCTCGTCCTACCCTATGGTACTGAAGTTGTGTAGAATCCACATTCTAGAAACATCAATGTCTGTGCTCTCAGCTCCTTGCTCTCTTTCTACATAATGGAAGTGCAACTCAGGCAGGTTGGGTCTGGTTTGATCTAGGTCTATTCGGGTTTCCCTTGCAAAATCCCATATCCATAGACAAACTGCCCTTAGTTGAGTTTAGCTTCTGATCAACCCAAGTTCTGGGTTGGTATGTGTCGGCTTAAAACCCAAAGGCTGAAATTCACAATGACAGAATCTTGCTCACATTTCCATTGACAATCAGAAATTCACATAATCATAACACTTGCCCATGTAATTACTTGGTTACATATTTAAATTTACTCACAACCATTGGCAGTTAGTTCTTCTTGTCACGAAGTTAGAGAAAAAATGCCAAGAAAAAAAGAAAAAGAGAAAATGAGCTGCCAAGCTTCCTTATAATAACTCAAAGACCACACTCCACTGCCTAAGCCCCCCACCAGAATCCCAAAGACAGACCCATAACAAATCCAAGGTCTGAGGTTAGAGAGAAGACTTAGGTTTATCAGGTTGAGATTCCATGTGCCCATTTAAAATAACTTGAGTTTCGTAAAATAGATTTTTGGTCAGAGCTAAGATCATAGAAGGTCAGAGGTTTGGAGAACTACAGCTAATATAATAAAAGGTCAATAGAAGGTCAAAGAAATACAGAGAGTATACTTGAGAGGAAAGCTGGAGAGAAGGGATATTGTGCCGTCAATATAAGTGAGTTAGGATTAAGGGCTTTAGAGAGGATGTAGAGAAAACCCTTTATATGGAAACCTTGGTCTATTAGCTATTCATCAAGTTTGATGAACCACTTGAAACTACAAAGGATATATGCTATTTAGATTGATGGATCCAGGTGCGTATGAGTCTTGTTTAGTGCAGGTATGTCTCTGGTTGGTGTTTGGTCAAAGTTTGGGTTTTTTAAAAAATCATTGTCAATAACCATAATCAACATGAAGTTAATCTGAGTTTACATTTTACTGACCATTCTTGGACTAGATTATACAAATAGTGACCCAAAATGGGAGGGGAAAACTTTGTGGTGGGTTTGGGAAGAACTACTCTAGGGTTTGTGGAAATCACGGAAAAGATAACAATTCGGACTTCATACTCAGGTGAATTGCTCACCCACTTTATGCATCATACACAAAGATTTCAATGAAACACAATTAGGCTTTCAATTTTGAATAACTCTTCATTCATTGATTCCAAAATTCATCCTACAAGAATATTTATACAGGGCCACGTGCACTACTAGTGCCATGTCCTTCTACTAATCATAAAAAAACTAATAAAAAATAATAAATAATCAAAAACTAATCAAAGAACACTACTACTTCTAATCAAAAACTACTCTTACTTCTAACCAAAGACTACTCAGACCTTCCATTTCCTACGGGAATAAGTCTTCCAATAGCTCATTGGACCATCAATATTCCCATCAATTCTTTCTTGGTTGGAGAAAAACTCATCCTCGAGTTTTAAAATGCGACATTACAAAAAATCTCGAACGTATAAAGTGGATTGGATGTCGAACATGGCTTCTATATCTATGAATTGTGGCAAATCTCCATTTCTGATAAGACGTCCTAGTCAGAAAGACTTGAAAGGGATCATACTCATGTGGCGATATCAACATGAAAGGTTGAATCAAATGACTTGTTGACAAAGAAGTGATCAACTCTGACGGCGATAGTAGCGGATCTCGTGATGCTTTAGACTCGAGTTCGGGCTCAGTCAATGGTGTTGGATCAAGCATTGCTTTAGGCTTGAGTACGGACTTAGTTAGTGGCATTGTATCACATGTTGCTTCGGTATGAGCTCGGACTCAGTCAATTGATTGAAGTTTGAACTTAGTTCGAACTCTCTGATTTTTGTTTTATGACGCCGACTCTGATTTTGTACAGCAAAACCCTAGAAATCCTGCTTTAAATACAACAGATTTCTAAATCAGCAAAACAGCCTGCAACCCGACAGTTGGTCGACCGGGCGGTCGACCGATCTCATGCGCCGGTCGACCGGGCCGGTCGTCCGTTCCCAACCGAGAGTTGGGTACTTTTAGTCGGTCGATCGGGCGGTCGATCGAGCTCCCTCCTTGTGCATGTTATGCATGTCGGTCGACCGGGCCGGTCGACCGAACACCTGCTGCTGCTGTTAACCTGTTTTGCTGCTGCTTCTTCCTTCATCTTTCGTCGACGACTTCCTCGACGATCTCTCGACGATCCTTGTCGACTTCCTCGACAATATCCTCTCTCTTTCCAACAATTCTCCACCTCGGTGAAGATTCTCTAAATCTGAGCCGATCTCCAACATACCCCAGTCTTTCACCTGGCGAAATCGACACACGATCTCGACGAAATCGACACACGATCTCGGCTTGCGCGCACCGGACGAAATCGACACACGATCTCAGCGAAATCGACACAAGATCTCGGCTTGGAATCTTTAGCTCAGCTATCCTTTAAAAACATCACACATGCCTTCCCTGCACGTCACCTTAGGAGAACTTCCATACATGCCGATCACCATACCGTGGCTCCTCCTCCGCAACTTCACGACCTCACGAAGACTCCTCATGAGCCAACACTGACTCTCCAACTGACTAGCTCTATTTAGTCTTCCTGTCTTCCACTGACGGTCCAACCAAGTCTACGTAGAGCACACCAAACATCATCGGCTTCAACTGGATGCACACCACTCCTTATGCAAGCTCAACATCTTCTCACTAGAAGATCAACCTATTCATCGAGATCACAACACTTCACCACTACGTGAAGTCCAACTGGCCACAACACTTCACCTCTACGTGAAGCCTCTCCACCTCTACGTGAAGTTCCATCGGCCAAAACTCTTCACCTCTACGTGAAGTTCCAAACAGCTTCTCGAGAACCCAAATAGCTTCATACGGGTTGCATCACCAACTGGTTGCGCCTTTACGGCTGCCTATGTACCTTGCCTAAAGGATCAAGCCAACCGTAGTTCATTAAAATGAGCTTCATAAAACTCAAATACTGGTACCTGTATCTGCAGCAGTGAACCTATCAGACTGAGTCATATGAACCTCTTCTCGACCATCATGGAGAACAACGGCCTTCAACTTGAGCTTATCGTGATCACAAGCTTGAGATTCATGCTTCTTTAACCACGAACGTGGTTTCACCTTGGTTCCAGTAGCTGCAAATACCTCGACATCCTTAACAATATCTTCAACCTGTTCAGCATCACCCTTGGTTTCACGATCTCCACCCGGTGTCACATCCGATGAAGTTTTTTCTAATGCCGAACCAACTGGAGATGGTGGAGTAGCATCAACCTCCACCCGCTGCGATACTTCCTTGGTCTCCGTCCTCTCCACCTGCTGAGAGACGGTAGACTTCAACACTGAAGTCTCTCCAAATGTGACATTCCTGCTCATCACGATCTTCTTGTCTTTGGGTCCCACAACCTGTAGCTGTTCCTCTTGACGCCCAAATAGACAAACCTCTTTGCTCGCGGATTCACCTTGCCATTCTTGGCACTGAAGTAGGTCGGACTTTCAAATTCCCTCAGCAAACCATGATCTTGAGTAGCTTTCCCAGACCAAATTTTCAATAGAGATTTACCTCCTATCACAGTCGATCTATTCATGAGATGGCTAGCATACACAGTCGCCTCAGCCCAAAACGACTTGTCTAATCCTGCATTAGACAACAACCTTCGAACCTCCTCCAGTAAGGAACGGATTACTTCTTTAGCCAACCCATCTGTACCTGTCGTGAAGTGAGTAACAATTCCGGTGTTCTGGCCAAATCGTAGGAATTGGTAAATGTCCTTTCCAACATTACCAATCTTTAGCTCCTTAATCTTCCTACCTATCTGCCTCTCCATTCTTCCTTTCCACTTCACCAATATATCTAGGGCTTCACTATTTTATCTCATTGTATATATCCAACTATGCCTAGATACACTATCAACGAAAGAGACAAAGTACCTGTGACCTCCAAGCGATGCCGTCTTAGCAGGTCCCCAAATGCACACGTGAACACAATCAAGAAGACCTTCATTGCGGTGAGTCCTAGTGCTAAATTTTACCTTCTTCTTGTCCAGAACGCTGTGTTCACCTTCCAACTTGCAGGTAGCAGCACCTTCCAACGATTCCATCTTTGCAGGAGCTTGCAAAGACTTTTCTTCTTCCTGTCCGACCTTTCCCTGCCAGACCTCCGGGCCACCATCATCTGAGGAACTAGAAGTCTTCACCTGATCTGTAATCGTACTACCCTTTAAATAGTAGAGATTGTCTACGCAGATGCCCTTCATCACCACCATCGAGCCCTTGATCATCCTGAGATCGCCATCTCGAACAGATATCACCATGCCCGATGCTTCCAAAGCTCCAACGGAGATTAGATTTCTCTTCAACTGAGGTACATACTTCACTCCCTTCAGTTCCCTTACCATCCCATCAAACATCCTGATTCGGATTGTACCTACACCCTCCATGCTACATGGGTGAACATCGCCCATAACGACCGAACACCCCTCGAGCTTCTCAAAGCTAGAAAACCAACCCCGATTAGGGCACGCATGATATGTTGTACCTGTATCCAAAATCCACTCATCTTCTCATGAGTGACCAACGATGGGAGTAATGACTGAAAACGAGAAACCTGACGAGTCCGAATCTGATCCATCTGCCTGTGAACTACTCCTCTGAGTATTCGTCACCTTTGCAAGATTTGCTTCAGCCTTCGACTCCTTCTTCTTCCCTTGAACTTCGGACAGTCCACTTTTCAGTGCCCTATCTCTCTGCAGAAGGCATACTGATTCTTTTTGAGATCCCTAAATCCTGGCCTGGACTTTGATCTTCCTCTTTCCTCCTTGCCCTTCCTTGATGAACCCCTGCCTCTTACTGTCAGTGCCTCCGCCGATGAGCTTGACTGAGAAGGATGTCTCTTCTTTCTCCTCGTCTCATAACTTGCCAATGCAGACGACACCTCATAATAGTTCAGAGTCTGTCTACCATTTATAAAGGTTAATGTGAATGTCTCATACTCCTCCGTCGGGAGTGAGTTCAAGAGGATTATCGCCTTGTCTTCCTCTTCTACCTTGACATCCACATTGACCAAATCCATAAGAAGCTTCGTGTAGCGATTGATGTGTTCATTCACGGAGCACCTCTTCTGCATCTGAAACCCATACAGCTTGCTCTTCAGTTGCAATCGCGATTCCACACTCTTGGTCAGATATTTCTTCTCAAAGGTCTCCCACAACTGCCTCGCAGATGTCTCGTGTAGCACAAGATATTTGATGTCTTGTGTTAGACACGACCTAATCAATCCACACGCAGACCTGTTCATCTTCTCCCACTCTTCATCAGTGGTTTTACTTCGCCTCTTCTCCAGAAGTAGAGTATCCTCAAGGTTCGATACATTTAGGGCATCCATAACCTCACATCTCCACATCCTGAAATTATTTGTGCCATTAAACTGTTGGCCCAAAGGCCTTCCACTCTAGTTTTGATGATGACTCATTCATGTAGTTATGTTTACTAATAATCTTGTGATTCTAAGTTTCAGATCATTAGCAAGATATTAGTTGATGATTAGCTTCAACATGAAGTGTTTGGAAGCTTATCATGGTGATTCCGGTGCCAAAGCTTAAAGATCATACCTTTGCACTCGGTGGATCGCGTTTGGGAGCAAGTCTTCTTGATGACTCAAAGACTTAGGTATCCATAGTTTAGTTTAGTGTGTTTTAGATCCATTTGTAAAGCTTAGTATAGTTGATATGCTCAAGTTCACAATACACACACATAAATTCAATATGTTTGGTTTTTGATTGAATCGGTTTTGGATTTCAAGGCTTGATACCCTTCTATATTTATTATCATAACTTTTTATTTTTATATTCAAATAACATGATTTAACTTGCATTTGAAAGATAACTTTCAGATCTAAATTTCTTATTTAATAACCATTTTCTGATTCTAATTTTAAAGTTGTCAAATATTTGGTTGAAATCTGTTCTTGTTCTGAAAACAGTTTACAGTTTCTGTTTTGACACCTTTTAGTATTTTATTGATAACTTTCAATTCTAAAACGATATTGATTTGATTTAAGTTGCATTAGAAAGATGACTTCAATATCTACAACTTCATCCTATATACTTATACCCAAATTCGAACGTTTTAGACCTCAAAAATGTGTTCCAATATGACCTATTTTGCTGTCTGCCAGGTTGGGCCGGTCGACTGGGATAGTCGACTGGGCCAAGCGGCCAGTCGACCGGACGTGCACAAAACCGTGCACGTCGGCTGTTTTTGTAGACGGTCGACCGTGCGGTCGACCGACTGAGAGCAGATTGCTCTCGGGTTGTTCGGGTCGATCGACCAGTCGACCGGCAGCTGTCAACGGCTATTTTTTGACCGTTGGACGGTCGACCGGCCAGTCGACCGCCAGCCTGTCAGGCTGCCACATCAGCCTAACGGCTATATTTTTCTAGGGGCTATAAATACCCTATTTGAAAGAGTTTTTGGACAAGATTTTTTGGGCTGTTTTTCTTACATTTTCTGAAGTTAAAAGAAGTTTTTAAAAGAGTTTTAAGTGCCATAAAGATTCATTCTTTTGTTTTAAAGTGTTTTGTCATTTTCAAAGAAAATAAGTTTTTGGGAATTAATTTATTGTTCTTCATTTCTATATCAATTTGGTATTTTCCTAAGAGTTTTTCTTTGATCAAAACACTTGTTTTCCACACTTGAGCTATCATACTATCCTAATCTATTTAGGATCTTGTTTTTGTGGAAAAGAAAGAGAAAAGGAAAGAGAGATTGAGTTTGTAGTTTTTTTTTTTGGAACCACTTGTTGTAAACACCCTTATTCTTGTTGTATCCCTCTTAGGTAGAGGTGATCGGGTGATTGGTTTGCTCCCTCTAGAGAGAGGTGGAGTTTGATTGTAAGCCCTCTTCGGTAGAGGTGTTGGTTGTTGTGGTTATTTGGCTAAGGGCCTACCCCTCTTGTGTGAAGAGGTGTTTGTTTGAGAGAGGAGTTAGGTACTCCATTGTTGTACAAATCCTTCTCGGTGAAGGTTCCCTCGGTGGGAGTCCTCGGTGGACGGTATAGTGGATTGGAAATCCTACACGGTGGTGTAGGCGGGGATGTAGAGCAAGGGTGCTCGAACCTCGAAACATATCTTTGTGTTTGCGTTTGATCCACTTGTCTCTAAACTCTCTCTTTACATTTGTGCAAAGCATCATACTTCATTCATATCATATTTGCTTGTGTTGAGCATAATTCATCTTGTCATATCATATTTATTTGCTTGTGTTGTGCCTTGCATAATCCATATTGCTATATCCTTGATTGCTTGGCTTGATAGTGTGTGCACATTGCTTGGATTGCTTGTGTGTGTGTGCCCAACTTATACTCATCCAACAAGAGCTTCACATAGCGCCTCAACCCATTTCAAGGGGAATCAAGGGGAGTTAGTCCAGAGCCTCGCAAGGGGAATTCGGCTACACTTGTTGTATTGTATTAGTTTGTGCATAATTTGCATTAGCTTCCGCATTTAGCGTACTTAGTTTTGCATTAAGTTTTAGATTAGCACTAAACCTATTCACCCCCCCTCTAGGTGTTTTTCAATTGGTATCAGAGCTAGTGCTCCTGATACTTAGGCTTAACATCCTAGGAGTGAGATCCATTTGCTTGCTAATCTATTATTTGCATTTGCTTGTTTGCACACTCATATAGTTTGCCATGGACTTTATGACCCCACCTATGTATGACCCTTCCAACATTCATGTTTGGAAGATTAGGATGACCGTTTATTTACAAACCCTAGGTCATAAAGTTTATCTTGCTATTACCAAGGAATCCTTCCTTAGTGATCGCAATCATATAGGAGCCAATGCACAAGCCCTAGAGGCCATTAGAAGCACATTACATAAAGATTATCTTATGTGTGTTTCTAACATTGATTTCGCCTTTGCAGTGTGGAACAAATTGACAACAACATCCACCACCTCGGAGCTTCAAGTGCAAATTCAAGAAGAGGAATCTAGTGGAGAATCCGATTCACAATGCTTCATGGTCCAAGGGAATGACTCCCTTGAGGTACACTCAGAACCCCACTTAGATAGTGATGATTGCTCTAGTTCTTCATGTGATAATTTTGATGCCCATGCTCTAAATGAAGAACTTTCTATTGTTTGTGAAAAATTAATTGAAAATTATAAGATTTTGAAAAAGAAAAGTCTAGAAATTGAAAAAAAAAATAAGAATTTGCACTCTAGACTTGATTGTGTTTTGCAAGAGAAGGTTGAGGTCTATAATGAAAGGGATTCATTGAGATCTCAATTGGAACTTGCACTAAAAGAAAATGAATTTTTAAAAACTAAAAATGATTGCCATGCAATTTTGAAGAAAAATGAAAATTTATCTTCTAAAGTTGATTTTGTTGTAAAAGAAAATGATTCTTTGAAAATTAAGATTGCTTCAATTTCTAAAGATTTAGAAATGTGTTTAAAGAAAAATGTTGTTTTACAAAATAAAATTGATGCACATGTTTGCCATGCTAGTGTAGCTTCATCTAGTCTACCTAATGCATGTACCTCTTTTTCTAGGATTAATGATGATATTTATATGTTAAAGAAGAGAGTAGATTGTTTGGGCTCCACTATGAGCCAATGTGCCATGAACCACACTCGCTTGGAAACCTTGGTTCGTAAGAAACAAGTTCCAACTTTTATGCATGTACACCCTCCACGGCATACACATGCTCCACACGGACACCGTCAACACATGTATGCTCATGTGTACACATGTACACATTATGGCCGAAAAGGCCATCTTGCTAAATTTTGTTATGATAGATTAAATGTTTCAAATTTAGCAAAGAAATTTGTTTGGGTTAGGGAAGGGACTAACCCCCATGGACCCAACAAGATGTGGGTACCAAAGACCACCCCTCCTATTGTTTTTGATGTAGGTGTGGGCTCTCACATGACGTGAGAGTGATGACACCTTGGAATGGATGCGTTCCGTGCTTAAAGGAGATCAATTGGATGCATCACTTTCAAGGGAAGCTTTGGTGGAGAGGACCACCTTTGTTTTGGAGAAATAGAGCGGTGCCCTCATTGGTTTGGTATCGAATCTCTAACTCCTTATGTATACATGCTTTCCATGTTTATTTCTCATAGCATGATTTGATGTTTAGTGATCATCATGAATATGCCATGTTAATTAGATTAGTGTTATACTTATTAGTTAGTTGAAACATCCATGTTTTATATGGACTTATATTTTTGTGTGTTTTCACCTTGGTTAAACTAATTTGTATGACCTAGATCTAATGCACATGCATGTACATCTTGATCATATATGATTTGTATTTCATATTGATGTTTTATAGCATGTTTTCATTGTCTATGGATTAGTATGTAAATGCCATGATTATTAGATCCTTGACATACATATATAGTATGAGACACACATGCTTGTATGAACCCATTCTTAGTGTTCTCACTTTTGTTTAGTTATAATGTACATCATGAATCAAATACATGTGAATTTACATAGTAATCATGTTTTAGTTTTCTCATGATGATTTTTTGTTGTTTTATGCTTTATGTGGTATAAACTAGTTTAGATGTAGATTTTATCAAAACTTGCATGTATGCATGTACACATAGTGAGAACAAATTGACTTTTATATGTTTGCACTTCATGCTCATTTGTACCCACTATATGCACATGTATAAGCTAGTTTTGATGATTCCTTCATTTATACTTGCTATGCCTATTTTCATGTTTTTACTTCATGTATATGTATTTTGAATTCAAACCTAATAAATATACATGTATACCCATGAGTCTTTTGCCTTCATGCAAATACTTTTAATAGACTCGTTTACGGTTGGGATATGTATGTATATTGTTAAATTTGGATGAATCATACATATACCTAGAAGTTTGATAAAAGAATTTTTGATGAATCTTTGCTTGTTTATATAGCAAAATAATATTCGTGTTTGTTTTGATACTTCATGTTTTGAATATATGTTTAGATGTTAGTTTTCATTAAGACTAGGATTTATATTTGTACATATGATGGGCTACAAATAAATCTATATATGTTTGGGATTGAATGCTTGTTTGTTCCCATTAGATGTGCTAGTATAGTCTAGTTTTGATGATTCATACATTTTAAACTTGTATTCCATTTTTGGTATTTGTTTTTATGATTATGAGTTTTCATTTCATGTATATGTGTATTTTGCCAAACTTGAAGATATATATGTATACCCCTTGAGTCATTTGCCTTTCATGCAAATATCTATTATGGACTCAAAGTGTGTTTAAGGGACATGTATGTATACTTCTTGTGTTGACAAATCATACATATACCTTGAAAAGAATTGGTATCAAATTGTTTTAATGAAAAGCTAAATTTTCATACTTTTCATACTTTTCATGTTTCTTTGAATTGGTATTTAAACTTCATGTATATGTTTACCTTGTCCAAACTATTAGATATACATGAATATCCTTTTTGAGCCACGTGCCTTCATGCATATATCCTTCTGGACTCGTTTGTATCTTGGATATGTATGTATACTTTGGTTTGTATTAGACATACATATGCCTTGAAGATTAAATAATATTAATTTTTAGTTTTCTTGTTTAAAGGAATAATTGAACTTAATTGAACAAATTTCATGATTATGATCTCCATACTTGACTTGTACACTCACATTTATTATTTGCTCATGTTTTGTTTTCATGAGACATTTTTATGCTTAATTGGATTAGAGTGTTGATTATCATGTGGATTTCATTTTTATGAAAAATGATTTGTATTTATTCCTTGCTTGAAGGATTTCGTACTAGTTAACAAAACTTTTCATTTTAACTAGTTCGTATTCTTCGTTATAATATGAGATATACACTTGACCCTATTCTTTCAATTGGTATCATTGAACACTTTCAATTGATATCAATTTTGATCTTTTTGTATACTCATATATGTTTTGTATATGTATGCTTACTCTTTCAAGAATATCAATGTCAATTGGTATCTAACTTTCATACATATATATCTTTATGCTAAGCTTGAAAAATTTCTAATGTTTGATTTGTTTTCAATTGGTATTTTAACAAGCTTATGCATATATTTAGTTGGTATTTCATAAAGGGGGAGAAAACTTGATTTTGTCCTTCAATTGGTTTTTGATTCCCACTCCCTTACTTTATGTTAAAATATCGTTTCAAATTGGTATCATATGCTTAAAAGAACATATTTCTCTTAATGATATCAAGATGTTTATGTTGAGTGTTTTTAATTGGTATCTCAAAATTTTGTTTAAGAAAAATATATACTTTTGATTTAAATTGCTTATATGTTTTATTTCAATTGGTATCAATATGCACTTTATTGTCATATCTTAAATTGGTATCACATTTGTTTTGATTACCCCTTCTTGATCTTTTTGTTTTGACAAAAAGGGGACGAAAAAAAAATTGTTTTTATGTTTTTACCCCTTTGTTGATGATTGACAAAAAGGGGGAGAAAGATTTTGAGTTATAGAGTTTATATATGCATGCTTACATTTTGCATATATGATGTTTTAATTGGTATCTAGAAGCATGTTTTATTTTGAATATTTCATTGGTATCTAGAGCACCATGTTTATATGCATTGTCATTCATTGCATACTTATTGTTTATTTGTTTATGCATGAGTTAAGGGGGAGCTTCTTTGAAGCTTAACTTTAATCCATGCATATATAACTCCATGAGTTTTGTCATCATCAAAAAGGGGGAGATTGTTGGCCCAAAGGCCTTCCACTCTAGTTTTGATGATGACTCATTCATGTAGTTATGTTTACTAATAATCTTGTGATTCTAAGTTTCAGATCATTAGCAAGATATTAGTTGATAATTAGCTTCAACATGAAGTGTTGGAAGCTTATCATGGTGATTCCGGTGCCAAAGCTTAAAGATCATACCTTTGCACTCGGTGGATCGCGTTTGGGAGCAAGTCTTCTTGATGACTCAAAGACTTAGGTATCCATAGTTTAGTTTAGTGTGTTTTAGATCCATTTGTAAAGCTTAATATAGTTGATATGCTCAAGTTCACAATACACACACATAAATTCAATATGTTTGGTTTTTGATTGAATCGGTTTTGGATTTCAAGGCTTGACACCCTTCTATAGTTATTATCATAATTTTTTATTTTTATATTCAAATAACATGATTTAACTTGCATTTCAAAGATAACTTTCAGATCTAAATTTCTTATTTAATAACCATTTTCTGATTCTAATTTTAAAGTTATCAAATATTTGGTTGAAATCTGTTCTTGTTCTGAAAACAGTTTACAGTTTCTGTTTTGATATCTTTAGTATTTTATTGATATCTTTCAATTCTGAAATGATATTGATTTGATTTAAGCTGCATTAAAAAGAAGACTTCAATATCTACAACTTCATCCTATATACTTATTCTCAAATTCGAACGTTTTAGACCTCAAAAATGTGTTTCAATCTGACCTATTTTGCTGTCTGCCAGGTTGGGCCGGTCGACTGGGACAGTCGACTGGGCCAAGCGGCCAGTCGACCGGCCAGTCGACCGGACGTGCACAAAACCGTGCACGTCGGCTGTTTTTGTAGACGGTCGACCGTGCGGTCGACCGACTGAGAGCAGATTGCTCTCGGGTTGTTCGGGTCGACCGACCAGTCGACCGGCAGCTGTCAACGGCTATTTTTTGACCGTTGGACGGTCGACCGGCCAGTCGACCGCCAGCCTGTCAGGCTGCCACATCAGCCTAACGGCTATATTTTTCTAGGGGCTATAAATACCCTATTTGAAAGAGTTTTTAGACAAGATTTTTTGGGCTGTTTTTCTTACATTCTCTGAAGTTAAAAAGAAGTTTTTAAAAGAGTTTTAAGTGCCATAAAGATTCATTCTTTTGTTTTAAAGTGTTTTGTCATTTTCAAAGAAAATAAGTTTTTGGGAATTAATTTATTGTTCTTCATTTCTATATCAATTTGGTATTTTCCCAAGAGTTTTTCTTTGATCAAAACACTTGTTTTCCACACTTGAGCTATCATACTATCCTAATCTATTTAGGATCTTGTTTTTGTGGAAAAGAAAAGAGAAAAGGAAAGAGAGATTGAGTTTGTGGTTTTTTTTTGGAACCACTTGTTGTAAACACCCTTATTCTTTTTGTATCCCTCTTAGGTAGAGGTGATCGGGTGATTGGTTTGCTCCCTCTAGAGAGAGGTGGAGTTTGATTGTAAACCCTCTTCGGTAGAGGTGTTGGTTGTTATGGTTATTTGGCTAAGGGCCTACCCCTCTTGTGTGAGGAGGTGTTTGTTTGAGAGAGGAGTTAGGTACTCCATTGTTGTACAAATCCTTCTCGGTGAAGGTTCCCTCGGTGGGAGTCCTCGGTGGACGGTATAGTGGATTGAAAATCCTACACGGTGGTGTAGGCGGGGATGTAGAGCAAGGGTGCTCGAACCTCGAAACATATCTTTGTGTTTGCGTTTGATCCACTTGTCTCTAAACTCTCTCTCTTTTACATTTGTGCAAAGCATCATACTTCATTCATATCATATTTGCTTGTGTTGAGCATAATTCATCTTGTCATATCATATTTATTTGCTTGTGTTGTGCCTTGCATAATCCATATTGTTATATCCTTGATTGCTTGGCTTGATAGTGTGTGCACATTGCTTGGATTGCTTGTGTGTGTGTGCCCAACTTATACTCATCCAACAAGAGCTTCACATAGCGCCTCAACCCATTTCAAGGGGAATCAAGGGGAGTTAGTCCAGAGCCTCGCAAGGGAATTCGGCTACACTTGTTGTATTGTATTAGTTTGTGCATAATTTGCATTAGCTTCCGCATTTAGCGCACTTAGTTTTGCATTAAGTTTTAGATTAGCACTAACACCTATTCACCCCCCCTCTAGGTGTTTTTCATAAACTTCACCACGTCAATCCTCGGATGAGGATTCATGGTCTTAACTGAAGTACTTTCTTCTGCTATCTAGATTACTTGATCCTCTATCTATGCGGGAAAAACCAACTGGAAATAGATCACAACTTTGATAAAAATAGGATTTTTACCTGCTTCCCGAAACCCTAGATTGAGTTTCTCACCGAATCTACTCCACGAAAGATTCCTTGAGCACTCCTTATGTCCTTCTGAGATCGACAGATCCCACAAACACAGCTACCTCTGATCTGAGATCGACACACGATCTCCACCGAATCAGATCCCGAAGCCCTCCGAATCTCCAGAAAAATCCCAAGCGAAACCTGGGAAGCTCTGATACCACTTGTTGTGCTCCGACAACAACTAGAAGAGGAATCTCTGAATCTCCCAAGCACAAAGAATAATCTCCCAAAATAGCACAAATACCAAACACAGAGAAAAGCACACGAAAGCAACGATTAACGAGGTTCGGCCTTGATGCCTACGTCCTCGGGGCAATGATAGATAGATTTTATTGATTTTAATAATCAATTACAATGGATGCAGCTCCTCTGAGTATCAAGAGAGCTACTCCTTTTCTTTTGTACAGCAAAACCCTAGAAATCCTGTTTTAAATACAACAGATTTCTAAATCAGCAAAACAGCCCGCAACCCGACTGTCGGTCGACCGGGCGGTCGACCGATCTCATGCGCCGGTCGACCGGGCCGGTCGACCGTTCCCAACCGAGAGTTGGGTACTTTCAGTCGGTCGACCGGGCAGTCGACCGAGCTCCCTTACATGTTGTGCACGTCGGTCGACCGGGCCGGTCAACCGAGCTCCTGCTACTGCGGGCGGTCGACCGGGCCGGTCAACCGAGCTCCTGCTACTGCGGGCGGTCGACCGGGTTGGTCGACCGAACACCTGCTGCTGCTGCTGTTAACCTGTTTTGCTGCTGCTGCTGCTTCCTTTGTCTTTCATCGATGACTTCCCCGATGATCCCTCAACGATCCTTGTCGACTTCCTCGACAATATCCTCTCTCTTTCTAACATGGAGAGGGATCGGCGATGAGGGAGGGGCCGCGAGGAGCTAGCGACGATGAAAGGGCGGTGATGTTGTGGCAGTGTCAGAATGACATCAACACGCGAGGTAGTCGGGCGACGAAGGAGCGACACAAGGCAGTGGCGTCGACAAGATTCGATGTCGAGATGGGTGTCGCACATGACCGCGGTTTCGAGATTCAATCAAGATCTCGCGACTGATCGGGGCGGTCTAAGGTGGAGGGATCTCGCAAACTCGTAGAGGACGAGATCTGGAGTCGATGCAAGATCTGATGGATTCAGATGGCTTGATGCTGCCGGCAGGGTGAGATCGGAGACGTGGAAGGGCGGTGAAGGCATGGTGGTTCCAGTGGCGTCGTGGGTGATGGCGATGCGATGAGGGTTTGGAGAATTAGGGTTAGGTTTTGATTTTTGTGGGTGCGGTCGGTGAAGAGAGGAAGAAGAAGATAAACAGTGGGATTTTTTAAATTTTTGATGGTTTAGTCCTATCATATGTTATCGGGTTGCTGCAAGTCGAGTTAGGACTAGCCTGCCCAACTTACATCCCTGTTACATGCAACGTAGGTTATGTCCAAAACTACTATCCTCTAGTTTCATTGTTTTTGTGTGCTAACTGCCTCTCAATTGTATTGGAATGATACATCGGATATAGAGAGACACTGCCAGAAGCTAAATGAAGAAATAATCACTATGATTCGCTTCCTTCCTTGTATTCCCTTTGAGTCCTCTGAAGGGTTTTATGAAAAGGATCTATCCAAGTCTTGCTAACAATCAAGTGGGAAACTTAATTCTTCTTCTCTTTCTTCTCTTTCTTTCTTTTTTTTTTTTTTTTTTTTTGGGGGGGGGGGGGGGGGGGGCGAGAGAGAGAGAGAGATCCGAGGGCCCATAAATGATGAGAGAGAAAACAAAGGTTTTGCATCTAGATCTACCTATGTTAACAGGGTTCCCATACCCCTTTTATGTCAACAGTCCAACATGGACACAGGTATTCTTAAGTTCATGGTATCCTTTGGTTTTTACTACGAGGATGGTGTGTACTTTATATTGAGTTTTAATGCAGTATGAAGAAGGCAAGCTTAATCAGGTTGATATTTTGAGTTTGATAATCTTTTTGCAGAAGGCACTCAGGTTATGTTGAGAATTATGCATATATTATATGTGTGCATGTGTAAAGACAAGATTCTTTACATTTGAAGCCATATATGACAACATAAGCTTTGCATCTTTTCAGTACCTATACCGCAAGCTGTAATTTGGTTCTTATTCAAAAAATAGAAAGCAACGCATGAGCGCAATAATTAAGCTAAGTAATCAGATATTGATTCCAAGCTTGATAAGCCACTAGTGTAAGTTTCAAAACTACATACAAGTTTAATAAGGAAAAGCTAAATACTAGAGCAAATACATCGATGTAGCTCACTGAATCAATTAGTCATTGGGTGTCTTCATTTAGTTCTTGAGACACTAGTTTCTGTGATCCAGATCCAGGAATGCACCATGAATCAAGATCGTGAATCACCACGTTTGGATGGCACGTAAGAATTCGATCAATGAGCTAGTAACAGTTACTTTGATTTAACACTCTTTAGAAAAGTTGACACATTAGTCCTTGCAATGCTAGTCCCTTAATACTTGTGACTGCATCATGTCCAGTAAGATAAATATTAAATAGTCCGTTCCAACTTACAGGGATGCCCATTTGGTGTATTTATCAAGCCAAGTCAGAGCACATCTTAGACGCACAAAACCTGTGTCTAATTTTGCTAAGTGCCCAGATTGAAGAGTGATGCCATTTTAGAAATTATATATGTTTTATTGGACAAGTAAATGATTACACATGCACTTCTTAATATTATGACTTTCAAAAGCTTAGCAATTTAAGTAAATCCAGGGTACATGTACGAGATACAGTATGGAGATAAGACAAATTTTGTAAAGGTGGGAAACGGGTTTGATATGGATACGACAAATAATAAATGAATATATTTGTATTTTTGTGTCCATATACATAGGTACACATGTAATATACAGTGCACAAATACAATACAGGATAAAAACACAACATGATCTGTGTACAAGTATACAATAATTATTAAATGAGACTTGTCTATGTGTTTTAATGTTCATTAGTTGTGGCATGAATTTGCAAGGTTACAACAGGTAAAAGAACACAATATATTTGATGTTACGAAAACATTTTCGAGCAATATAAATCAATAATTATGTGAATGATTCTTATTGAGAAACTAGACAAATTATATAAATGCAACACATCTACAAGTTATAGAGTTGTAAACTCTTCTTCAAAGTTAGATTTTATTTTTGTTTCACTTTATAATCTTGGTCACGTCTCGGATATGTTGCAAGTTTATGATATATTAGTAGGAGGAGCCGACATTCATCGGTCAACTATTGGAGTATCCAAAAATTGGAAAAGTATTTCATACATGTACAACTCATTCGATGAAGTATCTGTGTTTTATTTATATATGATTCATCCTTTTTTATTGTATCTCACAATCTGCGTCTACTTATGTTCAACTCTTTTCTTCAACATCTGCTTTACCTTCTTTGTTATCCTTCTTGCCTTTCTTATCCCAATTTTACTAATTTATGTTGTAGCTTCCCTTGTTGTAAGATGGCCCTTTCCCCCCTATGAAACAAGAACCAATACGGAAGTTCTTGTTTCCAGCTATCATGGTGTGTTGTTGAAGAACAAACTGTTTGTGTTGCCCTCTGTGCTTTAATGCTCATGCCTACTTCAATTTGACTATCAATATGTGCCTCTTTAACTGCAAAATTAGGTTGTAACCATATGCTTCTGAATATTATCATTTAATCATGCTTTGTACCAAGGTGCTAAGACATGATGTCATTAGGCTCTTGTATGTTGGCCTGAGCAATCAAGTGCAAGAATCAATTTCTACACTCATACGTTGAGCCATAGACATGCTTTAACTTGAGCAACTGAAGATGGGTCATTGCTTGGAATTGAAGGAAGCTTGCTTCTTGTAAGTGACCTCACCTCAATTGTGGTATGTTTCTGTTGGGGGAGGAAGTCGTCGAGGAAGTCGACGAAGAGAAGAAGGAAAATCCAGAATTCAGTAGCAGCAGAAAATAGCAGAACAGGGTAACGGTCGACTGGGCCGGTCGACCGTCGGCAGAAGAAGGTGGCTCGGTCGACCGGCCCGGTCAATCGAAGTGCAGGCTGACATGCACAGCGTAGCGGTCGACCGGCCCAGTCGACCGCAGGATGAGATCGGTCGACCGAGCGGTCGACCGGCTGAAAGTGCCTAACTCTCGGTTAGGCACGGTCGACCGGCCCGGTCGACCGGTGTATAGGGTCGGTCGACCGGCCGGTCGACCGACAATCGGGTCTGCCTATTTCGGAAAGGGTTATTTTGAAACCCTATTTAAGGGCTGTTTGGATTTCTAGGGTTTTGTATCTTGTAGAAGGGTTTGTGAGAGCAATTATGGAGGAGAGTAGAGCAGAGGCAGAAACTTTCTCGATCCCCATTTCTGTAAGTGTATTGATTTGTTGAAATCAATAAAAACCCTCCCCCTTTCTTGCCCCGAGGACGTAGGCGACAAGGCCGAACCTCGTTAAATCTATTGTTATGCTCTTTCTCTAGGATTGTTTGTTTGTGCTGGTTGTGGTACTGTTCTTTGTGCATTTGAGATCTAGGGTTCCTCTGTGGGTTGTTGTTGTCAGCGCGCAATAAGTGGTATCAAAGCTTCCCAGGTTTCGCTTGGGATTTTTTGGAGATTCGGAAGGGCATCGGGAGCTGATTCGGTGGAGATCGAGTGTGTCGATCTCAGATTAGCGGTAGTCTTGTTCGTGGGATCGTGTGTCGATCTCAGAACAACACAAGGAGTGCTTAGGGAATCAATGGTGGAGTAGATCCGGTCAGAAACTCAATCTAGGGTTTCGTGAGAAGGTAAAAATTAAATTTTTATCGAAGTTGTGTATCTATTTCCAGTTGTTTTTCCGCATACATAGAGGATTCAGTTAGATAGATGGAAGAAGAAAGTACGTCAATGAAGACCATGAATCCTCATCCGAGGATTGACGTGGTGAAGTTTAACAGCACAAATAATTTTGGGATGTGGAGGTGTGAGGTTATGAATGCTCTAAATGCATCGAACTTGAGGATACTCTACTTCTGGAGAAGAGGCGAAGCAAAACCACTGATGAAGAGTGGGAGAAGATGAACAGGTCTGCGTGTGGCTTGATTAGGTCGTGTTTAACACAAGACATCAAATATCTTGTGTTACACGAGACATCGCGAGGCAGTTGTGGGAGACCCTTGAGAAGAAATATCTGACCAAGAATGTGGAATCGCAATTGCAGCTGAAGAGTAAGCTGTATGGGTTTCAGATGAAGTAGGGGTGCTCCGTGAATGAACACATCAACCGCTACATGAAACTTCTTACAGACTGGTCAATGTGGATGGCAAGATAGATGAGGAAGACAAGGCGATAATCCTCTTGAACTCACTCCCAGCGGAGGAGTATGAGACATTTACATAACTTTATAAATGGTAGACAGACTCTGAACTATCATAAGGTGTCATCTGCATTGGCAAACTTTGAGACGAGGAGAAAGGAGAGACAGCCCTCTCAGTCAAGCTTGTCGGCAGAGGCACTAGCAGTAAGAAGCAAGGTTCATCCAGGAAGGGCAGTGATGAAAGAGGAAGATCAAAGTCCAGGTCGGGCTATAGGGATCTGAGGAAGAACCAGTGTGCCTTTTGCAGAGAAATAGGGCACTGAAAAGTGGACTGTCCAAAGTTTAAAGGGAAGAAGAAGGAGTCGAAGGCTGAAGCAAATCTTGCAAAGGTGATGAATACTCAGAGGAGTAGTTCACAGGCAGATGGATCAGATTTGAACTCATCAGGTTTCTCATTTTCAGTCATTACTCCTATCATTGGTCACTCATGGGAAGAGAGGTGGATTTGGATACAGGTACAACATACCATGTGTGCTCTAATCGGGATTAGTTTTCTAGCTTGAGAAGCTGGAGGGGTGTTCGGTCGTTATGGGCGATGATCACCCATGTAGCATGGAGGGTGTAGGTATAATCCGAATCAGGATGTTTGATGGGATGGCAAGGGAGCTGAAGGGAGTGAGGTATATACCTCAGTAGAAGAGAAACCTAATCTCCGTTGGAGCTTTGGAAGCATCGGGCATGGTGATTTCTGTTCGAGATGGCGATCTTAGGATGATCAAGGGCTCGATGGTGATGATCAAGGACGTCCGCCGAGACAATCTCTACTACTTTAAGGATAGTACGATTACAGATCAGGTGGACACTTCCAGTTCCTCAGATGATGGTGGCCCGGAGGTCTGGCAGGGAAAGGTCGAACAGGAAAAGGAAAAGTCTTTGCAAGCTCCTGCAAAGAAGGAATCGGAAGGTGTTGCAACCTACAAGTCAGAAGGTGAACACAGCGTTCTGGACAAGAAGAAGGTGATATTCAGCGCCAGTACTCAATGCAATGAAGGTCTTCTTGATTGTGTTCACGTGTGCATTTGGGGACCTGCTAAGACGGCATTGCTTGGAGGTCACAGGTACTTTGTCTCTTTCGTTGATAGTGTATCTAGGCATTTTCGATATATCCAATGAGACAAAGTAGTGAAGCCCTAAAATATTGGGTGAAGTGGAAAGGAAGAGTGGAGAGGCGATAGGTAGGAAGATTAAGGGAGCTAAAGATCGGTAATGTTGGAAAGGACATGTACCAATTCCTACGATTTGGCCAGAACACCGGAATTGTACTCACTTCATGACAGGTACAGATGGGTTGGCTAAAGAAGTAATCCGTTCCTTGCTGGAGGAGGTTCGGAGGTTGTTGCCTAATGCAGGATTAGACAAGTCATTTTGGGCTGAGGCGACGTGTATGCTAGCCATCTCATGAATAGATCGACTGCGACAGGAGGTAAAGCTCCATTGAAAATTTAGTCTGGAAAAAACTGCTCAAGATCATGATGTGCTGCAGGAATTGGAAGTCCGACCTACTTCAGTGCCAAGAATGTAGGTGAATCCGCGAGCAAAGAGATTGTCTATTTGGGCGTCAAGTGGAACAGCTACAGGTTGTGGGACCCGAAGACAAGAAGATCGTGATGAGAAGGAAGGATGTCACATTTGGAAAGACTTTAGTATTGAAGTCCACCGCCTCTCAGCAGGTGGAGAGGATGGAGACCAAGGAAGGATCGCAGCGTGTAACCCCCTGATCCCTGATGTACGTATCACAGTATCAGTACTCGATACGACGTATAAAATGATTTGACCTTTCTATTAGTCAGATTGAGCCGATTACAGTTCCAGATATTATTTTTCAATATTTTAGATTTTTCAGAATTTTTTGAAATTTTTCTGGATTATTTTGGAAAATCTCCGTAGTCGGTGTCGACCGATACCGAGAATCGGCTCTACGATTTTTATTTCACAAACGGAGTAGAATTTTGAGAATTTGCTTTCATCTTGTATCTTTGAATCATTTTCTACGTTAGGGTATTTTTGGAGATTTTTCTAAATTTATTAAAAATTGGCCAAAGCGGTGTCGCCCGGTGTCGGTAGTACACTTAGGATTTTTAACTTGCAAACATGACTTTATTTCATGAATCCAATTTCACATTCTTCTTCTATGTAATATTCTCTATTTTTGGTAAAATTTTGGGAACCTTCGGAGCGAGTCAAATTTTACTGAATAAAATAATATGAATTCAATAATAAAACAATCTTTTTCTTTTTTCCTTTCTTTTTCCCTCTCTTCTCCATTCTCTGGAAGCCACCCCCACGACTTAAACAACCGCCTTCCTTCTCTTTCAAAACCTCGCTCTCTCTCTATCTTATTCAAAACTCCTCTCTCTATCGCTCAATTCCCTCTCTCTCTCTCTCTGTGTTCCGTGGAGGCACCACGGCCGGCGCGCCGCCAATGGCGCGCGTCCCGGCGGGGCGCCACCGCGCCTCCTCAAAGCCGGGCGCCGCACCCTTCTCTTTCTTCTTTTCTTCTTCGTTTTCTTTTCCTTCTTTTCTTCTTCTGTTCTCTCTTCTTCTCCTTCTACTGCAAACATCCTCTCCCCCTTTCTCTTCTCTCACTCCTCTTCTACATGCGGAGGGCGCCGCCGACCTGGGCCGCGGCGGGCGCCGCCGCCTGCCAGTCAGCCAGCGGCCAATTGTTGAGCGACAGCAGCAGCTGTCGCTGCTGTTGTTGCTTTCTTTGTTGGGTTGGGTAGAACCGAACCCATTAACCCTATTGGGTTAATTGAAACCCAATACCATAAATCCACTAACTCGTTACCATTTACTTAAGTTATGGGTTGGGTATTGGATCCAAACCCGACCCGTTAAGAGCCCAAACCCGCATCCAAACCCAATAAGGTAATATTATAGAAAACCCCCTTCTACTTTTTATTAATTGCATTTAAGATATATTATTACATAATTTAACATTTCTATTACTCCTAGAGTTCGGGCGATATCTAGAGCAACCGGACTCCGATTTGGACGATCAGAAACCGTTGCGATCGTGGGAAAGAGAGCTATCTTTCCATGGCCAGTGTTGTGAGTGTTTTCTTTTTAATAAATTATATTTATTCATGTTAATAAATTGAGTGATTGCTTTAATAAATAAATCGGATTATGGATAATCATTGTAACTGTTAATAATAACTTGTCATTATTGGAAACTCATTGTAATAGGAATAAAATAGAATATTGTAAGTTTCTTCCTGTTAATATAACGATAGGTGATTTAATAATAAGAACAATAAATACTGAAATAATAACTCTAACACAGTCAACATACTTGCACAGCCACTGACATTCGGGCTACTATTTCATCATATTCTTGGACACTAATATTTCATGTATTATATCACAGTTAGATAACTATCATTACATGTATACTGATCCACAGGTACTCTATTACACTGTACCCTTACCGACCCACCGATAACTGAACACTTGTATTACATGTAAATATCTGTTACACTCTATACCGTTAGTTAACGTTGTTTCACCATTACATAGATACTGAGATTCATGATACTATTACTGCATGTTTGTGAACTACTGATATATTGATACGCTGGTACACCGGATTACCGTCTTGTGCACAGTTACTTCATGTTCTTACACCACTGTATATAGACTCACGGTATATAATGCATTGATTGTCTATATATTCCTATTACATGGATCATGGATTTCTTCTTGTTACATGGATCATGGATTATATTATTACTAAGGATTTTCTTGTATTCTCGTTATATTGATTATTGTTTATGTCACATGGATTATTGTTACATGAGTATTTCGTCTGTATCCGTTACATGATTATTTCCCGTTCTGATACTGATATTCCGTTACTGGATACATGAGCTGTTGATATGCGATGTGTGGAACTAAGTACCACGTAGATTCAAGCCACGGGGGGCCACCTCTAGAATCCCACATCTATTGTTTCTCGTTTCCCGTTATAGTGTTTCGTGCTATCAACAGAGCTCATGTCCTTGTTACATGTATCATGTATAGTTCTTGTTCCTGATACCCTGTGCAATTACATGTATGAACTATAAGATGGGGTTGGGGGAGACTTGACAGTTGATTAGCTCTTATCGGGTGGATGTCTGGATCCATTGTTTGTCCCACTGCAGGAGAACGGGATAGTGCTGGCTACCATCTGTTATAACTCATGAGCTCCTATTTTCCGTTATTGTTTTAGCTCATTGAGTTCCTGTTACATGTTACAGCCTTAGCGGGCTAGCCCTGGTCTCCAGCAGCCAGGGGTTGTGTTTAAGGCCATAATCCCTGTAACGCCCGATCCCCAGGATACGGAGACGTTATGGCGACGTACATACGCGAGGTGAAAACACACTCACGCGTACGTTAAGCCTCAGTACAGTACAATACCTCCATATAGTCATGAGTTCCAGCATGAAATAAGTACAAGAATACCTGTAGAAAATGGTTAGGGATCATAACAGATATAAAAAATGGGAACAAATAAGATAACAGAAATAAATGACCAAGATATCTATGAATAGGCCCGATGAGAATCTCCTATGTGACTCCACGGCACTATCTGATAATACGATAACTCGGATCTCCAATCTGGCATACAAACCCAGGTCGTCAGAAAGCGACCTAGTGAGTGGTAAAATGAAGGAGGCAGTAATATGTACAATAGTACTACAAGTACGATAATAATATATAGTACATGGAGTTGGACAAGTGATACCATATAATAAGGATATATAAAACAGTAGAAAGAGTAAACATGGAAGCAGTGCAAAGATATAAACAGGTCAACTTTAATACCATCACTACCTAACCGGTTATCATTGGGTCATCATATAATGTGATCTAGTGATGACGAGTGTACATGCTAGGGGTGATGTGATAGCAGTGAACATGCAGATGGGCATTTGTAACCTAACCAGTATACGGTGTGATGCATAGACAGAAATGATGTATGCAAGGTATACAGAAAATAGAATATATGCACATATGCATGAATAGTATGTTACTATAGAAAATATAACATGTACCAGGTAAAGGGACAAGTATCCTTGGAACATGATATCGAATAGATGATCAGGAACAGTAACAAGTACAACTAAACATAGGAAACATGTATCAGGCAAGGAATAGTAACAAGTAGTAAGCATGTATCATGCAAGTCATGTTATTTATACAATAGTAGCAATCAGTACCACCTGGTATTTTAATCAATCTTTCTAGTGTCTCATACCACTGGCAGTTCATACTGGAGCCCGCACTCTAGTCGAACTCATCCGGACATGGCCTACGGGTACCATTATCCAAACGAGAGAGGATCAAATAAAAAGTATTCCCGAGTCCACTATTGTGTATACTGTTTTATTATGTTAATTGGAAACTCATGGTCGAGGAGTTTATCGGGTGGGTGTGTCCCGTGCATACCGGGACAACGGCCTTAAAACAGATCCCTGGCTGCTGAGACCAGGCCAGCCCGCTAGAGCTGTAACATGTAACATGAGTAAGACAGATGGTAGCCAGCACTACCCGTCCCCTGCAGTGGGACAAAAATGGATCCAGACACACCCGATATGATTTAATCAAACGTCAAGTCTCCCCCATACCCAAGTTCTCTTTATGGTCTGATCTGATATGTCAAGTATACAATGTAACAAGAATAAATACAGTACATGATACGGGTAACATGATAACCGGACCTGAGCTCTGTTGATAGCATAGAACAATATAACGGGAAACATTATAACATGAAACGGGAACAATATCACGGGAACAATATAACAGGAACAATATAACGGGAACAATATATGTGGGATTTAACAATATCGCATATCAAAAGCTCTCATGTCCAGTATCGGGAATATCCATATCAGTAACAGGAAAACAATCATATAACATGGATACGGTAACATGGAACAATAATCTGTGTAATATGCACGGTGAGTCATATGATAATAAGATAGAAACAATACATGAATGTACACTCGTGTGGTGGGCATATGGAATAGTGATGTGTGAACATGAAGATAATAGTGTATCGAGCATCCATGTAATGATGAGAACAAGTATATGAAATGTAGTACTCCGTGCTATGGTATATCCGTGTACCAGTCGAATATATATGTGTAGCCAGAATCCGTGTGAGTACTCTCGTGATAGTACATGTAATAACAGTATCTACTATAAGACCATATCCCGTGACCTGACGGTATCCGTGTAACTGAAATGCATGTACTAGAAAGACAAAGGGTGGCGTCTTAGTGTGGTCCGTGGGTGGTACAGTGGCTAATGTCAGATATGTTATTATCATCAAGATTATAAGATTGATTACAATGGGGTAGATATCACATAATATTATTATATACAAGTTAGGGATTATTGAAAAAACATTATGAGTAATTATCACTTATGTTCAATGAAACATCATTTATGTTCTAATTACAGTGATTGACCGATAACTACATGTTTATTAATTATAATCCTGATTTATTACTTAATGTAAGCACCCAATTTCATTAACATAATAAAATAGAAATTTATAAAATAAAACACTCACAAACTGGTCATGGGACAGTAGCTCTCGTTCCACGGATCGCAACGGATCCAGAATC
Source organism: Agave tequilana (assembly GCA_038442645.1). Lineage (NCBI taxonomy): Eukaryota > Viridiplantae > Streptophyta > Magnoliopsida > Asparagales > Asparagaceae > Agave > Agave tequilana. Next base: position 90,642 of record JAVJIF010031526.1, read on the forward strand.
GTCCAAATCGGAGTCCGGATGCTCCTGATATCGTCCGAATACTTTATTGGGTTTTGGATGCACGTTGGCTCTTAACGGGTCGGGTAGATCCAAACCCAAACCATAACTAAAAGTAATGGGTATCGGGTTATTGGGTTTAAAGGGTTAATGGGTTTAATCCTTAACCCATTAGTGGGTTAATGGGTTGGGATTACCCAAACCCACTCCAAAGTGATCCCAGTAGCAGCAGCAGCTTGCTGCTGCTGGGCTATTGCGCGGGCCGGCCAGCCCAGCTGGCCGGCGGCGGCGGCCGACCTGCCGGCGGCGATCCCGGCCGCCGGCGGTCCCGAGTGTGAGAGAGAGAGGGTGAGAGAGAGAGGAGGGAAAACGGGGAGAAATGAAGGAGGAGGAGAAAACAACAGAAGAAGAAAAGAAGAAAGAAAAAGGGAAAAGAAGAAGAAAGGAAGAGAAGAAGAAGAAGAAGAGGGGTGGCGCCCCTTGGCCGGCGTCGCCTGGCCGGCGGCCACCTCTGGCCGCGGGCATGGGTCAAGCCGCTGGCCTTCCGTGAGAGGGGGAAAAAAAAAAGAGAGAGTGTTTTGTAGAGAGAGAGAAAGTGTGTGTGTGAGGAGATAGAGAGAGAGGGAATTTGTAATTAAAGAGGGAAAGAGAAAGGGAGGGAGATTTTAAGGGGGAGAGGGAAAGGTCGGTTGGGTAAAACAGTAAGGCGGTGGGGGAAGCTTCGATCGGAAGAAGGAGAAGAAAAGAAAAATAAAGGGATATAAAATAAGAATATTTTATTATTATTATATTGGTCCTATATTCGACCAGCTCCGAACAGTGCCCAAAAATTTTAGAAAATAGAGAATATTATCCTGAGACGTAATATGAAGACGGTTTGAAGAAATATGATCGGTTTGCAAATTAAAAAATCCCGGAAGCTGTCGCCGAACGGGCGACACCGGTTGGCCAGATTTTCGATAAATTCAGAAAAATTTCCAAAAATACCCTAAGGTAGATACTACGATTCTAAGACACACGGGAAAGCCGATTCTCAAAATTCTACTCCGTTTGTGAAATAAAAATCGTAAAGCTGATTATCGGTATCGGTCGATACCGACTACGGAGATTTCCAAATATCCAGAAAAATTCCAGAGAAAATCCTGAAAAATTAAAATATTAGAAAATGATTTTTGAAACTGAAATCAGCTCAATTGGACTGCTACAGAGGTCAAATCATTTTGTACGTCGTATCGCGTTCCGATACTGTGATACGTTACACGGAGATCAGAGGGTTACATTTCTCCCCACCTTACAAAAATTGCGTCCTCGCAATTTCTATTCAGGTGTGAGAACACTATTTCCAACCCCAAAGCTGACATGTTACGGGTCCACGACACTTCCGCTGCGCACTCTGCTATCTATATAAGGAACGGGGGATAGAGAATTATGGTAGTGAAATACTCGGACGGATGGAAAGTAGACGATACAAGGAAATTAAGAAGGAAATCGGATGTTCTGGTTGACAATGGAAGGAAGGAAGGAATACAAACGAGTCAAGGAATGAATTGTCGAGTCATGGTATTCTTGTACTCGTGCTGGCTGGAATCCCCAAATTCGGATACATATCAGTTAATCTGAACCTGATTGTACTGTTGGTAAGAACCCGAGGATTGACCCAGGTGGTTACCCACACCAGGTGTGAACCTTGGCTCTGATACCCACTATGTAACGCCCCGATCCCCAGGATACGGAGACGTTATGGCGACGTACATACGCGAGGTGGAAAACACACTCACGCGTACGTTAAGCCTCAGTACAGTACAATACCTCCATATAGTCATGAGTTCCAGCATGAAATAAGTACAAGAATACCTGTAGAAAATGGTAGGGATCATAACAGATATGAAAAATGGGAACAATAAGATAACAGAAATAAATGACCAAGATATCTAGAATAGGCCCGATGAGGAATCTCCTATGTGACTCCACGGCACTATCTGATAATACGATAACTCGGATCTCCAATCTGGGCATACAAACCCAGGGTCGTCAGAAAGCGACCTAGTGAGTGGTAAATGAAGGAGGCAGTAATATGTACAATAGTACTACAAGTACGATAATAATATATAGTACATGGAGTTGGACAAGTGATACCATATAATAAGGATATATAAACAGTAGAAAGAGAGATAAAACAGGAAGCAGTGCAAAGATATAAACAGGTCAAACTTTTAATACCATCACTACCTAGCCGGTTATCATTGGGTCATCGTATAATGTGATCTAGTGATGACGAGTGTACATGCTAGGGGTGATGTGATAGCAGTGAACATGCAGATGGGCATATGTTACCTAACCAGTATACGGTGTGATGCATAGACAGAAATGATGTATGCAAGGTATACAGAAAATAGAATATATGCACATATGCATGAATAGTATGCTACTACAGAAAATAAACATGTACCAGGTAAAGGGACAAGTATCCTTGGAATATGATATCGAATAGATGATCAGGAACAGTAACAATTACAACTAAACATTAGGAAACATGTATCAGGCAAGGAATAGTAACAAGTAGTAAGCATGTATCATGCAAGTCATGTTATTTATACAATAGTAGCAATCAGTACCACCTGGTATTTTAATCAATCTCTTCCAGTGTCCCATACCACTAGCAGTTCATACTGGAGCCCGCACTCTAGTCGAACTCATCCGGACATGGCTACGGGTACCATTATCCAAACGAGAGAGTGATCAAATAACAAGTGTTCCCGACGTCACTATTGTGTATAATGTTTTATTATGTTAATTGGAAACTCATGGTCGAGGAGTTTCTTATCAGGTGGGTGTTGTCCCGTGTATACCCGGGACAACGCCTTAAACAGATCCCTGGCTGCTGAGACCAGGGCCAGCCCGCTAGGGCTGTAACATGTAACATGAGTAACAGATGGTAGCCAGCACTACCCCGTCCCCTGCAGTGGGACAAACAATGGATCCAGACATCCACCCGATATGATTTAATCAACCGTCAAGTCTCCCCCATACCCAAGTTCTCTTATGGTCTGATCTGATATGCAAGTATACAATGTAACAAGAACAAATACAGTACATGATACGGGTAACATGATAACCGGACCTGAGCTCTGTTGATAGCATAGAACAATATAAAGGGGAAACATTATAACATGAGACGGGAACAATATCACGAGAACAATATAACAGGAACAATATAACGGGAACAATATATGTGGGATTCCACATATCGCATATCAACAGCTCTCATGTTCAGTATCGGGAATATCCATATCAGTAACAGGAAACAATCATATAACATGGATACGGTAACATGGAACAATAACTGTGTAATATGCACGGTGAGTCATATGATAATAAGATAGAAACAATACATGAATGTACACTCGTGTGGGGGGCATATGGAATAGTGATGTGTGAACATGAGATAACAGTGTATCTGTGACACTTAAAAAAGACAAGATTCTTGTTGGTCCGAACAATGTCTAAACTTGTTGACATTTACAAAAGACAAGTGACAGACGAGCTGAAGACCAGTTTTCACCCATCTCCAGGGACAAGGAAGCAACTTGGACTCCACTGATCCAGCAAGCAGACAGTGAACCCGGATTGTTTCTAAACAGACCTCAGCAGGTCTAAAGATGCTAGCACTTAGCATCGCATGAGCCCAAAGGGATAGCCTCGTTTGAGAGGCTAAATATCACTCGACTTCGCCAAGAAGCCAACTGACAGCCTCGCCGAAAAGCCTCTTTTTCGGACTTCGCCAAGAATTGCCTCTAGCTCCGCCCGAGCTCAATGCGGGCAGCGCCATTATTGATCTGCCACAGTCAACCTTTGACCAATCAAATCTCCGGATGAGATCGGATCCAATCAGATCAAATCCAATTAAGATCAAATCAGAGATCAAATTTGGCAGTTGATTGCCGCAATCTCTTGACTCTTCTAAAACGAGTAAGAAGATCAGGGGAAATCCTCCAACGATATGGAAAGGATCAAAACAGATCAAGAGGATCAACCGACCTGCCAATTCTAGCTCCGCAGAAGCTATCCTAGCCTCGCAGCAAGGCTAATTTCCAGATTTAAACAGATTTGATTCAATCTGTTTCCATATCTTCAAGGGACGATTATACCTTGCTCTCCCTATAAATAGCCCGCCAGGGGTACAAGGAGAGGGGATCGATCAATGGAGAGAGATCAATAGAGACAGAGACAGAGAGACATAGAGAGGACTCCACAAGCAGAGGCTTCTTCACAAAGCACCGTGCGCTCTCGAATTCAGAGACCTTTTAGAGAATTGCTTTCTCTATCCAGGGTGTTGATACCCTAACATCGTCCTTCTTCTCAAGGAATCTCCGGAACCAGGCGAGAAGGAATTCCTTATTGAAGGCGATTTTGAGAAGCAGCAAGAGGGTTCTACCAACCTTCTGTTCTCTGATTCCCCGAACCAGGCGAGAAGGGAATCTCATCGCTCGCATCGTCAAAGGGACAAAGTGGTCGCGCGCTGACCAGACTCCTATCGGCACACTTCTCCAGAATCTCTGAGGAGATCTACTTGTAATCTTTTTAAGAATACTTGTAATTTAGCTCCTCAACCTTTTTTGTAAGTTTTCCCCCTTTGCAAACATAATGGAAAACAAGATGGCGACTCCGCTGGGGAAGAAATTCTCCACTGCCGAGAATCAAGTGTCGCAATGCGACGAACAGACCTTCGGGTCTAACTCTGAATTCAGAAAAGCCGGTGCAGCCAGAGCTTCTCTGGCTATATCTTCAAGGAAAGTCTCTATGGAGACTAAAAAGGTTCTCTACGGACCTACTGCGGTTATTTGGCGCAACAAGGGAGCACGTCCGCAGTCTGATTCCTTTACTTGTGAGAACTTGGTGGTTCAGTTCGATCAAGGAAGATTTGAAGAAGTCCTCTCTGGGGGTGGCCCAACGCTTCGAGCACGGAAGCATAGGAGGGTTTCCACGACCAAGGTTTCAAATCAGAAACCGGAAGCAGAATTCTGCCAACACCCCTCAGCCTCGTGTGTGGCTAATCAGGTTCCTTGCGAACCTAAGTCTCCTCTGCCAAGGCGGGTATGGAGGCCTAAACAGAAGTCTTCGACCGAAGCTTCAGGCGTAGCTACGCCTAAACCGCGCCTCTCTCGTGAAGAAAAAGGCAAGATGCCTGTCTGCTCCAATCATAAAGTTACAACGGCAATCATACCGTCGTCCAATTCAAGGGCAGCGATGCCTCGCGCCGGCCTCGTTCTCATGAGCGAAGCTACTGTACCACAGAGTACGCGCAGGGTTCATGACCGCAAAGCCGAAGCCAAAGTACCATATAAGGCTAATTGCCTTCGCAGCAGCATAGCGGGTAAAGCACCGCAGCGTGCTCCGCTTTCCAGTGCGTCAAGCACTAAGTTCGCGTCTAATGGCGAAGCTAGAACCAAAGCACTATTCAGTGCTAATCCCATCTACAGGGATAAAGGAGGCAGGACATCGCCCTATGTGCGACCCAAAAGAGCCTTCGCGCTCGATTGCAGGGACCCAACCGGGTTCGATTTGAGGAAATTGTTGACAGATAGACAAACCTCTTCCCCCTGTTGTCAACAAGTGGGATGTCAGCTGGTGACACTCCACTCGGTCCATTGCCGGCTGGGACCAACTTCCACCACGCCTCCAAGACGACGGTCAGTTTTTGATCGACTATCGGTACAAGCCCCGGTGAAGCATCGCAGAAGGAGTATCTTGCGAGATCTCCCCTCCGCATCCGTCAACATGACTGGGAGAGGACGAGAGCTGCGCAGGGGAAGACAAACATCTGACGACACCCCCTACAGCTCCCCAGATCCAGACTACAGCCCAGGCTTAGGCGAAGTCTTGGTGCATGAAGAAGGTGTCTTCCGAAACACCAGATCCAGGGTGGCGATACCCTACACTTATGAACAGCCTTCCTCCTCGACGGCCCTAGCCCCGCCAGAGCCCAGGAGATCACTCCAATCATCGGACGAAGAAGATGAAGATAGTGGGTACGCCTCTTCGGCGACAGTCAGTTCGGTGCGAACAGACAGAGCATCAGTCAATATGGCTGAAAACGTCAACGACGATCTTCGTCGACGCCTGGAAGCTCAGGAGCAAACTTCCAGAACTCAGCAAGAGGCCCTGGACAATATTCAACAGATGCTCGCTCAACTCCTCAGTAACCGGAATAACAATGATGCCGGGAGCAATCACGATGAGGAGGAACACTTCAGCAATGAGCAACCAAAGCCGGAGAAATCCAAGGAGGGTTCTTCCTTAGACGCCGAAGTCCTTAAGGGCCTCCAAGCTCAAATCGCATCCCTAACTCAGAGGGATGAATTAAAGAAGGTAGGGGCAGTCCGTCCTTATCCGCTGGAGTGGGATTCGGTGCCATATCCACCGAAGTTCAAACCGCCAACGCTGCATACCTATGATGGAAAGAGCTCGCCAAATCAGCACATCTACTATTTCCGGTCTCAGACTGGTAATGTTATAAGCAATGACGCCATCATGGCTAGGCTATTCATTGGCACCTTAAAGGGGGTGGCATTTGACTGGTTCCGAAGTCTTCCCCCGGGTTCTATCAACTCCTGGATCGACCTGGAAACTCGATTCCTCTCTCGTTTCTATGAGGACGATACCGAAGTGACCATGGACAAACTCCTCTCCACTGTGCAGAGGAAGGGCGAATCTGTCCGTGACTACATTGAACGGTTCAGAAACTTATCCTTGATGTGCCCAGCAGGGATGCCATTACCCATGCTTTTGCAGACATGCAGACACAACTTCCTAGATCAAGTGGAAGTTCGCATGGGGGCTGTTAAAGCCCACACTTGGAAAGAATTGGTCGAACAAGCTGAGATAGCCGAGAAATCAGCTAAAAAGTTCGAACCATCCGCCCCTAGAGGCAAGTGGGGGATGAACAACAAAGGGCGTGGCGACCTACCGCAACCTTCTCAAGCTAAAGGCAAAGAGACTATGTCTGTGGAGTTATCCGGAGATGTGCAGTCGAAGGCCAAGAAGAGCGGCTTCAACAATCAGGAGCCCAAGTTCCCTCCGAAGCAGTACTCGTTCAAAGACGATCAGGTGGTCACCATATTCCATCTGCTCCACAAAGGGAACAAAATGAAGCTGCCGGATGCGCGGCGTCCCAATGAGATAGGGCGCACAAACGACCCTAAATACTGCCTCTACCACAGGATGGTCCACCATCCTACTGACAAGTGCTATGTTCTCAAGGATAGAATTCAAGCCTTGGTCGACGCCGGAGTTCTGACGTTGAAGACGGAGCAAAAGAAAGTCACTGCCAATATGGTGACTCTTGAGTTCGGCAAAGCTCCAAAGGTCACAGTTCCTGACGGGACTTATTCCGTCCCTGCGCCACGGTTGGAAGTCAAGCATCTTCCAGCTACAGCTCAAAACAATAAGGGTCTTGTTCCCTTAACATTGGAGACAGGAGAAGTCATGTGGATACATCCGGACCTCGTCCAAGACGTACAGCGGGATCCAAAGCAGCCCAACTCAAAGGGCAAGTCTTGCAATGTCATCTCCATCCTGCCAGACGACGGCAATCTTACATCGGCTTCCCTTAGTGATTCCGAAGGAGAAAAGCATGCTTGCACAGCGAAAGCCGATGCGCCTCAACAGACGGGCACCCGATCCGGAAAATCATACTTGAGGCAGTATGAAAAGTCTACTGACGAGACACAACAGCAAACGACGTCAGTACAAATACCAGCATCCACTCCAATCCCAACCAAGGGAAAAGAGAAGCCTAAGGAGGTACGATTCGACCACGTGTTGAAGAAACCGCCAGGCCAAGGGTTTGATACACCCTTTCGCTTTGACATATTGGCTCAGCTGGCCAATATCCCAGCTCGTATCACTATACACGAGCTCCTTCGCCTCTCGAAAGAAACAAGAGAAGCACTCAGGGATGCGCTAGCCAATTCAGAATCCTTTCTGACATGCATGCCTGAGATCCCTAATGATGACGCCCAGTCTCCCTGCCCAGAATGTCATCATGCACAATCAAAGGTGCCCGCTATTACCTTCACGGCGGAAGATATGCTTCTCAAAGACAACAAGCATGATCGACCTCTGTATTACACCGGATATATCGGTTCAACATGCATTGAGCGGGTACAAGTCGATCCAGGGTCTGCACTCAGCATCATCCCCAAAAGGCTTCTCTACTTCCTCAGCATACCATTGTACAGGTTGTCCGCAACCACTACTACAATATACGGTTTCAACGCCGGGAGCAGTCATCCACTGGGGAAAATCTGACTCCGTTGCAGAATCGGGAGCCTGAAGTCAGAAGTGACGTGCTATGTCATTGATGCTGACACTTCATATAACCTGCTGCTGGGACGGCCATGGATCCATGCCAACTGGATCGTCCCTTCCACCCTCCATCAATGCTTCAAATATGTTGAAGATGACGCGACAGTACGAACTGTCTTCGCTGAAAAGCAACCCTTCAAAGGAGTGGAAAACTACTTCACTGACGCTCTCCTATATCAAGAGGCCGGTGGGGCACTTAAAGAATCGTTGCCGGACGATTATGAAAGTGGCAACGAGGCGGATTCAGAATCCGAAACAGGCATGCCAGCCATTCTGATTGGTGAACCAATTATAGCATGTCTCAATAATCCCCTATGTAATACTCCTTCAGAGGATGAAGGAGAATGGGTAATTAATGATAATATTTCTTTTGATTATCCTGCGAGTATTGGGTCGATTAAATCCATTACGGATGGCTCTCTGCATGTGCCCGTACATAAGCCAAGTGTGGCCAGCACATCTATGGAAGCTATAGAAGGGGCCACACTGGTGATCCCTCCGTCCAAACAAGGTCAGCCGCCGATAATCTTCGGTAGAACCCGGCCACGGGGATCCACAATCGCAGATTCAAGCTCAGATTCAGACACTCCACAATTCTTTCATTACGCGCGGCCAGCGCGCCGTATTATGAAGAAAATGGGGTACGACTTGAAGCATGGAGCAGGCCTGAATTTCGGAAAAGGAAGGCGCGGTTTGATGCGGAACTTTGTGCCTAAAGGGAAGCCTGCAAATTACTATGATAGTACACGCAGGGGGTTGGGGTATGTTACACCCACATCGTCAGCAACCATTCAAGTCAAGGACGATGGACCAATTCCATCACATTCGGCTTCTTCCTCCGAGTGGGACTCCGATATCAGCATAGGAGGAATGTTCAAGGACCTCACTGCTAATATGACCTCAAGCAGTCAATTGGAGCCCGCAGAAGCCACTGATGAGGAACCATGGGCCCAGCAATTAGACCTTCAATGGAAAAAACGATTTGAACTGCGCGAGCCACCTACTGAAGATAAGGTGATGCAGGTCAACTTGGGTAGCCAAGACCACCCTAAGCCCATCTTTATAAGTGAAAGCCTATCACTTACAGAAAAGGAAGAATTGATAATACTCGTAAGAGAGTATATAGACGTCTTCGCATGGAGCTACGAAGACATGCCCGGACTTGATCCACAGGTCGCTATGCACCGTCTAAACATCAAGCCTGACGTCAAGCCAGTCAAGCAGCAACAACGTCGGTTTCGCCCGAACATCATGGAAGCTATTGAAGCCGAAGTTCACAAGCTCATTGCGTGTGGCTTCATCCGGGAGGAACAACATCCAGATTGGGTGGCTAATATAGTCCCCGTCCTCAAGAAGAACGGGAAAATACGGATCTGCATCGACTACCGTGACCTCAATACGGCCTGTCCCAAGGATGAATTTCCGCTGCCCATCACCGATGTCATGATTGACAACACATGCGGGTTCGAAAGGATGTCTTTCATGGACGGCTTTTCAGGGTACAACCAGATTAAGATGTATCCCAACGATGAGAAGCATACTTCGTTCCGAACACCATTGGGGGTATACTGCTACACTGTAATGCCCTTCGGACTGAAGAACGCCGGAGCAACCTATCAGCGGGCAATGAGTATGATCTTTCGCGATCATCTCCGAAAAACGGTGGAGTGCTATGTTGACGACATCGCCGTCAAAAGCCGCAACAAGAATGAACATCTTCGCGACCTGAGAACGATGTTCGACATAATGCGGGCTCATCAACTGAAAATGAACCCGACAAAATCCTTCTTGGGAGTGTCAAGCGGCAAATTCCTTGGGTTTATTGTCACATCAAAAGGAATTCATCTTGACCCAGACAAGGTCAAAGCTATTCAGAGCATGCCTCCGCCAAGGAATCTCAAAGAGCTCAGAGGCTTGCAAGGCAGGCTGGCTTATATCAGAAGATTCATCGCAAATCTCTCAGGCCGCTGTCAGCCGTTCACCCGGCTCATGAAAAAGGGTACTTCCTTCGTATGGGATCAAGCTTGTCAGGAAGCTTATGAAGACATCAAGAGGTACCTCACAAAGCCTCCAGTCTTAGTGGCCCCTACATCAGGGAAGCCATTCCTGCTTTATGTAAAGGCTATGGACTACTCCCTCGGTGCCCTCCTCGCTCAAAAGGACGACAATGGCCACGAGCAGGCCATTTATTATCTGAGCAGATCTCTCATAGGAGCGGAATCTCGCTACAACCCTATCGAGAAAGAGTGTTTAGCTCTCGTCTTCGCTGTCCAGAAGACACGACATTATTTGGTCGGCCAGACCATACATGTCATCTCCAGAGTAAACCCATTGCGTCTTCTTATGACGAAGCCAGGATCATTGAATTCAAGATTGGCTAAGTGGGCACTTTTATTGTCTCAATACGACATGATCTTCACGCCTCAGAAGGCGGTTAAAGGCCAGGCCCTTGCAGAGTTCTTGGCTGCTCATCCAGTTCCGGAGCATTCAAAACTTCACGAAGACATCCCTGATGAGGTCTTCGAGTCTAATGCAACCTCAGAAGAGGAAGTATGGCAGATGTTCTTTGATGGAGCATCGCGAATGGGCCCTAAAGGCAAGATTATTGCCGGAGTGGGGGTTGTGTTTATCTCCCCACAGAATCATGTCCTGCCCAGAGCATTTTCTCTGACAGAATCGTGCTCCAACAATGTAGCAGAATATAATGCTCTGCTCATTGGTCTTCAGCTCGCCCATGGAATGGGGGTACGCTACCTCGAAGCTTATGGCGATTCAAAACTGATCATCAATCAGGTTAAAGGCGAATACGAAGTCCGCCATGAGGACTTAGTGCCTTATTACCATACAGCCATCGAATTGGCTAACCTATTTGAAGGTTTCTACATCGGGCATGTGTCCCGATCTCAAAATACTAAGGCGGACGCCCTTGCTGCGTTAGCAACAACGCTAGCCTTGCCAGCCGACACCGAGTATCACCTCACAGTCGCAACTCGACACCTTGTATGCTTCAAGCACATGCTAAGAACTCGAGAAGCCTATAATGTCTCCACAGATCTTGAACCAAGAGACTGGCGCTTTCCTCTCATCGACTATGCTTTGCACGGTCTGCTTCCAGACGATCCCAAGGAAGCGGCGTCCATCAGGCGAAGGTCTCTCCGGTTCTATTACGATCCAATTCTGAAGACACTTTACCGTCGCTCATATGACGGTGTTCTCCTCCGTTGCCTTTCTCGTTCAGAGGCACAGGAAGCGCTTCAAGAGGCGCACGATGGCACTTGCGGAGCTCATCAGCCAGGTCCAAAGCTTAAAGACAGGTTGCATAGGCTGGGATACTATTGGCCAACTATGATAGCCGACGCCATCCAATATGCACGAAGGTGTAAAGCATGTCAGATTCATGCAGACTTCATACACCAGCCCTCGGAGTTGCTCCACCCGACTGCTGCTTCATGGCCATTTGAAGCATGGGGAATAGACGTCGTAGGGCCAATCAGCCCTTCTTCGACAAAAGGTCACCGGTTTATCCTAGCAATAACCGACTACTTTTCAAAATGGGCGGAGGCTATACCACTGGTTGAAGTCAAAACCTCCAATGTGGTTCACTTTATCAAGCACCACGTCATCCATCGATTTGGTGTCCCTAGGCGGATCATCCACGACAACGGTCCCCAATTCATAAGCCAAGTATTCTATCGGTTCTGCGATAAATACCGAATTCAGAATGTGGCTTCAACTGCCTATAATCCTGCTGCCAATGGCTTGGCGGAAGCATTCAACAAAACAATCATCAAGTTGCTCAAGAAATTCGTCTCCTCGAATAAGCGAGATTGGGACGAAAAGCTCGGTGAATGTCTTTGGGCCTACCGAACCACGGTTCGGACACCGACAGGCAATACGCCTTTTTCTCTGGTATATGGGTGCGAAGCAGTCATCCCGTTGGAAATCCAGATGCCGTCATTACGAGTGGCCCTGACCACCAAGTGCACATTAGAAGTCAATGATCGATTGCGCCTTCAAGAGCTCGAAGCCCTGGACGAGAAGCGGCTCCAAGCTCAGCAGCATATTGAGCTATATCAAGCTCGAATCTCAAAAGCCTTCAATAAGAAGGTCAAACAGAGAGTCTTCCAGAAAGGAGACCTGGTCTTAGCCGTCAGACGACCGATGATTATGACGCACAAGACCAAAGGCAAATTTCAGCCTAAATGGGAAGGACCGTTTGTAATAGAAACAGTCTATTCAAATGGAGCATACCGCCTCACGACTGCAGAGGGCGACCTACTCATGATGCCGATCAATGGCAAGTTCTTAAAGAAGTATTATCCTTAATCAAGGATCCTTCTCATGATCAAGTTAACATTACACCTCTGATCAAGACCCTCGTGTGCGAAGTACACACAAAGAGAGCCTTTCTCTTCCTCCGAGTGAGATCATACAGCCATAAACCAACAGGAACCTGGCCGTGCACCAGTTATCCTAAAGGAGAGTTAGGGTTATGCAGACATTAACCCGATAATCCAATATCCTTAACGATTAAGGATAGAGGAAAATGTTGGCCTTTAAGCCCAACATAAGTCCTCAACAACTCATCATGCTGAGGGGAATAGCATGGCTAGCCCGACTCAAACGGTAGTCGGTAAAGGCATATCAAACCCGTTGACAGCTGGGGATTTGCTAAAAATCCTAAGGGACCAGTTCCCATTTGATTCCCTCTCCAAAATCACTTACCAATTCTCATCCATAGGATGGTAAGGCCACATATGCTTCGCTGTTATGTTAACATTAAACCTATGACAGCAATCCCCTCGTTTCTCCCCGTGAGAATGAGACCTCCAAAATCACTTACCAATTCTCATCCATAGAATGGTAAGACCACAAATACATTTTGCTGTTACGTTAACACTAAACCTATGACAGTGATTCCCTCGTTTCTCCCCGTGAAAACGAGACTTTTTCCAAACTCCATTGCAATTTTTGAAGCTTGGTGGCGTCTCATCCGGTTATGTCATTGCGACCTCTGAACCAGCAGACAGCCAAGTCTCAATTTTGAGCTTGTTGACATTTACAAAAGACAAGTCTCAACCTTGAGCCCTGTTGACATCTACAAAAGACAGGTCTCGATACTTGTTGACATTTACAAAAGACAAGTATCACCAATTTTTGAAGCTTGGTGGCGTCTCATCCGGTTATGTCATTGCGACCTCTGAACCAGCAGACAGCCAAGTCTCAATTTTGAGCTTGTTGACATTTACAAAAGACAAGTCTCAACCTTGAGCCCTGTTGACATCTACAAAAGACAGGTCTCGATACTTGTTGACATTTACAAAAGACAAGTATCACCAATTTTTGAAGCTTGGTGGCGTCTCATCCGGTTATGTCATTGCGACCTCTGAACCAGCAGACAGCCAAGTCTCAATTTTGAGCTTGTTGACATTTACAAAAGACAAGTCTCAACCTTGAGCCCTGTTGACATCTACAAAAGACAGGTCTCGATGCTCGTTGACATTTACAAAAGACGAGTATCACCTATTTTGAAGCTTGGTGGCTTCTCAACCAGTTATGTCATTGCGACCTCTGAACTGGCAGATAGCCAAGTTTCATCTACCATTAAGCTTAGTAGCGTCTCAACCGGTTATGTCATTGCGACCTCTGAACCAGCAGACAGCTAAGTCTCAACTTTGAGCCTGTTGACACTTACAAAAGACAGGACTCACCGATGCTTGCTGACATTTACAAAAGGCAAGTATCTCCCCTTCAGCCCCGCAAAGGGCTAACCTCGAGATTGCTGACGTCTTAATCGGTTATGTCATTGCGACCTCTGAACCGACGGATAGCCACGTCTCAAAGACTACGTCCTCAAGCAAGAACAAGATTGGAGATTCGACAGAAGCCAAAACAAAAGAAAGAATTTCCATTAATGCCAAAAGATGGGGATACATGGAGGCACGTATACAATGACCTACAAGCGTACACTGTACGACCTGAGCCGCTCTCCGAGGGCGTTTAGCCTCGTCTTCCTGTCATCAGCAGCCTGGGCAAGCGCCTGTGACCTCAGCTCAGCCTCATCAAAGTCCACCGCCTGGGCCAGACGAGCTTCGACTTCCGCCAAAGTCGCCCTCTGTGACAACTCCTGCCGCGCAAACTCCTCACTCTGAGCTCTGAGCTCTTCGAGCCGCGCAGTTTCCTCAAGACGCACCGGTATGGCCTTGGATAAGAGGAGATTTGCTTTCTTGATCATCTCCTCAGCCTTCGCAATCTTATCCTCAGCACCAAGAAGAGCACTAGTGGAGGCGTCAATTGCACTTCCAACCTCCGCTTGCCTTGTTTCCAAGGATTTCAAATCAGAAGAGACGGCCTTAGCAGCCTCTTCAGCAGCAAGCCGAGCCTCGTGCTTTCGGGCAACAAGACAAGCGAACTGCTCGTCAGCTAAGGACGCCGGGTCTGAGCAATAGAAATGGCGCCACTCCTCTACAGCCTTCTCAAGGTCATCCACCAGGAGTTCTAAAGCAGTAGCCTGATGGTACCCCTCGAAGTCCCGAATACTCTCAATATCACGGGAGAGGACCACCTTCAGCTTTGAGAATGGTACAGGCGAGCCCTTCAAAACTAGGACGATGGTTCGCTCCAAGCTTTTATAAAAGCTATCGACCAGGTCACCTATGTAATCATTCTCGGCCTCAGCCATTTCGGGCAGGGAGGCAACCTCGGAAAAGTCCACCAGCCTGGTCGACGCCGTCGCAGAAGAAGCAGCGGGAACACTGATAGCAGCAGGACTAGCCGAAGGCGATCTTGGCGGAGTCCTCATCGAAACCAGCACGCCAGCCACCGCGGAGGTAGGACTGGTAACCACCCCCTGGGCAGCAGGCTCAACCACCAGGGTTGGAGAAGTAGGGCTTGCAATCACCCTCAGTGCCGCACTCGGCAAAACAGTCCGCAACTCACTTGTTGATGTGATTGGGAGTGAGGATACCTCCGGAACTGTCGTCCCTTCAACCTCTGGTCTTTCAGCTGATTTAGGCTGATAAGAAGGAAGGTCGCCATACAGCGCGTCCAACACAGTAGCATCCGCCGTGGCCGAAGTGCTCATGTCACCCCTCGATCCTTCGGGGAGATCTACCGGCTTCCTTGAAGCTGATGCATCTTGAGGCCGAACACCTGTAACAAGAACTGTGGTTAGTCGGGACACTATATACAGAAGAAGCCAAGAGGGTACGACAATACCAAAGGATGATGTTGCCTCGAACATCTCGTCGGCTCCACCAGTCTCCAGAGGCTCCAGGAAATTTTTTGCCTGAATCAGCACGAACAACCGGCTCGCTTTCGCTTGCCGAATATCCTGTAGACCACCCGATAGAGCTCGACGCCTCAGGACTTCTTTTAGAAGTCCCAACGCCTGAAGGACCAACATCAGCCGCGCCACTCCCAGACTCTTCCGAGTGAGCAGGGGAACCGGTTGCAGCCCCATAAGTGAATAGGGGATCATAATGTTCCCCTTGTTCTCCAGCTGCCTCAGCTCCTACAATCAAAAAAAGGATTGATGATAAGTCAATGGGAACGCACAAAAAGGCGTATTATATGAACAAGGTTAACCTTACCCAGACCTGGAGCGAATTCACCACTAGTCGGTTCAGCGACCGACGGTTCAGCTGCTAGTGCGGCAGCAGGAGGAATCGCTGTAGAGGGATAACCCTCTACGACAATCGTAGGAGCTTGGCGACGGGGCTTCTTCGCCAATGACTTCCTACGAGATCCGCTACCTGCCCGCTTTCTCTTGAAGTGGACGTCAGAATCCTCTTCTTCCACTCCTCCCGCACGTCGTGGGGAAGACGTCCCCACCACACCAGAGCCAGCCGCAGGAGTATCAGCTCCAGCCCCCATCTCGAAGCGAGGGCTCCCCGCATCAGAAGCCTCGCTGTCATCCACAGCGATGAACTCCTCCAAGCCGGGGACACGAACCCGTTTGCCTTCTCTCTTATCAGAGGCTTTCCGCCTCAGTCGCTGAGAGATTAACTTCACACCCGTACTATTGGCATTAAATCCAGGAGGTGTGGAGTTGGAAGCCGCGTACCACTGGCAAAAGCATAGGGTCGTCGAGAGGCCGGGATCCTGCAGCGGCGTGCGTAGCCACGCCCCAGTGCCATCCGCAGTAAAGAACCGCCAGGCACGGGCCCCATCAATAAGACTCCCCATGAAAGCCAGGTCCGAATTGGGGTTGCCCACATACAGCTGGTCGTACCCGAATTGGCGGGCAAATCGACTCGGGACGTAGGGTTCCAGGTAGCAGGTATCCCCACTCCTGTACAGCAAGTGCGAGGGCCGGATGCTGACCAGCCACTCGAAAACGCCCCGACTCAGGGAGACCGCCCTGACTCGCATCTCGGAATTCCTCGTTGTATCCTGCACCCCGAATGCGAGGAAAACAGCGGAACAGGCTATAAGCGTCATGACGACGCACTAACTTACGGGCCTCGGCCACGTAGGTTTTCATCCAAGAACAGCCTTCAAACCGGCGGAGAAGCGCCGTTCGAACACCCTGCGGAGGGTCTTCCCCAGCTCCAATCAAAGTAGGGCAGTGTAAGGCGAACCACGCCATCAAGTAGGTGTACGGCAGACCCACCCTAGGATTGGGTCCATCGCAAGGAAGGATAGCACTCTTCCCACGTCTTGTCGCCGGCGGCCTGCAGAAAGCCTCCGTTAATGCGCGAAGGCCTCTTTGAATACAGCACACCATGGCCGGGAGAAGACCCAGACGGTGGCCATGGGCCAAGCGAACGGCGGGTAGCAGAACATTCGGGTGGACGATGTCACCCGAGGAAGAAGGCACAACACACTTCTTTAACCAGACGGTTAAGAAACCGGCCAGCAGCGCCTTTCGAGACATAGGCCGACGGGCCTGATGGTGAAAGCTCCGAAGGGTATCACCCTTCTCATAGGGACCAGCGTCTTCTGTTACGACGATATCCCTTTGGAGACACATCTCCATCCTTTCAACAATATCGCCATCAGCAACTCCGCGATGAGCTGCTTCAGGAGCATTCTTCATGTCTGGGAACAGGTAACTTCCCCAGCTCTTTAAGCTCTTCGAGCTACCCTTGCCACCACCGTGGATGCTGGAGCAAATATGCAAGTGGCACATCAACTCCCGATAAGTCTCGAGCAGCGCAGGCTCCTGTTTCTCCAGAATAGCCAACTCCGCCTCACAGGGAAAGTACTCTTCGTATGGAAGAGACCCGAAAGGCAAAGCAGAGATTTCCCACATCTCATGCAAAGCCATGCCCAACTCGCCAACTGGGGTGAAGAAGGTCCCCGAAGCCGGGCAGTACAACTCAAGGATGGCGTAGAAGCACGCCACCTTCATTTCAATGCCGTAGCAGGTCGCCCTGACGGCCTCATAGAGGTTCAGCTCCTCTAAGTCCTCCTCGAAGTGAGCGAGGATGTAGTTGGTCAACTCCGCCCACCATGTCTTAGGAGGATGAACCCAACCGGGAGCCCTGAAGTCAGTTGCAGGATAGTTCCCGTCAACTGCGCAGAATTGAGTGCCAAAGGTCTGCGCCACAGCGGGTTCTCTCCCACTGGAAGTTCCCGCGATACCTTCCCAGGGTATAGCCCCATTATGCTGAGGGGAGGGCCCGCCCTCGAATAGCCGGACTGAAAGGTCAATCTCCCAACATGAACGGATTCGACGCTTCGGCTTATGCCCCACACCATCTTCCGAGCCTGAGTCACATTCACAAAGGAAGATAG
The DNA here is from genome assembly GCA_038442645.1 of Agave tequilana. Classification (NCBI taxonomy): domain Eukaryota; kingdom Viridiplantae; phylum Streptophyta; class Magnoliopsida; order Asparagales; family Asparagaceae; genus Agave; species Agave tequilana. The sequence goes on from JAVJIF010031526.1 coordinate 108,747, forward strand.
AGGAAAGTGCCGCTTAGTCGACGGAAGGTAAACTTCTCACCATCCAGTTGAAAGACCCATTGTCCTTCGCCTGCCTGCAACTGGCGATCGGGATCGGATGCGGCATCCCCGAACATAAAGTCGGGCTTCCTGTAAGTCTGACGGTCAATATCCTCAAGAGGAGCCGTGGTCAAGATACTCCGCGTGGTCTGCGGATGACCGCTTGGATGAGTGTATCCCGGACAAGGGAGCTCCGCTCACTGAACAAAGAAGCCTGTCCATGGAATTGCAGGCTGAGGTTACCATCTGCTCCACTGGTCAGCCCAAACAGACTACTCAGGAGATCGGGAGCGTAATGCACTGCAAAGACAGAAATGAACTATGATTAGTTCGACATTCAAGTGAATACGAAGACATAGAAATTCACTAAGGCATAGCCTCGCTCAGCAAGCAAGGCCAGCAAGGCGACAGCTTCGCGAATATAATTGCATTTTTGCAGAAGGCGTCCAAAGTACCAACTTCGCTTAAGCAGGAAGTGGTATAGCCCTAAGGGCTAACGTCACCAAGAGGGCATCATGGTCAAAAGTCACCCTTCGTGGCCATGACTGAAGGAACAGACCTATATCCTGTTCCTCAACAGGATGGAGACGGCCCGAGTAATGGCTTCGTACGGAAGCCTAAGGAAGAACTGTTCGGTTCTTAATTCCCCTGTGCAAGGAAAATAGGGAGGTTCAAGGAAACAAGTTCCCTAATGAGGATGGATCAGATCCAATCGTCCTAATCGCCAAATGTCGGCTCCAAAGGAGAGAGACCACGGTCTCTAATCAGATAAGAAAGTCCCTACCGGTGACTGGTCGCTCGATGACCGGAGGAGGAGGGCCTCCGCTGCAGAAGTCGCCACTTCTTTCCGCTCGTCTTTTGGCGCCATTGCAGAGCTGCAAGAGTTCTCAAGTTCTCTGAATGAAGAAAGAAGAGGAAGAGGGAAAGTCAGAAATTTCTCTGAAAAAAAAAAGGAGATCTTTTCCTGCTCAGCCCAATCGCGCTTTTATAGGCCAATCAGCGCCTGAAACGAGGCCTCGAAAAGGCGTATGCCGCCGTTTCGAATTAATTCGAAACGCCGCCCAAAGCGCCTTCCGAGAAGCGCTGCTTCGATTCCGTTAAGGGTTAACCCTCGCCTGGCTTAAAGTGCGGAATTTCGCACAATCCTTCAAGGACTTCGCCGAAAGGCTTACCTTAGCCTTCTAAAAAAGGCGCTGACATGCCAGCCTCGCGAAGATTACCAAAGAAAGGACTATGTCCTTAACTCCGCATACAGTTTAGCCCCGCTATGGCCAAACTCAAAGAAAGCAAGCAAAGATCAGATAATTAGAAGACGGACTTTCATGTGATTTAAAAGGAGGAGTACATTGATATTACATCAAAGTGTGTTTCATACAACACACTCAGTTGCTCGACAGGGTCATTTGCGCCAAAAAGCATACAAGTGGTTTTACCCGCTTCTAAGTCAAATCGACTGGACAAAGGAGGCCTTCCTCCTGCACAAGGCCGTAATCAGTGGCGCCGCAAGGACACGGTCATATTCTCCACAAAAATGGCAGATCTTGCCAGGCCATTTTTGTTGAAGCCTGGCAATAAAATTATCGCCGACAACACGATAGATCATGTATAATGGGAATTGGCACTGATATCAGTGGTCTGACAGGTGGGATGCCCCCTTCCCGAAGTGGATCGCCCTTAAAGGCCACCAAAGTTGAAAGTTGGCAATGATGCCAGTGATCTCACAGACGACGCCCACTATCTTGAAGAGGATCATCTCCGACAAAGCGGCTACCAGCCTCATCTCAGAACGAATCACTCGTATAAGAGGCTGCCAATAGCCTCTGGGACATGCACCCGCTGCCCCGAATTGTTCCTCCTGCTTAAAAGTAAAGCTTCAACCGAGAGAAGCATAGGCAATTTTATGGTTCCTTCCATCAAGTCACAAGATTGGCAAGCATAGCTCACTGCAATGCAAAATCAGAACAGATTAGCAGTTAAGCACAGAAAAAACTGCAAATCAGAATCTTTTGGGTCAAAGCAATCCAATTTCAGCAGAGGATAAGCCTCGCCTGCACAGCACTGAGGGCTGGCTCGACAAACGCCAAGTCCAAGCCTCACCATATGGCTAGCCAGATGACCCGTGGGATGCAGTCTTAGCTCCGCCTATATGGCAAGACTGGCTCAACTATTGAAGAGACCCAGTCTAAGTTCTGCCTGGGCAGCGGATTAATATACAGGATCTTTCTGGAAGCTATGCCAAAATCCTCTCTGCAGATCAGTTAAATAGAGAACAAGGGAAGCTAATCCCGAAGCAGCCGCTGAAGAGAATCAAGGGAAACGAATTCCCTAAAATCGGTGAAGTCATTGAACGATCAAGACTTACCGGTCCTTGGCCGGATAAGACCAGAGTGGGCATTCGCACTAGTTCAGAGATCTGAGTATCTCTTTCAAACCAAGAGAAGAGAAGAGAGGCAAAGCACTTCTCTTCAGAGGACCTCAAGTGTCCTATTTATAGGCCCCATGGCCTGAGCGCTGCCGCCTCAAGCGTGGAAGCACGAGCGCATTTAAGGCATTTACTGCGCCTTGAGAACAGGGACGGTTTCCTTGGAACCGTGCGAAGGGAGAAACGTCTCCCTCATAAAAGACACTGATGGCGCCTTGAAGAAAGGGAATATCCTCCCTCAAAAACGTGCAAATCGGGGAATAATCTCCCTCGATCAGCACGAAGAAAGGAGTAATCCTCCTCGTAACCAGCCCAGGCAGTTGATCTCGGGAAAGCGACATGCCCTCCCAAGCGAACATATCTTCAGAAGCCCAGATGCGGGGCTACTAGCTGCGAAGCTACCCAGACGCGAGTCTACATGATTCCTCGGCGAATCTACATCCCAAAGCAGGATCAAAGCGAAGCTGAACTCAACCATCATGGCGACGTTCATACTCCACACCACCACAATCAAAGCAGTTCAAAGTGTTTCGTAGTCTGAGCCATTACAGACTTTCGAAAACTTTGAAGGGGGTCTTGTTGACACTTAAAAAAGACAAGATCTTGTTGGTCCGAACAATGTCTAACTTGTTGACATTTACAAAAGACAAGTGACAGACGAGCTGAAGACCAGTTTTCACCCATCTCCGAGGGACAAGGAAGCAACTTGGACTCCACTGATCCAGCAAGCAGACAGTGAACCCGGATTGTTTCTAACAGACCTCAGCAGGTCTAAAGATGCTAGCACTTAGCATCGCATGAGCCCAAAGGGATAGCCTCGTTTTGAGAGGCTAATATCACTCGACTTCGCCAAGAAGCCAACTGACAGCTTCGCCGAAAAAGCCCTCTTTTCGACTTCGCCAAGAATTGCCTCTAGCTCCGCCACGAGCTCAATGCGGGCAGCGCCATTATTGATCTGCCACAGTCAACTTGACCAATCAAATCTCCGGATGAGATCGGATCCAATAGATCAAATCCAATTAAGATCAAATCAGAGATCAAATTTGGCAGTTGATTGCCACAATCTCCTGACTCTTCTAAAAACGAGTAAGAAGATCAAGGGGAAAATCCTCCAACGATATGAAAAGGATCAAACAGATCAAGAGGATCAACCGACCTGCCAATTCTAGCTCCGCAGAAGCTATCCTAGCCTCGCAGCAAGGCTAATTTCCAGATTTAAACAGATTTGATTCAATCTGTTTCCATATCTTCAAGGGACGATTATACCCTTGCTCTCCCTATAATAGCACGCCAGGGGTACAAGGAGAGGGGATCGAAATGGAGAGAGATCAATAGAGATCAATAGAGGCAGACAGGCATACGGGAGGACTCCACAAGCAGAGGCTTCTTCACAAAGCACGTGCGCTCTCGAATTCAGAGACCTTTTAGAGAATTGCTTTCTCTATCCAGGGTGTTGATACCCTAACATCGTCTTCTTCTCAAGGAATCTCGGAACCAGGCGAGAAGAATTCCTTATTGAAGGCGATTTTGAGAAGCAACAAGAGGGTTCTACCAACCTTCTATTCTCTGATTCCCCAAACCAGGCGAGAGAAGGGAATCTCATCGCTCGCATCGTCAAAGGGACAAAGTGGTCGCGCGCGCTGACCAGACTCCTATCGGCACACTTCTCCAGAATTCTGAGGAGATCTACTTGTAATCTTTTTAGAATACTTGTAATTGGCTCCTCAACCTTTTTTTTGTAAGTTTTCCCCCTTTGCAAA